>VXBZ01002448.1:234230-370293 GCA_013399135.1 Heliornis fulica | reverse complement strand
TCCGGTGGAGAATGGAGCGGAGCGATCCGGTGCGGTGCGCTCGGGCCTCACCGCCGGTCGCGCTGCCAGCGCCGCTCAAAACAAAGGGGCCGGCGGGGCATGTGACCTCCGAGCCACCGCACATGATGTCACGGCGGCTCCGCGTGGCCCTGGGAGCTGTAGTCCCGCCGCCCCGCCCGCAGCCTCCGCTCCCGCAGCCGGGCGGCTGAGAGGCAGAACTCGGCAACGGCCCCGGCAGCGGTCGCGGGCAGCCCCCGCACCACGGGATCCAGCCTCCGCTCCCGCAGCCGGGCGGCTGAGAGGCAGAACTCGGCAACGGCCCCGGCAGCGGTCGCGGGCAGCCCCCGCACCACGGGATCCTGCCCGGCCCGACTGCCGGGACGGGACGGCTCCTTTGTCGGCCCGGCTCCGTTACGCCAGCCCTGGGGAGCCCAAAGGAGCTGCAGGAGCCGCCCCAGGACACAACGCAGGGGCTCCGTGCAGGGTAGAGGCCGGGAGCGCACACAAATCCCCAGCCAGAGCAGGCTCTTTGCCTCACCTGGTTGACAGCGAGTTCCCAACCCACGACAGCTCCTCACCGGTTCCTGGTTCGCTGAAGGCCGCGACCGAAGAGCGCTGCTGTTGCTGCTGGAGGTCGCAGCGGTGGCAGATGGTCAACTGCAAATGTAAAAGCAGGACCCTGGTGTCATCGCCGTGCAATTTTGAGAGCAGGTCTGAGCCTGTCCTGGAGCCCAAATTCACTTCATATTTGGACGCTGGCCCGTGCTACAGCACAGGCTGGCGGAACATGCCTGCGAGTATGGAAATTTATTTTTGCTCTGCCCTTCAGCATAAGCAAACTTGCAAGTCCATAATGTGGAGTAGAGAGGCGAGGGCAGGGACGTGCAAGCTGAAATTAACTTCATTACCAGGTACCGAATGAGGCCTTATGCAATGCTGTGGAGCTGATATAGGCACGTAACCAGCTGTGTTCTCCTTCCTAGAAGGACAGAATCTCCCTCCTACCCCTTACCGTAGAGGGAATGGAAGAAACATCAATGTTTCTACTAGCTGCCACCTGCTTTGCTTTCCTAAACACTAGATACCAAGCCCAGCCATGATGTATCTTTACCTCTTGGTGAACTTCTGCAATCTTCTGACCTCAAATTATCCCTCCTCCTGCCTCCTCACCCTACTCAAGGTTCACAGCTTTGGGCCCTTTGCAGTGCCAGATGTGCTCCTTCACTGAAACTATTAGAGGAGCAGCATTTGCTTAAGACTCCAGGATTGATCCTCTCTGGAGCAAACCAGTCTCAGATTTTCATGGGCTAAATGAGCGTCGCTCCTCCCTGGGGTAAGAAATTTCCCAGGTAAATCACAGCTTTGCAAAACAGTTGTGGTTACAGATAAGAAGGTGACATTTCTGGAAACAGACTGAAAATGCCAATTGAGTTTGGTACAGAAAGTGTGTTCGCAAAGATCTCTGTCTTAAAAGACTGAAGCCTTCCACCATTTTCCTGCCAATTTGAAACTCAGCACTGCTTAACAGATTCAATTGCAAGTGAGAGCAGTCAGACAGTTTTCCATTCCCTGGCTGGAAAAGCAGGGAGGAGCCCAAACAACCTAAACAGCGAGGAGAAAAATCCACTTCCAGTTCACTTTGTGTAGTACAGTTGTGTTGCAGCACCTTATTTTACCCATTGAATATATATGTTTGTAAAAAAAGATGAATAGCCTGAAGTTGCTATTTGTTGTAAAGGCATTACTTCTAAAATATATATGACCTAAGAAAAGTGTTTTGTTTAAAACAGAACTCTTGTCTGATAGATCCTCTCATCTGCCCCAGTCTGTAACTGGGGGGCTCTGTATTTCTGATGTTTGCTTCAGAAAACATGTGATGAAATGAATGGGTCGTGGGAAGGGAAAAATCAATCAAGGGAAGGTCAAGGCGTCTCTGGGTTGGCTGGAAGGAGCTGTCTGAAGGGAGTATGTTTACTCCAATAAAAAACGCATGTAGCAAAAATACTTTGTGTGAAGAGGGCAAATGGAGCATTTAAAAGGAAAACACTAATTAAAAATACCCATTGAGCAATCAATTGTTTCATAATGTGCACATGTACACATGCAGTCACATCCAGGCACTTCCAGCTCTCAGGGCCAGCGTCACCGAGGATGTCTGAAATTAAGGATACTTGAGTTGCCACTACATCCCATTGGTCTGCATTCCTCTGCTGGCAGGAGGATTGGCTGTTTCTTCTCAAGCTGCGCCGAGCAGTTCTCTCAAAACAAGCAGTTACGTGCTGCCTGAGAACCTGAAGCTGATTATTAAAGATTACTCATTTCTATAAAGCTTCGTTAATACTTTTTTAACAATGTAAAGTACTTGTAGAGCATTTAGGCCAGTATTTTCTCAAGATGTCAGTGATTTGGGAGATTTTGAAGGCATCTTCAGGGCACTGGGAAGGTTATAAACCTAAAATTAGAAGCCTGCGTGAAAATTTTGGCAGGCACCCACTGACGTTCCCATGTTTTTCTGGTGGTGTTGAATTTGAATACCACCACTGTCGGGCACTTTTCAGATGCATTTCAACGATGCGGTGTGCCACCTAAACGGGTCAGCGCATTCCTCCCAATGAGGACACCAACTATTTTGGGAAGTCGTGTGCCAGTGTGCTCCAGAGAATTTCCTTCTGCTGCAGAAAGCGTCTCAACCATGTCTTTCTAAAGCCAAGCAAAACCCAGATGGCTTTCAAGTAGAGAAAATGAAAACCTGGAAATTCCATTATTCTTTTTAGCAGTTATTTAGCGATAGTGGATGTGCACCCTGACCCATCTGGGAAAGGGAGAAGGAAGAGACGAAGCTGTGTGCCACAGCATTTGAGAGACAAGTGCAGGAAGCGGCAGAAGAATGTGAAGGGAGATGACAGGTCCAGTGCCACAACCCTCACGCTGATCACTGATCAGAGAGGAGAGGAGAACATTGAAAATTGAATGGTATTAAAAGCCCCAGATGCAACGTGGGGATCGTATCACTGCATGAAAGAGAGAATGTAGACATTCTCTGGAGACGTTCAAGGCCAGATTGGATGAGGCCCTGAACAACCTGATCTAGTTGGGGGTGTCCCTGCTTCTTGCAGGGGGGGTGGACTATATGACCTCTGGAAGTCCCTTCCAACTCTAGCTATTCTATGATTTAGTGAAAGATGGAGGAGCGCAGGCTAATGCCTGACAAAGCATAAGCAGCGTAAGGAATTTTATGAAGAGCTGAGCAATGAATGGAGCAGAGGTGAAGCAAATACTCCCCGGCACAAAGAGGGAGAACAGATTCTGATGTTGCTGGAAGAGGTTTCAGTGGACAGAAAGCTTTGAGAAGAAAGAGGTGTTGAGTGACAAGATCACTGCAGATCCTGACGCAAGCTGGCACAAACTGTCATGACAGCAGACATTCAGCAGGATTACAAAGAGCAGTCAGTACTGAGCAAAGCAAAGGTGATGATTGTAGCGACCTGGGAGGAAGAGCAGGAGAGTGAGTTGAGCAGCGAGTGAGGAATTGCCTTTTTGAGTGGGCCAGGAAGAAGTGCTGAGGTGCGCTGAGAGGTATACGGACACAGCATTGAAAGGAAGAGCCTGGATTTAGGTGAGGAGGAAAACACAGCAGCCTTTTCACATGATAAAAAAGACTCTTGAAGAAATAAAACACACCAAAATGTGCTAAAATCCTTCCCCTGACTTTGAGACAACTTCCACCCTCATCCTGCCAAAAGCCCTGTGGGTCACACTGACTTGAGCTAGCCTGCTGTGAGTAATCAGTAGGTACAAGCCTTTTGTGTGGAAGGAACTTTTCCAGGACCGCTCCTTGCAGCCTCTCCCCATCACCTCTTGGAAATGGCAGCCGCATCAGGAATGTCATCTACGAGGCAGATCACTGCTTGAATGGCTAAGGGCCCTGGCATACCAGCGCTCCCTCTCCCCAGCCGCCTTGTACTCATCTTTTCCATTGTCACTGCCTCCTGGCTGGCTCTATGCATGCCCCTCTCCTCTTACCCGCATGCAGCACCTCCTAAGCCTTTGCTCGGGCCAGCGCTGCATCCCTGGGTGGTGCGGTGGCAGGATGAGTGCAGGCCATCTCACAGAGACTGAAATGGAGCAGCCTAGAGCCAAGCACAGGCTCATCCCTGCACACCCAGCACCGAGACTGGGCACTGTCCCACCACCTGTGTGCTCAGTGTGTGTTCCTGCTTAGCCAGGGAAACACCAGCATTACAGAGCATGGACCTGACTGTCACAAAAGCCACTGGCAAAGCATCAGTACCACGTTTCCAGACTTGGCCCTGCAGTTAGCATTACATGGCCAGCCAGTGTTCCTACCCACACTACCCCCACGTCCCACCCAGCCCAGCAGCCGCCCGCTGCCCACAGCCAGCCCCGTGCTAACAGAGCTCCCATGCAGAAACCGAGCGTCGAATGTTTCCGCCCAGTATCTCCCATCTCTCGTCTCCTGGGAGACAACTATGGGAGTGTAATTGCAGAGCTGAGAAGAATGAGCATTGCATCACTGCTGCTATAAACATTGAACTATTTTTTTTTTTATAGCACTTACAATATCGAGACACCTTGAAAACAGTGCCTAACCAAGGGAGATGGAGTCAGCTGCTGTTTGTCTGGCTCTTCACTTCAGGGAGAAGTAAGAAGCGAAGAAATAAAAGGGTTTGGAGCTCTTGTTGGCCACACAGGCAAAGACTTTTGAAGGGAGCTATAGCTGCAGAATGGCAGACAGACGACACGTGCAACCGCTAACCCAGCAAAACCGAAGCAGGTACCTGAGCAAACAGCTCCCAAGCTGATGTGGCATTATCGCAACGTTCCCACGCAGCCCCACAGCCTCGCCCCAACCACAGCCCCACAGCCCTTTGCAGCATTTTCTCACAAGCCCTATACCTTTTCGCACAGCCCTGTGCCGCAGGCCTGCCCTTGTGCCACGCTGCCACAGAGCACCAAGAGCAGAACTCCAGCTCTGCCCTTCAGCCACGCATGATAGCTCGCTCCTCAAGCCGCGTGCCAATGCCCAGACCAATTAATAAGGCAGGAGCATCACACCCCTTCATCTTCGAGACCTTTGGGTGTTTTATAAGTTAAACAAATCCTTTTTTTCCAACACAGCTGACCACAAAAATGTTTGTCAGTGAAGCAGGAAATAAGAAAAGTTTCAAACAAACATTATTTTGTCCTGGCTATTGTGGACTTGGGAATCTCAGATTTGCAAAGCTACTGGTGATCTCCATGCTTGCAGTTCTGTGCCGCCAGCTACCTCTGGTGCAGCACACATACCTCCAGCAATAGGTTGAGGACCAGATCCTAAGCTTACACATTGGTTATCTTGGACTGATGCCCTTGCTGCCCCTAACACAGTGACCACGGGACAGCAAGCTCACAGCTGCAGAACCAGCCAGCCTGCTGAGGAAGTCCTCAGACTTGTCTGCTCCCTCTGCTCCTATGGGGTGATGCTTGGGCAAATCTCTGGATGATCTTTGTTATCTTACAATTTTGGCTATCTCTTTCTTTGACAAAGCTTCATCAGGATGAGTTAACCCAGGAAGAGTTAGTTCACCAGAAGCTCTGTGGTTTATTCCTCCTCTGCTTGCAGCCAGATATGCTGAATGCCACAGCACCTGCTTTCTAAGACACATGCAGCTGCTTCTCCATTGGCACTGCGGTGCAGAGCAATCTCTCTCCATGCTGACTGACAGGACTTGGCTCTCAAAAGATGGAGGAATTCTGGGGCACCAGAAAGACAACTGGCAAGCTTGTCCTCAGAGCAGCACAGGAAAAAAGCACCCTACTCTCCAGAAATTCCTGGTGAGACTCACCAGCCTGGCATTCCCAGCCTGAGCACTGCTACCTTGTCTAAAAGCAGTGGCTGCCTTGGGCAAGGACAGATGGGGAGGGATCTGGAAACAGCTGCTGTGCAGGTACAGCTGCTCTGGAGCAGCACCCAAAATCCCAGCCCAGATTGACACCCTGGTCACCCCCTCCTTCATAAACAAGCTTTTGAGAACTTGCTCTGAGGTCTGCTCACAGGCTGCTCAGGGGAGTTGTGGAGCCTCCTTCTCTGGAGATATTTAAATCCCATCTGGACACCAACCTGAGCAACCTGCTCTAGGGAGCCTGCTTTGGCAGGGGGTTGGACTCAATGATCTCTGGAGGTCCCTTCCAACACCTACAGTTCTGTGATTCTGTAATTCTCAAATAGGCCTGTTGCTGGACCTCGAACGCTCCCATGGAAAAGAGTTGTGTGCTTCGCTAAGGAAAGCTCCCTGTTTTATTAAATTGCTAAGCCAGACTAAAACAACACAGACAACGATTTGTCCTACAAAAACAGGACAGAAATCGGTAGCCAAAGTAATCCCCGGAAAAAACACACGAAAGGAAGGTTTACAGATTCGGTGCAGTAGCTAAATGAACATGTTGTCTTGCCAAGAAAACATTGTGAAATCTGTGGTTTACTCTTTGATCCTAAGCCTTCCCTACCCATCTATTCATAAGCAGTATCATTAGACAGAAATGATCGTAAAAATAACATCAGTTTAGTCGGTGAGCTTCTGATAATAATCAGATTGTTTTGTCATGTCCCGGCCGGTGACTGGACTTTACAGACATGTATCAGTCTGGTACTGAGCCTTGATTAAAAATGGTAGACATATGATGTGTCTTCATATGGTATGATCTGTTTTCTCAGCTTTTGGTATTAACTTTTTAATGTATAGAAGGTGAGATTTTGTAAATTTTAAAGGGAGGAGAATCGAAATGAGGAACAGGTCATTACGGTAGGCAGGAAGCAATAAAAAGGCAAACACAGGTCTCACTTCTTTAGATGCTTGTTACACGTGTGTTATGTAACTCTTTTTCATAAAATTAAATAAACCTAATAATGCCACTCCCCTTACATTTTTTTTTTCTAACACAGAAGCACATGAACAAGAGTATGAAATTTTGAAGCTCTGCCACCTTTCCCTGGGGCAGATATCACAGAAATGGAAATTGCACAGGGATACGACACTCCTCCGCTCCCTTTGTAATGGAAAATTAAACACCCGTAAATGAGTATTGACTGGCACAAAAAGCAAAGCAGGCATTTCTAAAGTTCAGAAGCCAAAATTCGAAGTGACAAGCTTTTAAAAGTTACCTTCTTTCCCAAGTCTAAGATGACTTTCACATGTAGTCAGATGCACCTCGGCCCCATCCACTGCACCTGGTAAGACTTAACACAGCCGCCTGCCGAGCTGGGCTCCACCTCCTGGCCCTGATACCAGCCAGCACAAGTATCTGTCATGGTTTCCAAACTCCAAGCGTTGCAGCGTTGTGGAGCTCCTCGCCTGTCCTGGTGCAGCTGTCCCATTGCCCTACATTCCAGACAGCTTCCCTGACGGATTGCACAGCCCTGGACTTGACAGCTCCCAAGGAGCTTTCACAGCACCTCCCGGGGCTCATCACTCCTGCCAGCACCAAGGTCTGCAGCAGACACACTTTAGGCTCGGTGTATGTCAATACTGCAGGCAAACCCAAGCCCGCGAGCTTGTGTAAGCACATCTTGCCCTGTGCTCTTCAGCTTTCCCCACTCGCTCCCATCCCATCCCATCCCAGGCCAGCCACAGCTTGCGGGCAGCACAGCAAGGCCAGCTCAGCCTCCCAGGGCTCTCCAGACTGCGGGTTGGTGAGTGAAGCTCAAGCATGTGCTAGCGTGCCTGGATGCGGAGACTTCAGCCATGGCCAGGTGCCCACCCTCAGGGTGCTCGGTGGGAGCCCACGCAGCACTAGAGGCTGAAGGACGATGAGCCCTGAGAGCAGGCTGGAGCCCTTGCTCCCCAGGAGCCTGGTGGGAGCAGCGACTATGGCACGTGTCTTACAGACGGTAGGCACTGCCAGGCCTACAGCGCACTGGAGAAAGAGGACTCGTGTGCTGCTCTACCCACAGCTGGTGGGAACCCTGCTGTCTTCAGAGCCAGACTTGTGGCTGCGCTAGGATGGGATTACCCTGATCAGCCTCAAAACCAAACTGGCAAAGGCTTCTGACAGCGTTGTACCTCCAAATTTGGTACACAGGCAGTTAAAGCACACTCAAGTTCCTCATTGGGAAATACTACAACTTTTTTCAGCACTTCCTCTTTTTTTTAAATTTTAAATCATTGCACTTTGCACAGTATCTTTATTTGCATAAGGATATTAACAGCTCACCTACACCACTTCTAACTTTAGGTCATTCATAATTCCGTTACGTAAAATGTACCAGTGACTGTTACTACTAGTAATACTTACCAAAAAGGAAATTTCTACAGCATACTCTGATTAATGTTTTTCCACCTGTTCAGCTACTTAGCCAGCAATCTGACAGTTTAATTCCTCCCTGGGCTGCAGGTACCTGGAAGCTGTGAAGTAGGATGCCCCTCTCACGTCCCTGAGCTCCCTGGCTCACACCATACAGAGTTCAGTTTTTCCTTTCCTGTCTATAACTCATGTCAAATTGTCTCAAAATCTGTCGGGCAACGCTGCCTAAAAAACAAGTTTTCAATTTCAATGCTGCCTTCATACAAGTTTTAAATTTCTTGTGAAAGAGATACTTAAGACCCCCCGCCCCTAAAAAAAAACCTGCAAAAGCTCCATTTTTTAACAGTATTTTAGATATCGCTGAAACTTCAGCTGCTGAAACAACAATGCGGAACTAGCTGAGCACAGCAGACGGGTTTTTTTAATCTAACACTCAGGTTCATCAGACGTTAGCCATTCTTCTCACCATAAAATGGAAAGTTTAAAGGTTAGCTGTGGGCTAACCATGTTAGCCCTGGAGGAGAAAATTGAAATCAGACAGATGGGTGTACTGGCTTTGTAGAGGAGAGTTCGTGTGGAGGTGTAGTGAGCCAAATCGCACTTTGACAAAAGGGATCCTTTCCCCCGGACTGAGCAGGGCTGAGCTTTCAGCAGGACTGGGCTGCCAGGGAGCCAACAGATTCTGCCATTCATTATGTCAGAAAAGAAGACACAATAATTAGTTACAGATATTATGGGTTTCCAGTGAAAAGCTCAAGTTCCAAGAGGAGCAATATTTGCTAACGGCATCCTTATTTTTGGGAAAATTAGACAAGCTAATAAATGACCTGACATCAGCCAGCAGTAGGCACTATCTCATATGATGTGCAAAGAAATGACTGATTCTATGAGCTGCTGTGTGCACCCCACAAAATGTTAATTCCCACTGGAGAAGTGGCTGGCTCCCTTCCCCTGCGGAAAAAAAAATAAAATAATCTCCCATCTCATTTGGCTTCAGCCTGCTTAGACCAGGCTTCACTTGAACACTTTGTTTTGCTTTGGGTCCATGCGGGTTTCTAGTCTGATAGACTCAGTCCTGCAGAGAAGGCAACAAAGAAGCCTGAGGCCAGTCAGCGAGTGGCATGGAGGCCAGGCTGTGGTTCTCTGTGCCCACAGAGCACACAGGTCATCACTTTGGCTCTTCCTCTCTGGGTCTTCCCAAGCAATGGGTTGAGAGCCTTTACCACCCGAGATGGAAATCTGTGCTAAGGACTAGCAAAAGCCCATCACAAAGAACACAAGGACCACACTGGTTCTGGGGACAGTGGTTCTGAGCTTCGGCAGTCCAAAAACCAAAGCAAAATTCAGTCCCAGCTCTGGAGCGTCACTCGCAGTGTGAATTCATCTGTTAGGTATGTGTGCACAGGACTGGCCGAGATTGATGAGCCTTAATGAAAAATAGAAGTCAGTTTTGCTTTAGACTTCAATAAGGTCTGAGACTTGGCTTATTTCCCGTGGCTTCGGGTCACACTGTGGCCACTCGGCCCATTCTATGAATAGACTCAGGAACTGAAGTTTCTGTCCCTATCATTCATTAATATTAAGCAAGCACTAAAACACAGACCTCCACGTGATTCACTATAAATGGCAGTTTCCTCCATCTCCCAGCTCTTGCCAAGCAGAACAGCTCTCCATATCCAGAGCTACTTTGCCAGTCACGTTTTATCGAGCTGTGGAACAAGTGCCTGAACTGTAGCTGTCACTTCTTACCGAGGCTGAGTTTCTTACTTTGGTGTGTTGGATGCTCCAGCAGAAGATGGAGGTGCACAAAGAATACAGGATCAAAATATCCCTGAGGGCAACAGGTCCCTGCTTCTTCTAGCATGTGCCTAGTTCCTTGTGTCCACTTATGGAGATCAAAGGTATAATTTACTTAGAGGAAGAATTATTTGTGCATAAACAGCCATTAACTAATAATACAGAGAAGATGCTTTTAAATTCAGATGGGTGGCACAGCAGCCAGCTCTAGACAAGTGACACAAGCACCTTGTTGCTTACATAAACTGAAGCAGGAGGGAGTCTGATGCTGATGACAAAACCTCTTTGTGAGTAACACTGGCAAAATCTTTTAGAGAGCAGTTCAGGCTAAGCTAAAGGAAAATGGAGCACTTCTAGTAGAAACTAACTGTAAGAATCACATTTCTTGGAATATAACTGGTGCTATTTTGTTTCAAAAATGGATTATCTCAGGGGGGATGGGGAAGCGCTTGTCTGCTCTGATGAAAAACCTGTAGTGTAAGGTGTTGAGGAAAGAACATCCAGGGAGAAGGAAAATACTGTTCTGATGGGGGAGGCTGGTTAGAGCACTCGGCAGCTACCATGACCTGTACCTACTGTGTTTCGTGCCTCTTTACCCTCAGATCCATCCCTAAGCTTCAAACCTTCCAGTTTCATTTGGGCACATCTCATCGTGGGCTAAAAGGTCTTAAAATACAGTGATGCCTCAGTGTGTTCTGCCTGAAGCTTTGGGAGTGACCATACTACACCCCCAGACTGCACTTCAGCTTCTTCAAATAGAATAAACATTTAAATAGTAGTCTTCCTCCGCCACTCCCTCAAAAGCCTATGAGCAGGGGATCAAAGTTTTCTCAAGCTTAGCTGGCCCATCCACACCTTGGGGTTAAGGCTTACTGACCTCTACAGCCAGTAACACCCCTGGAGTGATGTGATTAGGGTAACAACCTGACTTCCAACACTGAACCCAAATAATCTGGCATTTACAGTTGGGTCAGCTGCAGCCTCGCTTTTATGTAAGGTGAAAGCGCAGTTCAGAGTCACTCATCTGGATTGTTAGCACAGTGCCTGACTGTCCCACCACTCCTAAGAAAACAATACATGGAAGCAGCAGTTATTCTAGAAACTTCCCAGTGTCTTAAAATAAAAGTTAAAATGGTGTGAGAGCAAAGGTCTGGAAGATAACAAATGAAGAGCAACGTTGTGATACTCTCAACGGAGGAGGTGCTTTCTGAGTGTGAGGGGGTGAGGCAGGCCAACCTCACAGATGGAGGTTTGTGCCTGCCTCTGAACAGCTGCAGCTGCCTAGAGGGAGGGATATGAGACTGCTCAGGGAGTGGGTTTTGAAATGGGAGGTGGTACAGGCTCACAAGAGGGAATACATTGAAATGGGAGGTGGTGCAGGCTCACAAGAGGGAGTGCAACTGTGATGAAACAATTGTGCTGACTTGCAGTTTGTAGAAAACCTGGTCCACAAATTCTGGATGTATTTTCACAACCAAAAATTCCATTTGTTTCCCTGTAGCTAAAATAAGACCATGCTATTTTAAGTTTGTGAACATTATCCCAATGTACTGAAAATACAAAGAATCCAGCAAATTTCTAGGATTGGCAAGATTATCTCGGGCCTCATCTACCTTACTTGGTACTATGTTAGAAAAAAGCTCATGGCTGGATGAGCCCTGATACGTGTGTCTGTCTGTCCAGCTGCAGTCCCCATCTCTGCTTCCACACAGAAGAGCTGTCTCAGCATTATGCTGTCCTCTGTGTGTGCCCCATCGGGGTCTTCTGTATTATAAAGGCTTTTTCTGCAGTATTTATCGGGTTGCACAGTGGAAGTGATGACAGTGGTTGGGACTTCAGGTAAAAGTCAAAACCTTCCCAAGACTCCTCTGCTGCTGTTGTGCCCTCCTCCTGTTGGAGGATAGCACCACTCAACAGGCCACCTCAGACCATAGAAACTTTAAGGTTGGAGAAGACCTCCAAGATCATTGAGTCCAACCATTAACTTAACACCACTGTGTCTACTAAAGGTGAAAGAATACTCACTCCCACAACCATCAGGAAGTGTGCTGAGGTCTGAAGATGTAGCCAATATGTTGCTGGGTGGCTTCAGCTTTGCAAGTTATCTGCCTGCTCCTCAACAGTTCTGGTGGTGACTTTTGCAGCCTTGGGAGAAGTATAAGGTGGAATAGTCAACAGCAGCACCTTGGTCATGGATCACACATACCTGGAGCAACACTGGTGCTCATGAAATGGACATATACTGGAACAAGAAGACAAACACCACGAGTGCACTTTATGGGACATCTGCAGTGAAGGCACTCAGAGGAGAGTTCCCTGCTGCATGAGAGACATGAAGCCATTGCCATCTGCAAGTTGAGCAACTTGCTCATTACCTAGAGTAGGAAGTTTCCAAACCTCAGTGTGATACCAGGCTGGCTCCCCATCTTCCTTCTCAGCTTGGAAAGCCTCCTGCCAGTCTTCATATGGCCTCTTCCTTGAGGCAGCCACAGGCTCCCATGTTTCTTTGCTGGTCAGACCTGCCAGGTCCATAAGATCTCTGTCAGCTAAAGTACACAGGCTGGGAAGCAAAACAAGTAATGAGAACTGTCAGAAACGGGTTTCAATCTTTCTGCCTTTGTTTAAGAATGCCTCAGCTTCTTGCTCTTGATCCATTGTTGGTTGGTGTTCCAGGTGTGATTTCTTCTTAACCACAGCCCTGTGTCCCTGACTCTTCCCAGAGATGGCCTGAATGTTTCACTCTCCAAGATGGGAGCAGGACCCCTTGCCAGTCTGGGCAGATTCACCTGTCATGATCAAACTTTACAGTGCTGAAAAGTGACAGTGTCAAGCTGCTGGTCTCAGGAACAGACAGATGAAAACAGCCTGGTGTTGGCTCCAGATGAACGGTTAAGCAGGGAGTGCGATCAGTGGGTAAGGGGGGTGCAGGGGTAAGGAGGGCAGGGCAGGATACAAAGCGGTCTCTGAACCCAGCTCGCCGAACGTACAAACCAGAGATACATACGTACCAGGAGTTCTCTGTGATGTTACATAGCTCTCTAAACTGCCTGTGTGACAGGAGTGCTGGATATATGTATTGTTTAGCCAATAATTCCAGACAGTTATCTCAGGCTGGTCCTGAATCAACAATTCAGTATGTGTCAGCTAAAGACAGCAAACACATCATGTACAGAGAAACCATCAGCTCTTACCAGATTAAGTGGTTCTTTTAGCAAGCAGGTATTTCTTTAATGAAAACAGTAGGAGTGCAGCCAGAAGAAGTTTCTCAAGGCCAACGAGAAGAATGTATTTGGAAGCTGCTACCATGAAGTAACAAGCTGGATTTTCCCCAGGAGTAAGTAATGTGTTACTGCTGCAGTCTTGGGTGAAGGAGCAGCTTGGGCAAACACCTCTCTCATGTTGTGTTTGTTCCTTTATGCTTGCAAAGACACAACATTCACCTCAGCACTGGTGCTTGTCCAAAAAAGCTCCTATATTTGTGAATTAAATCCAGAGCAAAGGATTCTGTCAATCTTAGGCAGCCCCACAGAAGCAGACAGACAGAAGAAAAGGGGGTGGAGAGGTGCTTGGCGGGTAAAATGGAGCATTTTAAGGGTTAAAAATATACCGTATAGACTGGCAGTGGCACAGAAGGAGACAGACTGCAGATTGAGATCACAGCTACTACCAGTCAGCACTTGCTTGGACCACTAAAGTCCTTTCTACACTGCAGTTAATGGGTAGCACATTGACAATACCACAGCTATCAGCCGACCTAGTTACTGCAAGGTTTCCGTTCCCAGCACTCGAAGTCTCACTTCGGCTTTGGCAACCACTAGTGCTTTGTTCAACTTCAGCAACTGGAATCAAGTGATCACTGCTGAATCTCAGCTTTCACTTGAACAGATAAATAGGAAGCTTCTCACCCTTAGAGAAAAGCCTGATAAGATGAATTCCCTAAGGTGAAAAGTAATGACGATAAACAAAGAGAAGCTATCCCAAGATAGGCTTAAAATATTGTGATTTTAAAAGCAAACCCCGTCCAGAGGAGGCCACAAAGATGATCAGAGGAGACTGGAGCAGCTGTCCTGTGAAGACAGGCTGAGAGTTGGGTTGTTCAGCCAGGAGAAGAGAAGGCTCTGGGGAGACCTTAGAGCACCTTCCAGTACCCAAAGGGGCTCCAGGAAAGCTGGAGAGGGACTGGTTACAAGGGCAGGGAGGGACAGGACAAGGGGAATGGGTTTAAACTAAAAGAGAGGAGATTTAGATTAGAGACTCAGAAGAAATCCTTCCCAGGGAGAGGGGAGGCCCTGGTACAGGGTGCCCAGAGAAGCCGTGGCTGCCCCTAGATTCCTGGCAGTGTTCAAGGCCAGGCTGGATGGGGCCTGGGGCACCCTGAGCTAGTGGAGAGTGTCCCTGTCAATGACAGGGTGTGGAACTGGGTGGGCTTTGAGGTCACTTCCTACCCAAATAATTTGATTTTATGAATCTATGATTTTTGAGGAGTCTCAGTTTTCTGATTGCATTTCTGGAGGAGCCCTTGGTGAAAAGATGGCACTGGCTTAAAAAAATGAAGCATTCATTACCAAAAGTTAGCATCAAAGGCAGCAAGAATGCACTTACATCAGCCAGGAAAGGAAGAAGTCAAAGCTCTGTGCAGATGACACAAAATGAAGAAAAAGCAAGGAGGTAGGAAAAGTCAGGAGAGAGATTTTCTGCTTTTCTTCTTCTAGATCATCGTACCCTATACAAGAGCCCTCCAGATTTTCCCCTCTCTGAACACTGCTTTCACCTCTCTTCTAAGCCAAGCTTCCCTTAAAACTGTGAGTTCAGTCAACCAAGCTGGAGACAAAAGAGGAAACCGATCACGCAATAAAACCATGAGGATTGGCCACACGGGATTCCTCGAAGTAGCAGCACACAGGCGATGTCGGTTCGCACTCAGGCTCCCAAGGTTAGAGGTTAGTCCTGCACTTCTCTTGGTGGGAAGGGAGAGGGGGGGAGGTGTGATTTTCTAACTCCACAGCATGAGAGCTTCCTAAGTGAGTCCAGTGATCTACCCTGCATCTTGGGTCAGCTTCTCATCTATGCAAGATCCAAGTAGATCCAATTCAGCCTAAGGCAAAAGCAAAATGTTCTATGACATACTGGGAGTCCCTCTGACATGCTGGAGAGTCAGCCTGGAACGTGCCCGCTCCCATGTCCTCAGCCCACATTCCCACCACCATCCATGTTTATCTCAGTGACTGCAAACTAGGTGTAGATGTTGATCCAAGCTACTTTTCAGCAGTGGGGATGGTGAGGATGAGCGTGCATATGCCACTCCCTAGGCTTTCTCTCCTAGCTTCCACTATCAGCCAGAGTTGGTGGCCTGACACTGGCTGCATGGATGCATGAGGGACATCGCTGTGCCCAGCACTGTGGTCTGAGCCCTATCAGCTGTGAGATCTCTGTGTCCTGGAGATAGTTAGGCTGATTCAGCCTTAAAGAAAAGCCAGTTGGTTTGATAATGTGTCATGAGGGACAGAAACTGCCGCTTGGAGACCTTCCTGAATACGTGAACATATTATTAAAGAATAAAACCCAAACAATTTCCGTGATTAAAAATTACATACCTGGACAAAGAAATCTAAGATAATACCCTCTTGCCCTTGGCAGCCCACGTGGCAGGAGTGACTCGATAGCCATATGGGGCACCTATCTCTACAACCAGCAGATCTGGATAACCACAGAGGACTGGTCTGAGGGTGGGAGGGAGGCCTTCCCTGTCACTTGTAATCTTCTCACATCCAGAGGCATCTTAAGTCCTTTCCAAACACGTTGATACTGCCTGAAATTCACCGAAAAAACAGCCTTTGTTTGTGTTAACAGGATGAGAAAGTGCAAGGCTTCCTGTTATGTGTGTGTGACAGCTACAGATAAGCAGAGACCTCTGGACAGGAAATCCGCCCAACTTCTGCAATGTGACTCGTCTGAAGCTTAGGAGCTCTTTTTAGATTGAAGCACCAACAGAATGAGACAGTGCTGGCCCGAAAATGGGGGACACGCTGGAGAAGAGCTCTGAGGAGCCTGAGTTCTCTTTGGACAATGAGTGTTCGATGAAAATGGGGGACCTGGTGGAAGTCTCGAGTGGTGATAAGGTCAAGTTTGATGATACAGGACTCTCCATGGTGCTCCAGAATGGTCTGGAGAATCTTCGGCTTGAAAATTCCCTTACAGATGTCATCCTGTGTGTGGACAGCAGGGAATTCTCCTGTCACCGAGTGGTCCTTGCAGCAGCAAGCAATTATTTCAGGTAAGTCATGTAAGAAACAAACCCAAGAAACTTAACTTTGCTTCTTAGGCTTGAACTGCAGATCTCCAGAGAGTGTAAACTGGGTGCTAAATTCTGCAAATTGACAGTGTAATTCCTGACACCTTTCAGATCTTTTTTTTCTTTTTTTTTTTTTTTTTTTTTTAAAGTCAGGGGGTTAAATAAGGCAGTTGCCAAGTTGTGGATTGGCAGGAGTTCTGATACCGGTACTCAGCGGGTCTGCCGGAGGGATCTCAAGAAACAGAGAATGGTTGGCAGACAAATGGATGAGAAAATGGTGTTTTAACCAAGTATCTTTAGCTGCCTTGTATCAACCCTTTGGGATTCAAGCAAAGAGAAATATTCACTCAGATCACACAGTATTGCATAAAATTGTTGAGGGGGAAAGAGAAGGAATTTTCCATCTTTCCTAGGGTTACTGAGAATCTGTTGCAACTGGGAAATATCTCCTTGAAAGCAATTTTACACTTTATCCCCTTCTTTTGGCCCAGCTGATTTTTTCATTTTTCGGTTCTACAGTAGATACTGGCCTGCAAGAACAAATTCTAGACACACAGAGGAACCTGTTCAGTTTTAACACAGATTTTCCATTATCACTTAAACAATCACATTTGCATGGCTGGGATATTTTTTTTTCTTTTTTTTTTTTTACTGCTGAAGTGGTCAGATGACTGAATAGCTACAGAGGAAACATGAGAAAAAAGAACCTGTGACCACTTGTGACATGAGTAGAAAGCTAATTTTAATGGAGTCTGGCAAGCTTTGCTGACAGTGCCTGGAAGAAGAGTTCTGCTTTTATCATCTCATAACAGCAATTGTGTCTGTGAATATACAGAGATAGGTATTATTTCTACAGATAGACTAAATGTATTGGATATGTGAAAAGGTGCAACTGAAAGCAGAGATGTCCAGATATTTCTTACCAACACTGTGTGCAGAAAGGAGAGCATGTATTTGTGTACAAATTAAAATCATAGTTTCCATAATGACAAAAGTCCAATTCCTTTTCCACTATGAGGAAAGATGCTGCAGCGAGATGGGACTTCAACAGTTAAAGACCACTGTCTGGTAACTACTGTTGGCCAGTTTCTCACTGATCCTGGAGCTACACCCTATCCTTTGGAAGGAAGGGGGATACCTGTGTGGATGTCATCTCAGCCCAAGGCACACATGTTTAGGGTCTGCCCCCCTGGGTGCTTGTCTTTGGCCTTACTTCCCATGGTGTTGAGATTCATTATATCACACTGTCTGTCTGTCTGTCTGTCCATCAGTGCCTCCTGTCATGACTCTTTTGTGTTACTTTCAGTCACGTTTGGCAGAGGGTGGAAATCTCAAAACTGAGTTCCCACCAGTTTGACAGAAATGAGTGGGTAGGCAGAGGAGAGATACTGGGACTGGGACCCCAAGGTGCTCAGCTGGTAACAAGCATCCTGGCCAGCCAACACATTCAGTGCCCAGAACCAGCCAAAGCACGCACTGCCCTTGCTCTGCTGGACACAGGGAGCCAGCATGGAGCTGAGCATCCTGTGAGGGATGGTGGAAGGTGTGAACAGTCAGAGAGAATGGAGATCCCTGAGCTCTTCCAAGCTGAGGTCACTGTGAAGAGGGAGAGGAGGACACAGGTCTGCACAGAACTGAGCTTTGCTATATCTGTTACTCACAAGGCAGCTTATTTTATCTTGCTGTAATTCACCAGAATCTGCATGTGCCTAAAGAGAGAAGAAATTGTTGCAGGGCCTCTAACATGTGCCCAGGAGCAAAGCAG
This sequence comes from Heliornis fulica, assembly GCA_013399135.1. Lineage (NCBI taxonomy): Eukaryota > Metazoa > Chordata > Aves > Gruiformes > Heliornithidae > Heliornis > Heliornis fulica. Next base: position 352,138 of record VXBZ01002448.1, on the reverse strand, counting down.
AGGGACCCTGTGAGTCATGGGCTTCACTCCCCTGCAATAGCATGTTACACAACCCCCTTCCTGAATGTTGGGTGCCATAATGCAAGCAAGCCATAGCTGCTGACTTAAACGCAAACACAGTCAACAACTTATAGTCCTTCCTTCAGCACTGCTTGAGAGCAAATAAACTAGCATTTCTGACCCATCCTGCATATAAGCATTGACTCTCCATTGACCCAGATGAAGGTAACCAAGCAGAGAAGAGAAGAGAACAGAACCTGAGCGAGGTGGAGCTGTAGTCCTTCACTCTTGCACTGCCCAAGGTAGTGGGAGAATGGGGCTGGGAGAGGTCAAAGCAATATTTTCCAGAGCATCAGCAAACTCCAGCATGGTTGTTTGAAATCAGGTTCATCACTCCAAGCACAAGCACTCGAGTGTGGGTGGGTGCTAGGAAAGTGCTTCACAAGCTGCAGCCACTCATTTATTTCCTTGAGATTGCTCCCTGTTTTTTCTAAATGTACTCATTTTTAAGTACCTAAATTTGTCCCTGGACCCCTCACTTCTGATGTGCATTTCTTAGAGTAAATATTGGTTCAAAGGCTTACTTTAGAAATACACAGAACAGGAAGCAGGGAAACATACAGTGAAATTAATAGCCACATCTGAAGGATTTAGAGCCCCAGAGAAAATAATCACACACCTCTCTGGGTAAGTACAGGCAAACCCAGAGCTTCGGAGGCAGCATTTTAATCGTCAGTAGAGAAGCTCAGACTGATCAGTCCTGAGTGGTGTCAGTGTCTGCCCTCCAGCTGACACATAGGGTGGGACTGAGGTCCACTCCATCTGAGCAGAAGGAGTCAACTCTGCTGGAGAGGATGCCCCCCTGCCACCTTCCAGAAGGAGTACCTGTGAGAGAGCACTGTGCTTTAGATGCGTGATTTCTGCAGGTTGCAACCATGTGAATCGGTACCCTGTGAGATGAGGAGTGGATGGCAGCTCTAATGCAATTTTGCAGATTAGGAGAGAGAAGGATGTAAGTATTTTAACCAGATCCCCATGCAAAGCCTCCAAGGCTAGTTTCTGAGCAGCTTTGCAATGGCATAACCCTGGCTATCTCCATCTGACCTCCATCAAACACTCTGGCTTTGCGGGATGGAAGTGAGAGCTCTCACCTCCCCGACAGGGATGGTTAAATACCAGACTGGAGTCACCAGTTTAAGAGATAAAAGGAACAAGAGCAGACAACACCTGCATCCTACAATGGCCTATTTCTCACTTAGATGAAGCATTTGGCACCTGTCAATCCCATGCAATTGAAACGGCTGTTCTGTACAAACCTCCCTCTCTGTTGAAAGCCCATTCCCAAGGAGAAGAGGATGCTGGGGGCTGGTGGGTGTCAGATGGCCACCTGTATGTGCTCAACACTGCCGAAAGAAGGAGAAGCTAAGGAGGACCCTCGTCTTGTGCTCACTGAAGTTAAGGAGCATTTTGTTTTAATGCCTTTCAAATACTCTGATTTCAGCTGTAGCAGAAGCTGGACCATGGAGCGCAGCAGTGAATCAAAAACTTCGAGTGAGCTAAGTGATGGGAAAATGAGAATTTTGGCTGATTATCTTTTCTGACAAGCAATTTCTCTGCCAAATCTCCTGCTCAAAAGTTAGATCTCTTGATCCAAAAGGCAGTTTTATACACTGAGACAACCTATACTAGCTTTTTCTTGTGACAAAATCTCTGGTGAGGTGAGGAACAGATACCACTCGGAGCAACAAGCAGCTGGTATCTTCCATCCTTTTGCCATTCACCATGTAATAAAAGCTGCTAACATCTTGGTTCCAGCGAGATGTGTCAATCGGAAAACTTTATTCTAGTGCCACTTTTACAAGAAATGTGTGGCCTAAGACTTTGCATCTCTAGCCACTTCCTAGGCTGCACTGTCCTGACAACATTGTACATGACTAATAGTGAAGGGCTTGGTATGCAGGGTAAAGAGCACTTCTAATTACACTTACATCTGCACACATTTTTCACCAATGCAGTTGCAACTGGACTCACAGACTTCTAATCTGTTCAGTCAAGTTCCAAATGATGTGAAATCTTCCTCTCTGAATGCAGTGAACATGATGGGACTGATCAAACTTCTAAATAATAGCAAAAGCCTTGGAATAAGTACTTCAAACTATGAATTGAGAATGAAGATGTGTGTGTTTGCCTTGCAGCTGTCACAGCACAAAGTGGGTTTAAATAGCTCTTAGAGAAATTTATGATTTATATCCTACAGGAAATATCCAACTAGTGCCAAAGGTGTGTGTGGTGGTCACATTTCAAATGCAGTGTTATCCACCAAAGGAGAGGTGGTGTCAGTGTGCTCAAAATCACTGTGCTTTCTGGCTAACAGAAGTTCCAATTCACAATATTCAAGTATTTTTCTAGCCAGGAGGTACCAACTCTAATGTCCTGTCAGAAGCTCCCAAAATTTAACAGAGGAAAAGTCATATTCTTAATTAGAAACAAATTCATAAGCTATTCCCTCCTGGCACATCCCAGGTATTAATGGAGTCAATGATAAGTTGGGAAGCTTAGATGTGATGCTGTCAGACCTGTGCATCTATCTGAACCTGGCCCTCAGGGTTCAGTCTAAGCAGCGTCCTGCAGCTCAGAAGCACAGTGACACTGACCTTGCCAAGGCTTACAAAGTACAGGTGCCAGTGTTAACTAAGTGTGGAGAATGCCAGCAGCTTGGAAGCTTGGGCTTCTGTCAAACTAGGAACAGACAGGGTCAGTAAGAGGGCAGCAGGTGAGACATCACAACTGCTCTGCAATATTAGTCCAGACATAGAGAATGTCTCAGGGAAGGTCCCAGCTGTCTTTTGCTGCCTTGGAGCTCCAGGTCTCCTGCAGACTCCAGGTCTGGGGTATCCATCACGTGTGTATGCCTTAGCAAACTCATGGGTGAAGAGGTAAAAAAAACAGCAAAAGGGTTTTCCATGTTACTTTGCTGCAGGATGAATAAAATATGGAGCAATCAGAGTAGTCAGTGTTGAAATCTATATAATCAAATGTTTTCAGAATGCCTCATCCTGGCTGGGATGCAGTAAAAAATAAATGGCTTTCTTTTCAGGGCCATGTTCTGCAATGATTTAAGAGAGAAATATGAAGAGAAGATCATACTTAAAGGAGTTGACGCAGAAACCATGAATATACTCTTGGACTACACCTACACCAGCAAGATGCTCATCACGAAGCAAAATGTACAAAAAGTCTTAGAAGCCGCCAGCCTCTTTCAGGTACAGATAACTCAAGTGATCCACTATTGTTACGCTGGCACACCGTGTCTTTCCCCGGTTAACACAATGCAAAGTTCTCTGATTTCATGGGTTCCAGAAGCACATTGCTTCATATTTACTTACATTGTGTTAAAAGGTGACAGTTGCAGCTGTGTGCTGGAATGCTGCTGTGCTGGGTGCCATGCAAAGGTGCAGACAGCTGGTCTGTGCCTCCAGGAGCTGTTCCCATGTACTGCTGTCCAGGCAGCAGGGTTGTGTTGCTGGCACAGTGCTCCTCAGGGTTTGGGGCAGCTTGCAAAGGCCAGTTGTCAGCAGCCCAAAGGAGTTGGAGGGCAGTGGCTGGCATGGCCAGCCAGAGCAGGAAGCTAATTCTGTCTCTCCCCCTCCATTGACGAGATGGAGGCTCACCAGCCTAAGGTAGCCTCCTCCTTTGTGGGACTTTTCACATAAAGGGTTTTAGTCATGACCTGGGACTTGCGGGAAGTTGGACTTGAGCAGCGTTACTCAGCTTTTGGTCCATGAGGTATACACATGTCCTGTAAGTCACCTGTGAGGTCTACCAAATTGCAGTCCCTGGTGCATGCTGTAAATTGCTAACAAATTGTGACCAGCCTAACCTGCCAAGTGCCAATGTGGGTATGTGTGTCCAGTCTTTTCATTAAGGACAGCATGAACCACCTGACTCCATAATCATCATGGTTCATTATGAGCTTCGGATTCTTGGATCTTACAAGCATGGGAGGTGTTGCTCTGAAATGAACTTGTGGCCTTTGGGGTTTCAGGATTTGGTACTTGCTGTGGGGAAAGAAAGGAAAACTATCACAAAGTGCTCCCCACAGTAACTCAGGAAAGGTGGTGAAGGTGGTGCAGCTTTGTTGTCACGCGGGGGTGGAGTGCAGTAACTCATTGGCATTTTCAGCAGACCAGTACAGCAAACTGGTAGCACTCAAAGGTTACTGCTCATTTTCAGAACACATCTAGTGTTCTTTATGTTTTCTTCTTAACTGTTTTTCATTGGGATCATTCCCCAAGTTTTTTGGTTTTGGTTTTTTTTTTTCTGAAACCACCAAAAGTATAAATAAGGTTTTTCCTTCATTTTTCATTAAAATTAAGATTAAATCTGATTCCCAATGCTGGTGCTTTAAAAAACCCAACTCTATCAGACACTGTTAGAATAGTGATAAAATAGTGAGGGTGCCATGAGCAAGGATAGTGAACTAAAGAAGCTTAGAAAAACAGGAGTGTTCAGCCACAAGCATTGACCCCCAAATCTTACTGCAGAATCTTGAATACTAGCAAGATTTATGAGGCCTTAAAACCTCGCACTATACACGAGTGAGGTCTCTGGCTGGAAAAGTGTTTTGTGTAAAAGAGGATTTAGTAACTACTACCATTCTGCCAGCTTGTCTCTGCAATTTATGCCGAAGAACAAACAAGAACACCTGAAAGAGTCAAATGTTTCATTTCAGTATATCGACAGCTGAAAGGATTAACTCTGCAATTTAGCGTAATGTTTTTGTTTGGGAAATTCTTTCCTTTCCAATTAATGATGTGTAAGAACACTGGATTCCTAACAGAACTTTTTTTATCTCACTAGCGACAGTGTTCAGCAGTGCCGCTTCTCAGTGTCTCACATTTGACAGAGAAGCAGGAAAGAGATACCTTGCACACTTCTGCATATTCCAGTATAGATTCTCCACTTTTCTCTAGGAAGTATTTCTGAAAAAAACAAAAGTTTAACATAATTATCGTTTCCCTTAGTCCCTTCCAATAAGTTTTGACCAAATGCAGCTGAGACTGACAGCGGGTAGAGGTGGAAGGCTGTTCAGAGAGAACAGAAGTCCCTGCCGCAATGCGCACAGAGATTTTCTCGTTGGGGAAGCAGCTGAAGGCTTTGGAGCTGCTGAACAGCTAAGCCTCACCCTGAAGTGACCCAGACAAATTTTTCCACCTAGGGCACAGTTGCAACATGAGTTCAGGAGTCACCTTCTCTCTCTGGGCTGGTGGTTGCTCAGCCATTGTGCTCACAAGGCTGATGCCCACTCTGAATCCAGCCCAGCAGAGCAGATCATCTTTTCACCTCTTGGTAGGGCCAAGATCTCAGCTGCTCCTCAGGGCTGAGGGAGAGAGCTGTGCTTCTACCTGTGGTAATTCAACAACAACCTTCAGAGCTGTCTGCCCTCCTTCTGCCTTACCCAGGAACCTCTGTATTGCCCCACTCCCTCAGCATGACTGGAGTGAGGGGCCCTGTCAGCTGCTTTGGTGGAAGCAAAGAGTTTACAGGAGGGAAGCAAGCTTCTGAGCAGATGTAAAACGGACAGTTCTCTCAGGAAGGTCTGAGATGACCACTGCCATGGGGATGCCAGCTGCAGTGGGAACAGCAGAGGAGCTGCCTTTCTCAGACTGCTCTGTCCCCAGGGCACACTGGAGCACCACCAGCCTGATGGCCTTATTAACTCCCATGGCCTTATTAACTCCCAAAGCAGCTCCCATCCATTTAGTCCACTTTCATGAACAAGGCACTGTAAGGAAAATATTTTGCTGATTACCTGAAGACCATCAGTAGCCAGTTAGCAATAAAGGGCCTGGGTTGCTGTTGCTGGACAGTGCTAGTCACACCATGGGCGCTGTGCAGTGCCAACCATGCCACCCGAGAAGGCGTGATTTTGCAGAAGTGTTTCTGGGCAGCTCCAGGTCTGGGATCAGTTTGCAGGCTCAGAAAGCTGTATACTCCCTGGAGAGGGTCACTGTGCCCCTTCACTGCCCAGCTGGCTCTCTGTCGTCAGTTCCCTCGGGACGCAGATGTTACTGCTGAGCTGGGACGTGCTGCCCCTGAAGGCACCGGCGAGCGGGTGGCTGAGGGCAGCACAGCTGCGGGGTGCAGGATGTGACCCCAAAGTGTGCTGCATGCAGAGAGGGATTATGAATAAAAGCCCTTTCAGCCACCATTCCCTTCCCTTTCTGGGACTCATAGTAGGAGGCAGGGCTGCTGGCACTGCTTACACTGGACAGTTGAATCAAAGCTGGGACTAGTGAGGACTTAAATAGGGTGAATAAATTTTATTATTCAGAGAGGAGGCCAAGTGGAAGCCAAGTAAGCATATGGGATGTCTCTAGCAAGTAAGAACCTGGATTTAAATGGGGCATTAGAATAAGGACACAATAATTGAAGAAACTGTTCCCAGGGGATAGGGCTCTTAAAATGCCTGGGTTGACATTAGGACAGGTACTCACGGAAGGGAAAAAAGAAAATTTAGAGCTTTGCAAGAATAATCAGAGCAGATGAAGCAGAGGCTCAGGGGTGTTTTCCTCCTGGGTGCTCTCCTGTGTCACCTGCTCTCATGGGACTGACTGAAGCATGCCTAGCAAGTTTGGGGGAGTTTTGGGGGGAGTTTTGTCTAAATGAAGAGAGTGGTGGGGAGACAGCACAGGACAGAGATGGGGAGCAGCAGCCAGGGAAAGTCCTACCTTGGTATGCTCCTGAGTGGTTTGGACTCTCTGGTTAAGCCCTTGTTGAGGACTATTTCTCACACCCACACCTTGCAGTTCCGCTTTCGTCTGGCCACAAAGACAGCTACCCAGTGTGATTAGTGGTGCCTGCGTGGCTGTTAGACCAGTGTGCACTGCCTGGGAGAAAACCCTCTGGTATCATCTTGTGAGCATCGCTCGCAACAAGCCATGTATAAATAATTAGAGCACTCTACAGTGGTTTGACATAGGCTGATGAAAATGTCATTTTGGGGTCTATTCCCAGGCTTGTGGAGGACCTGAGTGACCTCAGCAAATTCCAGATTAGTTCTTTTTGCATCTTGCTATTGCCAACTTTTAAAGGGCTAAGTGCTTAACATGGGTAGTCCTCAGGTCTGAGGACTACCCAGTGTTGGCAAAGTCCTTTCAGATCCTCGGGGAAATGCACTGGTGAGTTCAAAGTGCTAGCCCAGAAAACAGGCTACATGAGCACGGCAGGCACCAAGGGGCCGCTGAACTCTGCTGCAGTGCCACAGCGTGCTGCTGGCATATTTATATCACAACGGCAGCCACATATTCTGCGCCCTTGCGTACCCTTGTTCATCAGCCAGTTGCATTTCTCTAAACTCTTGACCACATCTAAATGTAAAACAGGAACCAAGCAGTCTGTATGCAGTGTCTGTGATCGCTCAGCTCTGGTAAACAGTCTAAATATGTCAACAAGACAGTGCTGGGTCTGGAAGATTCTACCCTAATTACTGAAACAAATCTACATACTACAGTATTTAAAAATGTTTCGCTTCCTCCTTGCCCCTAAATTACTGTTGTGCCACTTTCCACAGTGGGGCAGAATAAGTTAAAATGTTTGCTTGCTGATGGTGGATGGAAAAAAGGATCTAAAAGTCATGGATAGAAATGTGCAACATCAGTTCTGACCCATCTTACTCAGTGTCACTGTTTACACTGCTCAGGGGCAAAACCAACATGAAATACTGATGCCCTGCCTGCAATCAGAGAGGTAACAGAAAGCACTGCAACTGTAACTTACCAGTTCTACCCAAAAACGGCTCCCAATTCCAGAATAATCACCAGCAACCTAGTTCACATCACAGCTCACAGCAAATGCCCTGCAGACTTCTGTGGTCCAGGATCTACATGTTTGGGATCCTCGGGTGGGACTACAGTGCAAAGGGAATTAACAAGAGTAGTTGTGATGCCCAACTGAATGCAAACACGGGAAGTTCTTTGAGCAGATTCTGTGTGTAAAATACACATCTATGATTTTTTGAACTAGTGGTGATGACAAGGAAAACAAAGTTCACTAAAACCAATGGAACAAAGGTCAGTAAAACTCACAAATGCCTCTCCCACAATGGACACTTACTATACAGCCCTGGCTGTCTGGAAACTCAAGGACTTGCTGTTGCAGAACCTCTTCCTAGCATGCCCCACAGCACAGCACAGCACAGCACAGCACAGCACAGCACAGCACAGCACAGCACAGCACAGCACAGCACAGCATGCCCACATGCTGGGAGAAGTGGGGACTGCACTTTGTCACAAACCTCCCAGACTCCAGCACTCATTTTCCACCACCCTTGCAAGGCCTCAGACATGTTTCGTTGATGGGATCATAAATGCAGACAGGGGAACCACCTGCATTCCAAAATCAGACTCGCTTCCAGTTGATCTGAGCTGATGTATAAGATGAAAGAGAGCAAGCATATCTGAAGCCCAGGGACCTCATCTGTGCTTTGAGAGGCATCTTTGCAAGGCATTTCTCATGCAACTCATGTTTTGTGATCTTATGGAGATAAGGAGAATGGTAGAAACCCCTTTACTTTTGTGAAACACATACAAATCAAAAAACCCCATAGCTGTTCTGTGATGCAGTCATACAAGTAACCACTCTGTGCTTATACGTGTTTCTTCTGTCCACAGTTCCTTCGCATGGTAGATGCTTGTGCCAGTTTTCTCACTGAAGCCCTCCAGCCGGAGAACTGTGTTGGCATCCTGAGGCTGGCTGATACCCACTCCCTGCACAGCCTGAAACAGCAAGTGCAGAACTACATCATCCAGAACTTTAGCCAGGTCCTGAACTACGAGGAGTTCCTGGAGCTGCCGGCCGACATTCTCTGCAGCACACTGAAGAGCGATGACCTCTATGTCACGGAAGAGGCCCAGGTGTTCGAAACTGTAATGAACTGGGTTCGTTACAAGGAGTCGGAAAGGTTTTCTCTTCTGCCATATGTGCTGGAGAATGTCCGGCTGCCCCTCTTGGACCCTTGGTATTTTGTAGAGACTGTTGAAGCCGATCAACTCATTAGACAGTGTCCAGATGTTTTTCCTTTGCTCCAGGAAGCAAGAATGTACCATCTGTCAGGCAATGAGGTGAGTAATAAAGGAAGATGTTTGCTGCTCTTTCTAAATGTCTCATGCTTCTGCTCAAAAATCCCATCGGAAGGAGCAGTACCATGAGACAGAGAAAGGTATTCACGCTGAAGTTTCACTAACTAGTGCTACTGAGAAGTCAAGGTGAGCCTCATCAGTTATCCTGCTCACTTAGAGACCTTGGAAGTTTTTGGTAGCTTGTTTTGAATCCAAGCGTACAGCTTCATGTATACAAACGTCTGAGCTCAACCTTCATACACACACTTGGTGCAGCTGAAGATCCCAAGTGACCTCCCTAGTAAACAGGCAAATGATGTTACTCCTGATACCTCACCCTCTTACCCAATATTTCAAGCCTAAGAAGAGAAGAATGATTTTCCCACTAAACTGCTGCAATGTGTAATGAGTCTTTCAAACCTGAGTGTGTTACCTCTCCATTCATTGCTGTTGGGGGGAAATCTTTCAGAAAGAAAGAACCTCCTATGAAGAAGAAGGTCTCTTCCCAGAGAAGAGTTCTGCCTATCCTCCTCATTTGCAGAGGTCCCCGCACCTAAAGAGACAGGTTCAACCTGACATCCAGTCAAGTCCTGTCCTGCCTGCTCAAGGTAGGCTGTGGTGGATATCCAGTACTTCAGTTGCCTGTCCTCATTGGAAAGTTAGGTATCAGCCACATCTCCTGGCTGAAAATGTGGGGTAGAGGGGAGAGAAACCAGAGGTCAGGTTTCCTAACAGGAGCAAAGGTATGTGAATGTGTGGGGAAACTTGTGTGTCTCCTCAGTCAGAGTCAGAGGAAGGCAGGAAGCCTCAAAAACACGTGGATCCATTGCTAACAGTGGATGTGTCACTGGCGGTGGGGGGAGACCAAGGGCTTTTTGTGCTGGTGACCATGTAAGACTGTACACAATGACCTGAGGCAGTACCAGTCTGGTGGGAACTGCTCAAGGAAGCTTTGCCCCACTCAGCAGTGCCATCAGGTCCACGCGGGAGAGATAAAGGGAGTGTTGCTCAGCCCTGCACACTCATTACACTTATCTTCAAAGGGACAGCCGTCAGAGGTGGCCCTGACAGCTGTCCTCTGCGGGGCTGACACCTGGCAATGGTTAAGAAACAGAATTCTGAAAGCCGGCAAGTTCTGGGACAGATGTTTTTAAAAATTTGCATAATAATTTCTTAAACATAGGGGGAATACAGAATTCATGTATATGCAGATAATATTTTTTATATAGATAAATTATGCCAATTTATAGATACATATTAAAAGTAGTTTAGAAAGAGAAATAAAACCTTAAGCAAGCTGCCTGCTGCCGCAGAATTTAACCTGTGGGTCCAGAGGCTGCTTCTCTGGCTGACAGATGGTATCAACTACAACCCAGCTCTGGCCAGATGTAAGACCGCTGCAGAGAAGTACAGACCTCTCCCAGCAGACCTGGCAAATCCCCTGGGGTACAGCAGGAGCGCAACAACACCTTTACATGCTCCCCATACCTTACACACTGCAATTCTTCCAGTATGAAAAACCTGTCTTGTGTGTGTGTGTGTGTGTGTGTGTGTGTGTGTGAAGGTTATTCCTTTTGTGTTTCAGCACAGTGCCAGGGTACCTAATACACACATTTCCACTCACTTCTAAGTATTTCCTCCAGGCAGAACATAAGTTTCCAAGCACCTCCTACATGGTAAACATCTACCTGGGAAGTGACTTTTTCCAGTATCCCTGAGACAAAAACCTGGTCAATAAACTGAGCCAGCAGGTAGCACATTCCATCTAACCACATTTCAGAGCCTGGGGCTGGCTTTGGGCTGGTTTTGGCTTAAAATTAAGGCTTATAAAGAAAGAAGCCATTAAAAAAACCACCTCACAGTAGAGAATTGCCATTGCTTTGACTCTTCAACATATCTCTTCAGGACAAACACTGGAGGCAGTTATTTTCTGCTGGTGCTAACTGCACCCTTGCTCTCTCCAAGCTCCCCAGGGCATACTAAACCTGACGACCCTTCCACCTCACCCTCACTCTGTCAGAGCAAATGAAACCTGTCCTCTTTAGCTCATTCACATTCAACCAGCCTTGTCACTAGTGCTCACCTTCGAAGCTCTTGGTGCCACCCTGGGAATTCCCAGGAGGATATGAAAGAATCCTCCTGGGTAGGCAAAAGGAACTTAGTCCAGCACGGAAGAAATCCTGCTAGAATACCTCTACTGCTACACTTTTAGGATGCATTCTAGACTTTGAACTGAGAGAGCATTTGATATTTGGTTCAGCTGATGTAAGCCAGTTGATTTACAAAACAGGTGATCACAAAAAACTTCACCAGACCTTTCTGAACCAAAGATATCAGTGCCTGTGTACTCATTCTGCCTTGCTTGTGTTTAGATTATTACAGAGAGAACCAAGCCCAGGATGCACGAGTTCCAGTCTGAGGTGTTTATGATCATAGGGGGCTGTACAAAAGATGAAAAGTTTGTAGCAGAAGTTACTTGCCTGGATCCCTTGAGGCGAAGCCGTCTGGAAGTAGCAAAATTACCAATCACAGAGCAGGAGACGGAGAATGAGAATAAAAAATGGGTGGAGTTTGCATGCATTACATTAAAAAATGAAGTGTACATTTCAGGTAAGGAATAAGACATTGGGAGTGGGAGAGGGGAGCAGAGGGTTCTCAGCATTATTTCCAGCTCTTATCATGAGCATGCTTGAGGCAGCTTTAGCAGAATTAAGCACCACAGGTATTATTCATCGCTGATGCTTTGGCTTTGAAAAGGCTATGGAGAAGTGCTGGATGTGTGAGGACATTGCCTGGTCTTTATTCTCTTAAACTTCCCTGTTTTTCAGGGTCACAGGCTTTTTGCTTTCTCTTATTCCCAACATCTTTTCCAGTATCTCTTCTCTGCTTTCTTCTATGCTCTATCCCAGCTACCTCCAAGACACACTAACCTGCTATGGTGAGTCTAAGCTGGCTTTCCTCTTGCTGCTATTCTTACAGGTCCTCTTTCTTCCTTTTCTGCTTGATCTCTTATGCTTGGCTCCCTCCCTCCATTTCCCCCTAGCCTTTCTCCTATCTCCCTTTCACCATTCCTAACAAAGAAAAAAAGGACCCAAGTCATACATAGCTTCTTTCCGGCTAAACCAAGTTATCAGTGTCTGAATCCCAATTAAACATCTGCTTCCTCTTGCGCCTCTTTCGTTTTCTTCTTTTTAGCTCCTGTAACTTGATTCATTTCTAATCTGACTTGCATCTTCCCTAACTTGATCTCCCCACTCACATGCTCATTTCCTTTCATATCTTGGTACAGTTTGGAGTCTTCCTTGCTCTTTAGCCCAGTTGGAAAGTCCTTTGCTCAAGATAGTGATTACTTTCAGATCACCATTTATCTGAACAGTTTAAATGCATTGACTGGATGGACTGAAACACTACAGTTGTAGCGTAACCAAAAATGAAACTCAGGATTCTGTTGCTTTCACTAATTTAGTTACTATTGTTTCTGAAATTAGAAAGAGAAATAACAGGAACAAAATAAACCTTCAGTTCTCTCAAAAATCTCTCCCTGCCCCCTGATGTGCTGGAAATTCACCTGCTTGGTCTCCTACCAGAGTTTCAGCCTGTGCAGGAAAGCACAAGCTCATGTGAAAGGGAACTTTGAAGGGGGATGGGGGGAGGATGGGCAGTAAGGAAAGGGAACACCTGCAGCCTCTCAGCCCTGCTGTAACTGTGAAGGCTGCATTCAGGCCCTTCAGCCACTTCAGCTATTTGCGTGCAAATAAAATTCAACACATAAATGTGAAAAATACCGAGACAAAAGCATTACAAACAGCTCTTTCTAGCATGCTAATTATCTCCTATTCAATCTGCTATTTGGCCCAGAGATGAGCTTCCATCAGTAGCGTGATCTGTCTGTGGTACAGAATACCAATGAAGGCAGACACTTTCTCAATGGGATATGAATTCTCTTTTCAGTATATTCACCAGTGAAGCAAATGTTTAAATCAGGTTGCAGATGACAGAATAAGCTACTCCTGCAAATGTGGTTTCAAGCTTAACTGTTCGCATTGCTGTTACACCAAAAATCATTTGCAAACAAATGTGCTTGTTTAAAACACTGCTCCCCACTTTAGGGTGAGTACAGATCCACTTGCAGGTCAGCTCTGGGATGAGTTTGCAGGGTCCAATTCTCATCTTCAGTCCATACATATGAAGCAAATCCAAGACAGCAGAGAAAGAGACCAGAAAGAAGGGTATAAAAATGGGATGCCAACCGTATGTTGAATGGTAAAACTTATAGCAAGTCAAGCAGGGCTACTGTCAGTAAGAGCTTAGCATTCGAGCTTTTGTTTTGGGATGTAAACCATTAGACTAGCTGGCTGGACCTACCCTGCCCAAACTGGCCATTCCTCAGTGCAGGCCTCTCTTCCAGGGATTTGGCACTACCAAGGGCAGCATCCTCCACTATCCCAGTAAAATCCCATCTGTCACTTCCCAGCATCCTGCAAACCCTGGTGGTGCACAAAAATGTCCCGCATATCACCATGCTGTGTGTGGTCGATCATTCACTCAGTGTTAAAGGGAAAGCGAGTGTGTTCTGGTGAAGCAAGGACATATCTTTACTGAATATTTGGCTGTAGAAATTGTTCAGTTTCCTTCCCTCTTAAGTTAACTAAATGCAGAAATGTTCTTTTTGCACAACAGGGTCGGGCCATTAGTCGAGGTAATTAAGAAACTAATAATAAGGACCAATGATTCTAAATTCAAACATACTGGAGATTTGGAATAAATACAAGCTATGCTATTGTATTTATATATTGTGTTTACATGTCGTGTACACTGCAGGTGGCAAAGAAACAAAGCATGACGTCTGGAAATACAACGCCTCCATCAACAAATGGATACAAATTGAGTACCTAAATATTGGGCGATGGAGGCATAAAATGGCCGTACTGGGTGGCAAAGTGTACGTCATTGGGGGGTTTGATGGCATGCAGAGGATCAGCAGCATGGAAGCATACGATCCCTTTCATAACTGCTGGTCAGAGGTGAGACAGTGCATCACACAACATTTTACTGATTTGGAACATTTTTACCAGAAAATGTTAGGGCTTTGAAACATAAAAATGAGCAAGACTAGGATCTAATACAAGTCTTTTAAGTATTCTGGTCTGTAAAAACACTTAATATTTTTTTTCACAGAAATGTGTATCCTTCAGAAAGTAAAAATCACAGGATTTCCTGTGACAAGGAATCACAGGAATGCCTTTTCATTGCCTCATTTCTTGGGCTTTTTCAATGTACCTAAGTACCTAACTGAGATTTGAGACTTTTCTGACATTTCTTAGCTTTTGAATTATTGATAACATAATTTTAATAACATCATTTAAACGGAGGATATATCCATTAAGGTATTTACAGTTTTAAGAAAGAGCTGAAACATCTCCCTTACCCATAGAAATGTCATCTTCTGATGCCTACTGATCACCTTAAAAGGGACATCTGACTAAAAATTCAGCAGGTTCCCACCCTGTAGGCATCAGTCTGACTACTTGAAATCAAAATCTTCACTAATAATATTTTGTGATCACACAGGCTGCTCCCCTCATGATCAATGTAAGCTCCTTTGCAGCAGCGAGCTACAAGAAGAAGCTCTATGTGATTGGGGGAGGACCCAATGGAAAGCTGGCAACAGACAAGACTCAGTGCTATGACCCTGCGACCAATACATGGAGCCTGAAAGCCGCCATGCCAGTAGAAGCCAAATGCATCAATGCTGCAAGTTTCCGTGATCACATTTATGTTGTGGGTAGGTGAAGCATTCATTAATAATGTTCCTTCTTGTCTAGTCAGAGCAGGGCTTGATTCTGGGTGCTAGCGCTACTCACAAACTCTATGGAGTGCGAGCCAATGGTCAGATGGCTCTTCCCATTGAGCTTAGTGAGGGATGGGAATCCAGCACATTCACAAAGAGTAGCAAAGGGTCACCAAATCAAACTCCCCGTTAGTGTGGTAGGTACCTTGGAAAGCTGGAACTAGCCTAGAGATAACTTCAAGCCATCCAAATGGGATTTCTTAGTAGCAAGGGCATGACCGCACAGCTACATTATGTCCCCTCTCCTCTCCAGGGACGTGACACAGCCCACTGCACACAGGTTTTATGTAGGGCTAGGAGCACTGAGAGCAGGTCATGGGAGCAGAACCACTCATACCCAGAGACCTCTTTGCTAGATCATGCTTGGGGTTTATTGAGTCATTTTCCAGAACTGAAAGCGAAGATGGAAGCACAAGAGTTTAATGGTGGTGAGCTGAACTGTGGAGAGAGGTGAGAGCCTGCAGATTGCCAGATGGTGCTGGAAAAAACTAAGAAAGGAAACAGGAACACTTGCTTCCAAAACAGGAGCTCTGAAGAGTGCCCCTGCTCAGCCCTGGCACAGAAAGTATCTCACTTGCAGTATAATCAAGGTGGTGCTGAGATCTGACATAGAGCCAGGATATCACCAAATAGCTAATGGTGTTCTGAAGGGGGATGTATAACGTGCATGTGTGTGTACAGATATACCTGTACCTTGTGTGCCTGTAAATAGAGTCATGGAAACACGGGTTGGAAAAGACCTTTAAGATCATCAGGTCCAACCACAAACCTAACACTACCAAGTCCAACACTAAACCTTGTGGTTCTCCTCAGCACAGTGGTTGACATCACACTTTTCAAGATGAGAAACAGAAAGAGAAGGCCTGACTTACGGGCTAGCTGATACAACTCCCGATAACATTTGACGTGATGCTCCAGCTACATTAATTCATTGTCTTTCACCAGTAAACCTATTGGTTCCCTACCTGAGAAACAAATATAGTTCAGTCAGAAATCAGCCCCACCTGAGGTTTAAAATATAAAAGAGTCTTTGGTTACTGCATCCTAAGCAAATTACCCAGACAGAAGGATCACCAACTTCCAGATGAATCACTGTAACTAACAACATGTATGTTTTCAGTCTGCTCCACTTGGGAAATAAAACTTAGGTCACCACACAGTGGCTTGATCATCCCTGAAGTACTGGATGACTGTTGCCAAAACCAATATTTATTGTAACTACAATAGAAAAACGCTCACTTTGCCGACAGGTAGGATGATTCCAGGCATTGTTACAGCTCAGCAGCAAGACCATAGCTCCAAGGTTTTCCTGGTGCTATTCTATGCCCTAGTCTATGTAGAAGACAGACCTGGTCCCTGCAAATTTCAGATTAAGAACCATTCAGCTGTTGGTACTCTCAGAAAGGAATATATTTCTTGGGTACTGAGGTGCTGACCATTTTTACAAACAAAAGGACCCAGTAAAATTGGAAAAGGTGCACAGAAAATGTCAAACACGACTGTCCCTTTGGGAAACATGGAGAAACTGAAAGTCACTCTGTTTAGCTTACCCAAAGAAAGTTACAAGTTCAGTCTTTACAAGCCCCTAAATGAGGAATGGGCTTCTCAAAACAGCCAGCTCCAGGCAGAAGAAAGTTTGAAAGGTAGATGGACACTGAAGTTATAGAAGTTAGGAAAGAAATCACACGCCCATTTCTAACAGTGACAGCTTACCACACCTAGTCCCTCCTCATGATCTCAGCTCTTCTAAAGAAGAATGTATTTTTCTGAAGTCATGTCCTCAGCTGAAGCAGCAGGTATGAGAAATGTCTGTTTCTGGACACGCTGCGGTCACACTGCATCACCCCGGCAGTTGGTTCTGGCCTGAAATTCCACCCCTTATGAACAATAAGTGTCCTTCTATGGATCTGGCTTTCAAAACAATAAAATATCCTGTGACCTTGTTTTTGGTTTGTTTTTTTTTTCTTAGCTTTGGGGCATAAATCATTCTTCTGAATGTCAGGAATGGAGCCTTGTTGAAATGGTGGTTTAGTTAAAATCTCTTTCAGGAATGGTGGGTGCAAACTGATACCCGTTTCCTTTCCAGGTGGAGCAATGAAAGCGCTCTACTCCTACAGCCCCGAGGAGGACACATGGTGCTTGGTGACTCAGTTCACCCACGAGAGAGCCAGTTGTGGAATTTCTCCTTGCAACAACAAGCTGTTTATCACCGGGGGCCGAGATGAAAAGAACGAAGTCATTGCAACAGTGCTGTGCTGGGACCCTGAAACTCAGAAGCTGACAGAAGAGTGTGTCCTGCCTCGGGGGGTGTCTCATCACGGGAGCGTTACCCTCAGGAAGTCTTACACACACATCCGTAGGATCGTGCCTGGGGCAGTGTCTGTCTGACCAGAGAACTACAAAGAAACCCAACAGCTCCGTGCCCCTGCGGCCCAGACTGCAATGATGAGGGGTTTAGGGCAGGCAGTGATGGATGGAAATACCGCCAGAAAGTCCTCTGGGGAGGATCTGTATATACGCTCAGCCCTTGTGTTTCCTCTGTACAGTGTAACCTTAAATTATCTTAATTCCTTCCCTCCACAGAAAAACAAAGGGACCAACTGTTGTTTACTCCTGTCAACACAATACCTCCAATCAGCAAAGAAATGTGATGTGTAGGTGGGAAATTTACTTCCCAGCTATATCTGCCCTGAAACGTGCTTGAACTGGCTCAGCCTGGTCCTGAAGTTTGTGCAACTATTTATTGTGTTAAAGCTGGATTTGTAGCACCTACTAGTGAAAAAAAGAGAAGATGCTTCTTGGCATAAAAGATTTGTAACTTTGGTGAAATGTAATGTCACTTTCTCCAAAGCTGTGCTTTTTTTTCTAGTGGTTGGCACATTAAAACTTTTTTGTTTATTTGTGTGTGTGTGCGCTTGAAGACAACTTTGTTAGTTTTCAGTTCTGTGCGACCAAACCAAAATCCATCTCAGTTTGCAAACTGTGCTGTCGTTTCCAAGAAAGAAACCGCAGAGGCTGCAAATACCAACGAGCGCTAACGCGGGGTTCCACTGACCGCCGTGTAGCCGATTTCCAACAAAACAGACCAAAGCCCAGCTGCCGCCGCCCGTGTCGTGCCGCGGGGTGGTTGTTTGCTGCCCTGACTGCGACCTCTCCCCTCCTTGCACCGCGGCTGTGCAGATACCGGTGCCCGCATCCCTGCCTCCATCCCCGCATCCCTGCCTCCATCCCCGCTGGGCGGCAGTGCTCTCTCAGGGTTTGCCTCACGGGCTTTCATTTCCTGGAATGCAAACGGACAGAACAGCCCGTTGGAGAGAAAAACAGTTCCAGGTACTGTTCCCAGCCTGGTCTGGGACCATCACATGCTGTACCAGAAGGGGCAACAGGCCAGGAGGGCCCTAATCTCAAGTCCCAGCATCTGGGTCAGTTGTAGAAAAACAAAAACAAACGTCGAAGAGGTCATGCCTGGGACGCTCTGGGACACTCTTGGCCAAAGGCTGGGAACATTTTCCTGTCCCTCCTCCCCTGCTTACTTGCTGGAAAGAGCCAACTCACAATTAAACCAAGACAGAAAAACACTGTGCAAAACAAATCTGTCCAAGCAGAGAGCAGTGACTCCTTCCAGCCTCTCCCCGTCTCAGCAATGTCTCCCTTTGCCTTATACAGTATTAAAAATAATATTTCTCTTATGTTGGGCTGAGAAAAAAATGTGAGTTCTTTATTTTCAGCATACTGATGGTAGAGTGCTCAGTGGTATGGCAGGGTCCAGGACCGTACCTGTGAGCTTGCCACCACCACGCAGGCTGAGGCAGGCAGGCACAGTCTGTGGGGTAAGGTGCATGCCCCTCCATGGGTCTCCACTGTGTCCTTCCCTCAGAAATCCTCCCTGTTCTGCAACTGGCCCCATGCCTTCAAACTCACCTCTGCAACTCCCGCCAATTCCCATATTTTCTTACCCTAATCTTCTTACACTCATTCCGTTTTCAACTGTTGGGTTTGTTTTTTTTTTTTAATTAATCCTCTTCCTTCTTAACTTTCCTGTTGTTCTGCAGGGTACACCACTTCTCATACTTCCACACTGGCCCACATTGTCCCATCCTTCTCTGCTTCCTGGAGGGCATGAAGAAATGCTTTCTAAAAAGGGCATTTGATTTCAAAACCATTTTGAAGAACAGTTCAAACTGAACCTTTGACTTGACTAGCAGTACTGGGAGGGAGTAGAAGGAGGGAGAAGGTGGATGAATGGGGAATCTCCCTTTCCCTTTGAGGAGCTCTTGAGCTGACCAGTTCTTCCTACTGGGAACTATTCTAAAAGCCAGTAGCCCTCAGGAGTTAGTTGCTCATTTTCTCCCCATGTTGTCAGAAGCAAAACTTGGTGGGTTTTTTTTCTGGAGAAAAATAATCCACTGAGTTGAGCAAAACTTATACAAATAAACTTCCAAATGCAAATTTTAACTCTAGATAGTAGGAAAACAGCCTCTCATCTGTTCCATGGTGGTTCCCCAGCCATGCCTGCAGACCTTGGGCAAGCACAAGACCACCCCTCACCAACAAACACGAGGTGGCAAAACCACAGCTTGGCTTCTTTCCCTTCTCCTAACTCATGATACTCTCTCAAAAATTCAGACATTTTAATAGCAGTTTGTGAATTGTTTTGATTTGCCTCCCTGCTCTTTGTACCTTGCAGATCAGTGTTGCAATCAGAAGGACTACAAGCATATTGAAAAACAAAAACATTCGGGATCAGTAATTTTATGAAGACACCAGAAACACCAGAGGCTGGTGAAAAAGTGCTCATCAGCGAGATGGGGGTGGAAACAGGAGACAACAGAAACTAAGTTTCAAGGAAACTTGTAATTTCCTTTTCCTACCAAGGGCTCCCTCTCCTCTGTCATACATGCCCACCTCCCACAGGGAATGGCCACAGTCACAGTTTCTATCCAAAGGACGTACAGTGTGTCCCTGTCCAGCGACTAGCAAAGCAAAGAGCAGATGAGGCCCTATGGGAGTTGCATGACCTGTGACAGGGGCAGCTGGTGCTGTCCCAAGTGTGGGGACGCAGCCCTTGGACTCTTGGCACTGCCCCCAGTGCAACCAGGCAAACATTGATTTCCTTCTGACCTATTACTATATTAAATTTCTCTTTAAAATGACAGAGCCAAGTGATGGAGCAGCAGTAGCCACTCTAGTATTAATTACTAAAACTGCAGGAGGTAAATTAGTTTTACTGAATAATTACTCAAAGCATTGCAAATGAACTAAAGCCCAAATCCAAAGCTGTGAGCCTGTTTACCTGCCTGGAGAATCTCCATATCTCACGACACCGAAACTGATCTCATTTGAGGCACAGACCTAACTGGAGATTGAATTGTTTCCCCAGTGGTGTTTGGCACAGCCCCAGCCCCTGGAATGAGGTCTGACTCCCTTCAGTCTGCAGGTTACAGACAGCGGGCAACTGCACTGGAAACCTAACTCAAAGGGAAGAGAGCAGCAGTAAGCTAAGGGACAACACTGGCACCAATATAAAAGAAGGGGGAAATCTAACCAGGAATATATTTAGGCTATAATTTAGAATACCTTAATGATTCATGCTATTGCAATTCAATAAAGGATTATTGCTCCTAGCTGCCAAATCACATGTTAAAGTCAACTGCTCTCCATTTCACTTTAAATTAAAATGCTGGGCAGGCACAGTGACATCCAAGAAGTTCACTCCTGTGACCTGGGAGAGGTCGATAGCTGGGCGCCAGTAAATAGTCTCAGCTTGAATTTCCAGAGCTTATCTGGAGACATCCTTACAAGGTCGCTAATCACCACAGTCACGAGGATCTGGAAGAAAAAAGGAGGAAAGGAGAAAAAGAGAAGCCTAACTATCTGTAAGACGAAACTCAAGACCTTTAGGAAAAGAACTGTAGGAACCTAGTGCCTGTAATATTGCCCTGGTGACTCCTTTGGACCCAGTCATACAGAATACCTAAACAAACCACAATCATCAATTCACTTCTTTCTTTCAGCATCCTCTTTACATTACCAAACTTCTACTTGTCTCCAAATATAACCAGGGATGCATATGTAAGAAAACGTTACTGAATTGTCAATATATTCTTATCTGAGCCTGTCCTGAAGATTAACTTCATAACTGACAACAGTTATCAGGAAGATCAAATTACTAACCTCCAGCTAGTCAGTCACCTATGGTTTTAGAGAGAACTAACTTACTTTATACTATTTCCACAGTTAACTACTTATCATGAAAATTTATAATACAGGTAAGCTCCAGGTGATAAAGCTTGAAATAATCTTATATGTATAAAACAACCCATAGGTTATTAGCATTTTTGCTAACAGGCACTGGCATAGAGATTTGGCCCCAGGTTCAATTGGCTGGAGGAGTTACAGGTACATCTTCCTTTCTTGATCATACCACATGCTGAAGGAATGTAGCAGAAAGCACTTTATTTGGTATACAGACATTATTGCCATCATTTTGAGTGGTATGGAAGAGCCCCATATAGGCTGAATCTGAAGTCTTTATACAAATGCAGCTCATGTGCTGAATGCCTACAGTACATTCATCTTGCAGAAGAATAAAAGCAGGCAGCGAAAAAGCAAAATTTAGGTCCTTTTTTTTAATTGAAGAGGACTGAGAAGAAACATGTTTGTTTTTTATCTGGAAAACAAAGCAATTACTCAGGAATTTAATGTTCCTTTGCGTGAAAACAGGGGAAGCACAGAACCATGTCTAAAGGAAATAGACCATAATACAGTTTATTCATGTGCAATAACTTTATCTCAAAGGTGCTTTTGCACACAAAGTGTCCCTTAGCAGCGAAGTCTCTAAGACACCTCACTGCCACCTCTGACCTGGAATTTGTTGTGCCCTCAATTGTGCTGATACAGCTGCTTGCAGAACACTATAAAACAGATCACTGGGACTATCTTAGCTAAAATGAAAACACCACCACTTCTTTCCGGAGGGATATTTTTAACCCGCAACCCCAGAAGCAGCTGTCTCAGCAAACTGCAGAGCTGCAGTGTGAAGAGAGTAGCAAGCAGTTTGGGAATGAGAAGATACAGGCAGGAACTTTTCAAACAGGCTTCATTGCCAAAAAACACCTCATGCATCCAAACACCAATCTCCTTCTGGCTCACACTTGGTGAAGTTCTTCAGATGAACATGAAATTCCCAGTAGACACATTCAGCACTTTCTGGATATTGCTTTAAGCAAACAGAAGGTGGAGAGAGTCTACACACAACCAAGATATTGCACAGAGAGAAATCAAGGGCCCTTTTTTGATGTGTGTCTTTTAAATCCAATGCATTTTTGTATAAAATGTAACAAATTCTAAAAAAATTATCTCTAGAAATAAAAAATCTCTTTTCCCAAGTCCAAGGAGTAGCACTGCAATTTAGATTTCCCACACTGATATTTATGTCCAAAGTCATGTTGGTATCATCACTGTTTCTCTTATCTTCTACAGGTCAGTGGCTGATCTGAAAAACCTAAAAGACTCTTACATGATATTATATTTCTTACCCCTGAGTACATCAAGAGACTCTGCAGCTTCTCCTGACCTTCCTAGGGGTTTGGAGACAGGTACCCAACACCGTTCTCATCCGGTACAGCTGTAAACCTGATCAGGCTGCTAAGAGACAGAGCTGGGAGATGCTTCAGCCTGGACTCAGAAGCGGTGCTTATGCATAGTCCCTGACCCCAGGTTACGTCTTTGCTACGGGTACAGCCTTGCACCTCACTGCTCCTGCCCTGCTGCCTGCACTGCTGGGCTCAGGCTTGGCCTGGCCGCACCAGTATGGCCCCAGGTGGGAGCGAGGACTCTGGGCTGGCCCAGACTCCCTGCTCTGCTCCCCTGACAGAGGCACAGCAGGACAGCACGCTGCAGGGAGGTACCAACACCTGCTGCTCCAGGCTCCAGGTTTCCTTCACTGAGCAGCCCACACACCCATCTCTTACGCCCTGGCAGCATCATGTGCTGGGCTGCCTGGCACACGATGATCTAAGGTGACATCCTATCAGACAGGTATTATAAGAATGGAGTGTTCTGCAGGCAGAATCCACGAGGCAGCTAACAGGATAGCACGCTGCACCAGAAGCAAGAGTTTCCCCAAGTACAGCAGTTTCCAGAGGCACTCTTCACCCTGTGCTTTAAAGATAGGACACAAGTGAAAGAAATAGCTGTTGTGCTCACAGCACGTTTGGTTAAGGCGTCTGCCCTGGGTGGTGCTGTCACGAGACCTGTGGTTACCCCCTTTGCTTTGCACCATGTATTTTTCATTTCCTTTTCCAGAAAGGTCTCTGCCACAGGTGGGTGAAAGTGATCTTTGTTCTCCTCCAAAAGACACTGCTCTCCCACATCAGAACAAAGCTTAGAACTTCATCCAGGCTAGCATTTGTTGTATTCCCAGTGCCAAGGAGATGGAGTGATCAGGTCTTCTCTGATTTGGGTCAATCACTACTTCAGAAGCTGAGTGATTTCCATCAGGCTCACAAGCTAGCAAGGTAATGGCAGCTCCTCTGCTGCAGCTGTGCTCTGTGTTGGCTCAGGACGGTGACGGAGCCGGCGACACCAGATGAGGACGCTTCCTTCTGACAATGGATTTGAGAGACGCCAGGATCTCTCTGTATCGAAGCCCATACAGAAATGGGAACAAAACTTTAGGCAGAATCATCAGGATGTTGCAGACTGTCAGGGAGACCCAGATTCCTGTCTGCAGTCTGATGGCAACATTAATGCACAAGAATGACTCTACAAAAAGGGCCAAGAGTGGAAAGAAGTAAAAAAATAGCACAGTGTTGTGCATTAAGAATGTCACACTGGCTCTGGAGCAGATGCTCTCCCATATACCCGATTGTTTGGTTTTAAAATACAGAATTGCATAGCAACAAAATATTAGCGAGAGGCAGAGAAAGATAACCGTGGTAGAAAGCCAGAAACAGAGTTTCACAGCATCGGTGCCATTCAGAGTTAATATCAGTATTACTGGAACCGAGCACATTTCCAGGGCGCAGGGCACAAAGCTGTGAGCACACAGTAGCACCAAGAGGAAAATCCCAGGGAAAGCCCCAGAACACATCCACAGTAACACAATAATTTTTTTAGCTCGGGAAGGAGGCAAAATAGCAACGTAGCGCAAAGGGAACAAGATGGCTATGTATGTGTCCAAGACTATTGCAGCAGCTGTGAACAATCCTCCACAGTAAGCCACTGCCAGCAAAAATAATAGGAGGACACAAGCTTCCTTTGGGAGACAGACGTGTGCTGCATTGAGAGCAGCCAACAGGCCGTAGAACAAAAGGTAGATCAGATCAGAGAGCAGAGCATTCCCCAGCAGTATGTACCTTGTTTCCTGACGGATGCTAAACTTAGAGAAGATCACAAACAAGATGGTAGGAATGATGAGGACACCTGCCACAAGGCAGACGACTGGAGGAATTAAAAACATCTTCATGTTTGTGCCTGTTGGGTCGAGGGCCAATTCCTCCAGCAAATAGTACAAAGAAGCATCATCCAAACTGGAGGAACTGTTGAAATCTATCTCCCTGTGGTGGTATACATTTGCATTTGCTCTCTTTGCTACAGCACAGCCAGAGAAGTCCATGTCCTTCAGATTTTGGGATGATTGTCCGACTTGGAGAAAGCAAGATCTTCTACACCAAGTTCTTAAAAAGGAAAATGAAGCGGAGGATGCAAAAAGCCTGTGGAAGCAGAGAAGCAACTCTACCAGCTCTTCTCAAGGACAGAAATTTTGAATTTGTAAGTGAATTCCGTGGAGCCAAAAGATGGGTTTGCCTAAAGCAGCAATTTCCTTTGCTTTCTGCAAAAGCTAATGCAGAAGAGAGAATGAATCTTTGTGTGCTTTTAAAACAGGCTAAATCCCTCAGCTAGCACTTTGATCAGAAAGGAATGGGTTGATCATTTTCAGTAATTTGAGTTTGTCCTCATCACATTACCACTGAGGCAGATGAAATATTAGCTTGATTAAACAAATATGCAACAATACAGAACAACATTGCGTGTATACTGATGTAGGAGAGCCATAAGTGTTACTGGGTGATGCTTTGTACCCATTTGTATGCAACACTGCAATCAATTTGAAGTGATCAATGAAAATGGCTCTCAACCCTGTTGTAAAATGGTATTGCAATGACTCTGGCAAATGCAATGTTCTTATTTATAAATAACAAATATTTTTTCTTTGGTGAATCAAATCATGTTATTTGTAGGTGATAAGCCTTCCCCTGCCTTTTTTTAGTGCACGATATACAAATACTGATTTCTCATCTATGGCAGACTTGTAGTCAATCTGTGACTTGTCTGGGATGAGTGTCACACACTATGATGTACCAGCATACCCTACAGCAGACTTGGCATTCCCAACATCCGTTTGGAGACCAATTCTTGGCTTGCTGGCCAGCACACTGCTGCTGCACTGCTTTTACTATCAGATCTAGGTGTTCAAGGCCAGGTTGGATGGGGCCCTGGGCAACCTTGTCTAGATGCAGGCCTGAAGGTTGGTGGCCCTGCCTGTGGCAGGGGGGTTGGAACTCTATGTCCCTTGGGGTCCCTTCCAACCCAGACCAGTCTGGGATTCTGTGGTTACTCCCAGGATTTGAAAAAGAGTGCAAGCAAAAGGTGCAATAAAGTAGACAAACTAAGTAGTTCATGAAATCTGCTGGCTGCTCAGCTGTTTTGAAATTATATATTTTTTAGTTGCCAAATAATAACAGGGTCTAAACTCAGACAACATTTTTCACAGTCTGTACAAATCTACCAGGACCTCCTACGCTCACCAGCATGGTCAAACTTAATTATTCTTTTAAGCATGATCTTCCTTGTCAATTAATGCGGATTCTACTATTGATGATATGAGAGCAGAGTGAGCACATCTCCTTAACACAGCATTATTGTATCTGTTATTTCCCCAGCACTGCCAGCACATAACAATGCAGCGTGCTTCAGTCTGTGGGAGACAGCGCACGGTCTCACCTCACAAAGTCACGCTGTGCCACGGACATGCTGTTTCAGGTCATGCCAAGTAACAAAGCAGCTTATGAAACTCAGCATCAGTCATCAGATCTTGCACACATTTCATTTCCTTCCACACTGATAGTTGGCATCCATGGTACTGCACATTAGTTTGACAGGCTGCACCATATGGAACAAAGGAATAGGAGGAAAAACCAATGATAAATTCTAAGCACAGCATTTCAGTTGCTATGGTGCCTGGGCAGGCAAACTAGAAGGCAATTATTTTTGCTCACTCAATCCTGGATCCCCTGAAAAATGTGTGAATAATATTGATGCAATCTGTGTGTGAATCACCTTCAACTACAAATTCAGACCTCTATTAATGGTGGAAGTATTTCCTGCCTCCCAGCTCATGGCATTCCAAGGATGTCCTATTAATGGCAGATTCTCTCATTTCCATATAAAACTCACAACTGTATTTTCCGCCAGCTGGTTTGGTTTAAATGCAAACAAAACCAAGAGTTCATTGTCATCTCAGCTGCACATTTTGGCTAGCAGAAACAAATGCAGCTACAATATAAAATGATCTGCTGGAATTTATAGCAGTGTCTAATGCAGCCAAGTATTTCACAAGGGGTTGTTACACAGCACTGTAGTTCTGCAGATATGTATCTCAGGGTCTTGTTTATGTGTAGTCATTCAATTAAGAAATAGTTCTTACTTTTTCAGTCCAATATTTTTCTCCCAACGACTGAAAACAATATCCTTGTAGCAGAACTATTCCTTCCTATTCTCAGATACCACGAGCTGGAAGTCCCAACTACATCTGTTAGTGTAACAAACACTGACATCCTCCCTGTGGAAAGTACAAAGCCAAAGCTGTAACCCTAACAATCTTCCACTGAATTCCCTTTTAAAAATCCACCTCTACAGCTATGGAAATGAAAATGTGAATAAGGGAAGGTAAATAATATGAAAAGTAAGCAAAGGTATGAACTTGCTAATTATTTTTCAGTAGCTGACTGCAGGTTAACTCTCAGCCAAGATCTGCATGACAGACGCAAAGTAGCTCACGACTCTCATTTAGCCCAGATGCAAAGAGTACCACAGAGCTCACAAGGTATCCCAAGTTCACAGCCTCGCTTATCCCCTGCCCAGCTATTCATCTGCTACAGCCTGTGGATGGCAGAGCAAGCCCTATGGCATGAGCTTGTTCAGCTCTAATTATGTTGCTGTCAAAGTCTTAGGAATGCAGGCAATATTTAGATTTACAGACATGAAAAACAGCTAACAACTGAAACTCAACCTCACCAGCCATGGGCAAGCCTAACCAAAGCCTCTCTGATTTCCACAGGAGCTTATAGCTCTTCAGTATAGTTCTGTTGGATTAAAAAATTTAAGAGGTTGGTGTCTTGGCACACTGACATATTCCCGGAACAGGTGACTCTGGAGCATATCTGGTTCTTGCCTCTGTTCATTTACTTGAGTTTAGAAGGCATTTTCACATCTGGACCATTTGCAAGTGACTGGCAGCACTGAAGACCACTCCTGAGAATACTGAACTGAGCTCCTTGCCATCTCACTGCAGAGTTCAATATTTTGTGGTGCCAGCCTGAATGATTCTCCCGTAATTTCCTGTAAACATGGTCTTAATTGCTGCCACTATTGATTTTTTTTAAATGCTCTGGTAGATTTATGCTAGGTGGATGCCTTTTTTACATATCTTACTGATTCAGATGTACAGTGTTAGCAGCCCCTCTTCTGGCTCAATACAGTCTATATTGATTTTCAAACCAAATCACACAGTGTTAATTACTTTACTCATTTCTACTTCAAACAATGTCCCACTGAAAGTTCTGTTATCTGCTGAGTTTGGGAGATCGAAGAAAGCATCCATTTAGCCATACAGAACACTGTAAATCCAGCAAAGACTGTACTACATTTTATTCTGTTGCTGACTGTAAACAGGTGTTGTCACATTGAAAGGAAAAGGTCAGTAATATTTGTGTCTTGCAGTAGTTGGTACAGATTTCACCGAGTGATCACACAGGGGAGGTTCCGATTTCAGAGAGTTTAGTCTGATTCAGCAAGCACATTGCTGTGCCATGGCAGGGAAGTGCCATGCAAGAAGGGGAAGCCTAACTAAATAAGACAAAGATTGCCCCAGCCCTGTATCCCAACAGTTAGTTGCATTAGGAGAGGACACTCTGAGGAACTGTGAGATTAAATTGCACATTGGATTTTGCTTCTGAGGTTTCCTGGGTGCCACCATGTCACCATCTCGGTATGAGTGTGGAGTCTGTGTTGTAGCTGCCTGCTCCAGCATCACTCACCAGGTCCTAGCGTAGAAAGTGATACTGTGCTTTAGGTCTGCCCCAGGGACTGATCTGCCTGGCCAGGAGCCCAGGGAGAGCAGTGGAGAAAGGCTGTTTCAGAGTCTACCATAGCTCCTCAAACAGAAGTGTTTTGGGTGAAGCGACAGATCAACATTTTCCCTGGAACATTGTTTCATGGGAATATTTCCAGACATGTTCAGTAACAGGACCCTGAGCTCAGGAGCCTTCACATGCTATTTCAGTTTCTTTAACTTCTGTCTAAAAATGCCCCCTTTTCCAGGCTTCCCGAAGGCACCTCACTCCATGGTGAAGCTCTCCCAGCTATGAATAGCCCAGAGCCCATAAGCGGGTCAGCTCCTCCGACAGGACACAGAACTTGCTGTAACTATGTCCTCTCTCTACCTCAGTTCTCACTCTGGCAAAATGAGCTGCTGTCAGTAAAAAGACAAGAGAACAGTTGAACTGTACTGTTTTTATGGCTGAGCTTCCCCTTTTCCTTCTCCTTTAAATAGAAAGTCAGTGAAAAAAAAAAAACACAACAAACCAAACTTTTCTCTAAGCCTCTTGAGGGTCAGAACCTGCAAGGGAAAGGTACAGCCCGACTGTCCTAGTCTGACTGTCCTAGCCTCCATGCCTCAGCTATCTGTCTCCTCTTGGTTACAGAGCTATTGTTCAGCACCTTTCCTGCTATTTATTAGATAAGAAACACATTCATTGCTCTTGCAACTGTACAAAGTCTGCCACAAATCAGGGATAGCAATTACTAAAGGAAGTAAAGAAACAAGTGTGAAAACTAGGCTCAGTTTACAATGAATTTAAAGGTCAAATGAAACCCAAAACAAAAGAAAACAAGGATTAGAAAGCCCTGTTTTGAAGACATGTTTTGATGAGGCTCTCAAACAAATCAGAGGACACTGAAAGACAGGCAGGACTCAGCATTAAATCTCTATAGTGCTTTCTCTAATTACAAATACTATCAGGCCATAGTGATCTCAAAGCCAAGGTAAATTTTGTACCAAGTCTCCCTTGCTGGTCCAATATTAAGTTACTTGCAAAAATCTAAGGCCTTTAGGTAAAGAATAATAGCATATCCCTCTTATCTGAGTACTTAGCAGCTATCAGAAGAGACTGAATATTCAATATCACAGAGTCATGAGCAGAACTAGAAATACACTCCTCCTTTAAGTAATAGAGAAAGGTCCTTCTCCTGAAGAAAACCTTCTCAGATGGAGGGAGCTACATACTCCTATCAACCTCCTAAAAGCATCTTTCCATTTCAGGCTGTCTTTCTGGCTGCGTCTGGCACTGACAATTTTGTCCCTCTCCTGTCCCACAAGCAATGAACTCCAGCAACACCTAGAAAGGCCTCCTGCAGGCAGGCAAAAGCAGAAGTTTTCTGGCTATGTCCCTGTCTTAACGTGTTTTGTCTTGTGTAAAAAGCCAGGCAGTGCAGGATAGGTTTAGCTGGGCATTTCTCTGAAGGATGATTTGATGAGAAGGGAGACAGATGCCTGGAGACTGTTAAGCGCGAGATAAAGTGAAATACCAGGAGAGAGGTGGAAGGAAACAACGGTAGAAGAGACAAGTTGGCATATACAGGCAGAGGTTTTAATGGTGATGCAGCTGACAGGAGGACCACGGCCATGGCTGTACACTGTCACAGCTCCCCGACAGCTGGGAAGCGTCTGCCTGCACTGTACAAGCTGGGGGGCAAAGGCAATATGGGAATCGAGATGGAAGAAAACCTGCTAGAAGTGGAGTAGAAAGAGAAAAGGGAGGAAAACAGGTATTTCCTTTCATACTGCTGTTATTTCTTCCTATTCACTGCTTTTGATGACAAACAATGAATGGATACAAACTGTACACAGTACAGAGTAGCAGGAGGCACGGTACCATCCTGGGGAGGAAGGAGCCTCCCTGCCAAAGTTCAGATGCTCCTTCCCAGCTCCCAGCACTGTACCTAGGAACAGCAGGGGTTCCTGGGTGGCAAAGACACAGAAACGGCATTGATTCTCAGAAATACCTCTGCCCACAGGGAGACGCTGACCTTATCTCACACTGACGAAGCAGGTGCCAGGCACACTCACCATATGGCAGAGAGATTAACTGCCAGCATGTGCTGAATGAGAGACAGAATCTCTCATTAGCCAAGCAGGGAATATGTCGTGGGTCACATACACAGAGCCATTCACAGGCTCTGCTCTCCCTTCCCAGCAGCTCCTTTGTTCCTTATCCTGCACAGGTGCTCAAAAACCAGATTCCTTCTGGACATTGCGCTGGTAACTGTGGCTTTGTCCTGCTCCTGCTCATTTCCATTGCAATACACTGTCCTCTCAATGCTAGGGACAGAGGAGGAACACCGATATCACAACACAGGTGCTCTGAACTTGTAAAGAAAACAGATACTAACTTTTTTAGGCAAGACTACCAGTGTTTGGGTTATGTAAGCCTGCATTGGTCTCCTCTCCTGGTGATCTCTGCAGGCACAGGACAGAGGGCTCATCACTCCCAGTATGCCTAGAACTTCTCACCAAACTGGCAGAATTGCAGCTCGCAGCAGGGAGAGGTTGAGGCATGGAGAGAACATTGCTGAAGGCAGCCAACAAGCTGAGATCTTCACTAAACATAGTAAATTTTATTTCTAGTTTAATTATTTGCTCTGTTCGTCTCAGACAGCAGCTCATGTTCTCTTGAGCAGCTCATTAAAGGATGTGCATGAGGAGCACCAGAGAAAACACATCTTCTCTTTTCCTTTGCTTTGTCCTCAGCCTCAACAAAGGCTCCGTGAACAAAGGAAAATGGTACCTGTTAAAGAACTAAGGCTGGATGCATTTTCAGCACTTTAAATTCTCATTTCTGGCTCTGCAACTGCTTTTCAGTATGATTTGTCTTAATCTCCCGAGTCTTGGTTCAGAACCAACATATCCCACCCACTCTCCGTTCAGTCTCTACGCTTCCATAAGCATTTCTACCTACCAGCATGGTAGCCAGCTCCAAACTGCCTCCAGGTAGCTGAGCTATCCACAGGTAAATGGCCATCTGGTAAGAGTTCATTATATTTACAGCTACCGATGGCAGCTAGAAAACAAACAATTTTTCTAAGTCCTTCTCAGCATTTTCCCAGGAATTTCTGAGTCCTTTTAATTGAGCTGCTTCAAAACCACCATGAGGCAGCCCCAAATATTCCAGTGATAGTTGCTATCCGTTGTGCTGGGCTAGAAGAGATATAAAATTGTTAAAGAATGCTATGGATCACAAAAGCTGCAAAATAACTTATACATGAAGAAAACTTAAATGATTTAGCAATCCATTTTAATGAGCTGTGAGTTGTGTGAGCACACACCCCTGGAAGCTCTACCATGATCATCTATTCTGGACGTCACCTCCAAGCTAGCTGGTCTGTGACTCCTTCCCCTCCCAAACACTTGGCTTCCTTGGAAAGCCCACAATAATCTCATGGGGTTGGATCCTCCCTGAGCTGTATTCACACCAGCGCTGTTACATCAGTGCCAGCTGCAGTTCTAGCGCAGCAGCTGCAGAATTGTGAGTGCCGTCCCCCAGGATCCCACCTCAACCCCTGCCACTTGTGTCTCTTTTCCTGCCAAATGTCGTGCCAGTTTCTTCCACATCAGTTTCTGAGCTAAGATTGTCTCCGTACTTCTTTCTCTCCCCTGCCTATCAAAGTGATGGCAAAACCAAAATGCACTGTGCTGCTTCTCATCCCCAGTGACGGGTCCTGAAGGTCTACACTATTTGTGAATCACTTTGGCTCCTGTCAACACCCTCTGCGGGGCAGTTTCTGACGCGCAGCACTGAGTCCTACTTTTAGGCAAAGCATCTAAGGCTGCTTCTGCTGTTGGCAGCCCCAAGAGCTGAGGAGTCAGAGCCAGCCCCTCTCCTCCTGTATCCCAAATCTGCAGCTCCAGTAGTTTTTGTCACATAAACCAAATGTTCTTGACCTCCCGCTGCCGGCTGGGGCTGACACCAGAGCTGCTGCCACGTAGTCTGTATTCAGTTTCACTGCAAGCACCTCACCTTGACACTTTGCTAAAAACATCACAGAAGCAGTGACCTCAGCCCTGAGGTAAGAAAAAACGGCACCTAAGGACAGAGGAAGGTAAGGGCCCTTGAGGCTATGCCTCAAGCTGTTTGCTGGCAAGATTCCCAGGCCCACCCATTCTGTTCCCAAAACAGAGAGGTCTGTCCCTCGAGTAGCTATCAATAAACACCAGCCTGGGGACTTTCACCCCACCAAGCAAAGCCTTTCAAATTGTCAGAGAGCAGCTTGCAGGGGGTTAACTCCCTCTTTGTCAGACTCAAGATGGGGTGCTTGGAGCCTCACAGTGTGTCTGCAGGGATACAGGATTATAAAATGGTATTTCTTTTTGTAAACAGACTGGAGGAGGGTCGGCTCCTCCTCCCCACCCTTCGCACTGTCCTTCCTGGCTTTTGTATGCTATAAATGACCAGCTTCTCTGATAACTTATGCCTAATCAGAACTGGTTTCCAGAAAGAAGCCCAACAAAACCAGCTCTGAACTACTCAATAATTAACTGGTTTTGTTTTCAGTTAATATAGTAGCCTTAGGAACAAGCAGCCTGTTACGTTTAAGCACAAGACAAAGCTTATCAGAGGTTAGGCAGCATCTAGTCTGCTGGAGAGTGGGAGAAGCATGTTTCTACAGTCATGTACCTCATTTAATTTTCTAAGGACCTCTCCTAATGTAGAAACTTTTCTCTGCTTTCATCTGCTCTGGAATTTCCTTCTGCCTCCAGACAATGCCTTTCCTCTCCTCGGGGAAATACCACATCTAGCCTGAGCTTTTGCTTGCTGAAGGTGGGGATTTGGGAGTTGTGTGTTTGTTTTGTTTTTTTTTTTTTTTTAATTTTAGTTTTGCTTTTTGGATGAGGGCATGGGGAGGGGGTGGAGTGCTAATGGTGGAGGGAACAGCTCTTCTGTATGCTCCTGTTGCAGGAGCTGGTCTGCCCAGGCCTCTGTCGACCCCATGAAGTCACAGTGAAGCCAGTGACAAATGCAATAAGCTTGAGTACCTTGCCTCAGAATCCACGCAGGAAGGAAGTCCAATGTGAGAGGATGCGCAGAGGAGGAAAGATAACGAATTCAGTAGACTCTGGGCTCTTAGTCCAAACAGCACACAGAAGACACCTCCATTTCTGCACTGTAATCTTTTGTGGGGACTGGACCTTAAGGGAGTATGGTTGCTGTGTGCAGCACAGAAACGTAATGCTTCATCCTGTGCTACATGCATTTTTCCCCCCCTCCAGGTCAGAGCAGACAGATTCTTGCTGATGGACCCCAGCAGAGTTGTGAGTAACACCTCCAAGGCTTGCTTGGCTTGTTGAGACGCCCTTTGAACTGCAGCTGTAACACTGAAAAGGATGGGCCAGCCTGGCTTGAATTGGGAATAACTTGCCTCAGGACAGCCTACAGTATGAGCATAATTTCATTTATTATGATAAGCCATGACTGTGTACAGGCACCCTTTTTCCCAGACAATTCCCATAATTACAAAAGAGTTGAGACAAACCTAAAGTCTGGGTTTTTTTCCTTCACAAATCCACATTAGTAGAGATCCTTAAATGTTTTGAGTTTTGGGTTTTTTGTTTGTTTTTTTTTTTAATCTGCAATCCACGTGCCCACATCTCTTCTCAGCTTCTAGCTCCAGCCTTGAGGTTGTCCAGATTGTCCCTTTGTCCTTTTAAGACCTGTGCACCGACCACACTAATCCTCAGTAAGCAATCAAATCTCCCCATCTGTGCTTTTACTATTTCCCCTGGCACCATGGTATGACTTCTCTATTTTAATTAACTCGAGCTAGATGCCTTGTCAAGACTTAGCCACTCTGATTTCTCATTATGTTATTATAATACCATTTAGTAGCACCACCCTTCTCAGCAAGGAAAACTGATTCCAGCCTCTTGAAGGCAGCACAGTGAGACAAAGAGCACTCACTAGGGCCTACAGCAATATTCAGTCCCATCCTTAACCTGCTGCATTTCCACCCCAGAGAACACACCAGTTCTCACATACACACAAAAGCATGGTGATGGTCATGATCACTTAATTTCAACTTTTTAAACCCTCTGTGCAATGCTTGATGAATACCTCCTACATACCTTATTAGCAACAGTTTTAATTTACTTATTACCTGCATCAGTTCAACATGGTTTGCCCTCTTCCTACCAAGCAACTCATTACTTCAAATTGTCCTGAGCCCATTTCATATTTCTGCAGCAGTTCAGACCCAAAGTCACTTTAAAAATAAGAAGGAATACTTCAGGTTTCATTTCAGTACAGCTGTTTCCAAACCTGCTTAGCTGGGATACTGTTATTAGCAGCAGCAACTAAGAGGACAGCAATAGGACCCAGTCCTGCAAGGGGGCTGCACACACTGCACTGAAGCAGAACACAAAACTCTTCTATTCCAACCTTTGCTTGCAGTCTCCAACCCATAAAACCTACTCCTCAAGGCCTTAGGTTGGGGTAACCAACCTAATATATACCTCTCAGCAACAGCTTACCCACAGTCTCTTCCTCAAGCCAGTTTCCATCTCTTAATATGTCATGCAGGTGCTGTGAGTTGCCATTTGTGAGCAAAGCACCAAGTCAGCACCAAGGACCTGTTTCACATTAACTCCTGGTCACCTCTTTGGTGAAACTCCTTTTATAAGCACCTCCACACCAGCAGAATTAAAGTCTGTGCTATGCATTCATCAGCAGGTTCTCTTATAAAGCCATGGGCCACTAATGGTGTGTGAGCCATCCTCTGGGAATAACTAGCACTGGGAAGAGCTCTGTGTGAAAGGACTTTACCCGCACAGATCCTATGGCAGGAAGATGAGACTTGTGTCAAACATCCAGGTATGTAACACTAAGCAGCATCAGCAAAACAGAAGCAGCACAGGAAGGTGTAATTTGGACACACAGCAATGGCCTGAAGGAAATAATACAAGGAAGTATTCTCTGCCACACTCCAAGGAAGAGACCTCCAAAACCAGCCTCTAGGTAACCTACCATGGGCAGGCTAATCAGAAGGAGTCTCCCAAAATTCCTCAACCAAAACCTAAGCTGAGATTGATTAATGCAATTCTTTACATGGTAAGAGTGCAATGTCATTTTATATCCTCTCCAAGTTTAACTGTCTTTTTCTCCCCTTAGGAGACTGTGCTGGATTGTAAGAGTTTTACGCTCCACAGGTACAACAAGATAAATGACAAGGCTGTATTACAATTTCTTTCTCTTTTGCTCATGAACACACATTGACAACCTCACAACCTAAGTTGCAGATCTTGCTTTGCTATAGGTGGATAAAAAGAGCATTTAACATCCATTTATCTAGCTCCCACATCCAGAAAGCCAGGATTTTAAGCACACATTCTGAGTACAGGTTGACAGCAAAGAAAGAGACAAGGTATATAAACAGAGTTGCAGAAATAGGGCTGAACAGTTTCAAGACTGGGGAAGACTTGAGTTTGGCATACGCAGATCATGGGACGGAAAGTCTGTTGACAGAGCAAGTGAAATTCAAAGCCAAGAAATATTTTCCATGTTTACATGGAAATATATCCAATGTTTGATGCGGAGGGCCATCTAGTGGAAAGCCTCTGTGTGTGCAACAACAGCCCGAATACAAGTAGTACTTTACAACTGTGAGCAAAGGCATCTTTGCCTGTTAACATCTCAGAAACGCATTATACACACTTTTCTTTTCAGACGGAAGGTTTCCCTACTGAGACACTACAGTATCCACCGGAGATCCTCTGGAACAAAAAACCCCAAGCCTATCTCACTGCAGGATCCTTTGCAATAAAGTGTGTGTTTCCTAAAATTAATTTCCTTTGACTAACAAGTTCAGGAAGCCTCCCTCCAAAAAAGAAAGAAAAAAAAAAGTAAAGGGAACACCACCGACCAAAACCCCAGTTTCAGTTTTGTTTTCATTAAGACAAGTCAAAAAAGTCCCAGTGACACTATCAGGTAGCACACTGTGATGGCGCAGAAAAGCATCGGTATACGTGTCCCACTATCTCTGATATTTCAATTAATCAGATCATTGTGCTGGCTGATAATAAGTATTTTTCACAGAAATATTGAAAATGCAGAGCAAGGTTCTCTTGTCAAATGACTGCAACGACCTAGAAAATACTCAAGTCACTTGAGAGATGTTCAGATTAATTCACCCAGAAGGGTGAGAAGTGGATTTTGTAGGGTTACTTATAAACCCCACTGTGAATCTGGAAAACAACTAGGATCTCTAAAAACATGGAAGAATCTCTCCTATTTAGATTTTTACGATTTTTATCATATTTTATTTACTACTGTATTAAAGCATATAACATATCTTAACAGGATTCCCCCCCCCCCCAGTTGATTTATATATAAAGTAAATAGTTCAAGCAGTGCAACAAAGCCTCCTTTTCTGGGACCTTTTAATCTGTTGTTGATGAACTGCCTTTTGTATCAATGGGTTCACCCATCTGCAATGCTGCTTTTTTGATTTCTGGTAAAAACAGAGTTTCTCTTCCAGCCTTTTTTCCTCAGTGGAGGTACTTAGATGGCCTGTCTCTGATAGCCTACCACCTAGTTTCAGGAAACCTTTAAAAAAATTCAATATTTGCCAACATTTTCTGAGAGCTCTCACCAACTCACGTTAGGATAGAACTGGCTAATAGGTGTAGAAGCTATTCAAAGGCAAGTAGGCAGGTAAAAAAAAAAAAAAGAAAAGTAAAAACACATAAATCTTGTTGAACTGGAAATTCAGCTAAAAAGAAGTTATAATGTTGTTATAAGTTCTCCCCCTAAAAATGCTTTAAGAATGCATAACCAATTGCTTTGTTTCATGAAAGAAACATCATTTGGATATTTATTTCTTCTTTATTATGAAGCAAATTAAATGCAGTTACTTTCAATAGGTATACACAGTGCCCGTGTGTGTAGTTTCAACCAGCATCAATCTTATAAGCACAATACCTAATGTATTAATACAAATTATGCCTAATTCAACCAGGTAACCCCCCCAAATTGATGGGAACAATACATCCTCATATTTTCCACATACTCCCTACCCTCCATCCCTCAGTCTATAACTATCTCAAGTGTTTAAAAATTTCCTCTTCCTGGCTATTTTTGACACCACATTCCTTCTCTCCTTTTGTTGCATGAGTACACTGTGTCACTGCACATGCACTGCCCACAAACCCTGGGGAAGTCAAATGAGACCCCAGAGCTGCTCTGTGGCCTTTTGCAGCCCTCTTGCTGCAGCAGTCCCCAGGCAGCTCCGGCACCCCATGGCGGTCCCAGCTGTAGACACAGCAACAATGCCCCCCTTCCTCTGTCTCCTTTCCTCAGCCATGTCACCACACAGCTGGGCTGTCACCCACAGCTCTGAAGGGGGCTGCTGGAGCACAGGCAATGATCTATTGCTGGGGTGCTAAGTTACAGTGTGTCCTGGTTCTGGCATTCCGCATGTTTGCTTCGACAGTGGATCTGGTCTCTGTCTCCTCACTGAAAGTGCTGATGATTTCCATTGTCTAACAGGCACATAATCCTCCCTGAAGGCTTTTGTCCTCCTATGAGCAGCCAAAGGTGAGAATTCTGAAATAAAACATGTGTTGCTGCTCTGCTCATCCCAGACCCTTGAACACTGAAGTGACATGATGGACTAGCACCTTAATAATCAGAAATACATCAGACATTTCAGGTGTAAACTGCAGCACACATCACGTAGAGCAGAGAAGTTCACTACTTCAAATACATGTTTAAGTGTTGAAGAAATATCTTTCTGGGACAGGAAAAATAATGTTACTACCTGTGAATCTAGGAGCTCTGATCAGGGTGCCTTGGGAACAGACACCTGGGAGCAGCTGCTGGGGACACAGGGGGTTTCTTCCCACTCCTCGCCTTAATGCCATGGGCAGTGGCACTCAGAGGAAGAGGAGCACAGCAGTTAAGAGCTGGCCTCCTCTGACTCACACCTCTCTGCATGTTACCTGGACTCATCCACCACCTGTGTATTACAGCACCTTGTTATTTTGGTTAGTAATTACTAGGGCAATGCTTCCCAAACTGGAGCAGACTGACCTGGGTTTGATCCATGCTAGCATTAGGGAAAACATCTGCGCTGGGAAAGGGTCAGAGGAAGAGAAACCTGCAGTGTGTCCAACACTAACCCCCTGTCCTACACAGCATGAGGAGCAACATTTCTTGTACAGAATACTTCGGAGTAAAGCAAAAACCAAGGAAATCAAGGTACCCATACCTCTGACATTCTCATACTATTTCTGTGACATGTCCCTATGTGTGAATCCAGAGTTCATTCTTGACTGGGCAGCTCATTTGATGAGCTCAGGAAGAAGCAAATTCATTTCGTCACTGGTTTCTGTCCATTTTGGTATATCATTCTGTTAGCCCTGAACAGACCAGGCTCTCTGAAACACTGTTAAGCTCCAACTAGCTGACAGTGCAGCTATGACCACGCAGTCACGCACTCCCCACTCCACATCCACACCCACCTCCTACTGCTTCACCCCCACTCCCAGTAAAGGGTTCTGAAGCACCTTAAGATGTCTGATTTTTAAGAAGTGTTTAAGGTATTTCAAGCCAGGTGCTTAGAAACAGAGATATTAAAAACAAATGAGTCCTTTTCAGAGGTGCAGATTGTAGTGGTTCTTCTGCAGGGTGAGAAATTGCCATCTGTGTATTGAAGCTCAGGAATAATTTCTGAATCTCTTTTCACAAAGGAAGGCATCCTATTTACCACCCTTCTCACCACACAGCAACAAAGGACAGAGCAGCCACCCTACCATAACACAGTGCTACTCACATGGTCCCGACTGAGCTCAGCTCCCAGCTTTCTGTCCTCAAACACGCTGTTCCTGTCTCCCAGTCACCATAGTGCCCTGGATTGCACTGGCACTGGTCAGAAAAGAGCTACTGCACATTCATAAGAGGAATATGTAACAGTTTAATATGCTTGAGTACTGCCTAGGCATGTCAGCTGGCTTAGAAATGTTAATAACCCCCTTGTGAAAAATCAGACAGCTGGGAGAGATTGTTTTGTTGCAGAGCTGTGGTAACTGCCAAAGCCAAGAAAGGATAAAGCCCAAAACATAATGCTCAACAAATCACCCCCAACCCCCCTGCCATAGAGCCTGCCAGCTAAGAGACCATTAAATGCCATATTTTAAAACCTGTTGGTAATTAGAGTAGCTGCAAACCAAGTGACAGCCTTGGCATTGTCAATACTCATCATATAGTTAATGGAGCACTTCATCAGAAGTCAGGCTCTGTTTTACTGCTTTATTTACTGTAACTGCAAAAAAGATATTAATGGCCATATATCACTACAAGTGCCTTGCTTGCAGTGCCATACTCCTACCTTAGGCATCATTTAATGACTTCAAGGAGCATCGTCAGAAGCTTCACTTTCCACCTGTGATGGCAGTTTAAGCAGCAGCAAGCAGGAAACATCTGGAGTTAGCCACCACCCCAGGAGGCAAAAGAGAAACACACACTAAACATTATCACTAGGTCTGCTAGTGAACCACGTTTAAAAGCATGTATTTTATTCTTTTCTAAGTTGTACAACTTGCTGCTTTAAAATGAAATCTGGCTGCAACATTACCACCAGCAACATAAATCCAACACACATTTGTTTCCAAAGTGTATGTTTTACTGAATAAATCAACCATAAGCATTTCTAACTGCCTTGTTCCTAGCTTCACTGCTGGCTATTTCAAAGCCTTCATTTGTCACCCACATTCCAGATGCTCTGTTTCTTGCCTGTATTTAAATTCTGACATGAAGACAAGTAGGATTTTGTGTTCAAGGGGGTACTTGTCGCAGTTAGCAAACTGGCTGTAGCACTCTAGGACCTTGAGGTCCCATGAACTGCACTCTCAGCCAAGAGGTTTCTTTCCCCAGAAGAGGATTTATGATTTGGTTCATGGTCACACACCATCCCATGAGGATTCCTTAGCAAGGTCACGTGACAAGTGTATCTTCTGCAAGGTGACCAAGTCTCAGTG
This sequence comes from Heliornis fulica, assembly GCA_013399135.1. Lineage (NCBI taxonomy): Eukaryota > Metazoa > Chordata > Aves > Gruiformes > Heliornithidae > Heliornis > Heliornis fulica. The sequence goes on along the minus strand of VXBZ01002448.1, from coordinate 311,799 downwards.
CAACCCCTGATCTATTTTTTTCACCAAGATACAAATAAAAGCATACAGTGAAAAGCAGACATGGAAGCAGCAGTCTGTCCTGCTCACAGCTTAGTATCCACCTGTCTGCATGTAGATCTCAACCTGCTGTGCTGTGCTCACCCTCACTGACATTATCTAATTGTTCACTTGTCTCTTATCTTGGCCTTTCTGGTTTTAGCTCTCCTTTAATGACAGCTTTGCTTGGGAAGACCATCCCATTAGAGCCACTGAAAGAATTTCTCCCTCAATGATGGTCTGGTATTTGAAACTCTGCATCTATGGTGACTTATGCCTGTATCTTTTTTTTTTTTTTTTGAGTCTTTAACAAAGCCTTCAGAGTACTTAATTGGATGTATTCAGGAAGCAAGCAATGTACAATTAATCACTGGTTTGGCCTGCTTAAAAGTTTCCTATAGCATTTCCTCAGGTGATCACAATATCACCTTCCTCAACAGAAGCTGAGGGTTTGGCTTACAGGTTGCAGTGGGATGCCTGGGGAGTAGCACATTTCACCATCCCCCACACTTTCTGCTGAACAATTACTTTGCCTTTGGTTCAGAGAGTGTCTGCTAGTGACAGCAGTGTTTTCCAACAAACCAGAGGTGTTCTTGTCTCCTCTGGACAGGTGTCTAACGGAGGTATACCTGGTATATCTGGAATGGAGAAAACTTCTGAAAACTCCCTTGTATTTAAACATTTCTGTAGTCATGTCACAAGGTGCTCTGCATGTGTGTCCCCAGGTGTTGCCTCTGGTCTCTAGAGCACTGGCTTTGCTCATGATTTGACAAAACAATTCCTCTGGAGTAGTTCAGTGAACACAGCTCATTTTTCACAAATGTTCACAGCATTTATTACACGACAGCTTTTTGTTTAAAGCAGAAAGTTTATGAGCAGCCACTATCTTAACATGAACAGCTAGAGAAATGTCCTGACCACTGTCTTCCCTCCCCTGAAAATGCCTTTTCATTCTCCTTTGAGGCAACAAGCAGTTCAGAATCAGTTACCCATAGTCCCCCCAGTACTGAGAACACGATCAGTCCCACCCTGGAGGCAGTTGTCACTCCTTCCTGCCCTCAAGGGCACTCAGTGCTGGCTGGCAAGACAGCTGAGCTGCTTAATACCAGTACTGACAGGGGCTCCTGCAGCCCTACCTGTCCCACCTCATCCCTTCAGCAGCAAATATGGCAACTACCTGCCTCACAGGGAAGACAGGCAGGAGATGCTGAGGTGGATCACACTTACAGAAATCCATGGGTAAACCCCCTGCTATTTCCTTTGTTAAATACTGATGTTATTAACAGCAATTCACAATCTAAATTTGCCCCAGAGCCTAGCTCACCAAATAACTGAAAGGAGCATTTAACTTAATGCAAGACAAGTAGCAAAGATTGTCCCCTTCATCTAAAGCAGTGTTCTGCTAGCAATTGAGAAAGAACTCAGTATCCCATTACCAATTCTCTATAGCATGTAAAACTAAGAAATACTGATAAGAATCCATGAATAATTAAGTTTAAGCTGATGTTGGCAGAAAACTCAGATGGATTGGGGATGTTAGACTCTTCATTAATTCACTGGCAGGAAATAGCCCGGGTCAAATTCATTCTGCAAGTAATTCCTTGGAAACAAACAGAGCTATGTCAGCAAATAGGTTTGTTCAGAGTCTTGGAATTAAAGAATCTGCTATATTCCTCCAGGATAGAAAATTTACAAAAAGAGTATAGCTTGATTTTTGAGAGTTACTCATGCTATCAGTTTTCTTCCATCACTTGATAAAAACATTTGCTACCCACACTGGGGAGATGCAGGTTTCCAAGTTCTGCCAGGCTGGACCTGCTTCACCTAAAGACTCCCTTCCCATGTTTTCATACCACCCCTTTTTCCTTCTCTTGCCCCCAGTCATCCCCACTGGATACCAACAATCCCTGCTGCCCTACTCATACCACACCAGGGACTGTACGTTCCTTAGTCTCTTTTTCTCTCAAGGACCCTCTTCTTACTCCCCGTGCCTGGGCACTTCTGCTAAAACAGATGGCAGCAGCTCCACGTGCCCATCATTCACAGTGTTCTAATTTCCCTTCCCTTTTCTGCCCACTGATGCCCAAAACAATTCTGGATGGACCAAATTAATCAAAGGATGATTAGATTCTCCAAGAACCAATGTTTTGAAGCAAACTGAAAAACAGCCACAGTGAAATAACCTGAAATGAAGTGATAGCATAAAAGGACAGTTCAGGGAACTACAAGTTGAGAGCTATGTAGGAAGGAAAACAAAAAGCTCTACTGCAAACCAGAAAGGCTAGTGTGAGTTCAGCTGCTATTCAGCATGTTGTGCATTTACCAGTGTGTGCAGTGAGATTGTGATTTAGACCAGTGCAGGTTCTGGCCAGATAGCCATGGTTATGGGCGGCCAATGGATTTAGGACACTTGCATTGATTAAAGGAAATAAAAGGCCCTAAAGATGGAAATGTTTATTATCCATATGGACATCATAAAGTAAACACCCTAAAACCTGGGGTTGTCTTGTCACAGAAGCCACTTTATCAAGTCATTGCTAGCAGATTTGGGTATCTCATCCAGGTCTAGAACGATCTCTAACTCCTGCAGCAAAGGGACAACAGGTACCACTTATTAGAAATGCGGTTATCTATACAAGAGCTTTCTCAGTTCTGAGGAACAGATTGTTCTGGAGATGACAGGTGCGGGAGTGACCTGGAACACTACTGGAGTAAGAGCTCCTTCCTGACCAGGTTCTACCCTCTAAATCCTTAAGGATAGCTTGTCTTATTGAGATAGAGTTCAACATGAAATAGGCTTAAAATACAATTCTAAGAGCCCTCTGTTGTCTACTTCCTTTACCACATGGCATATTTGGGTAGATTTTTCTCGTGTACCTTTCACACCTGCAAATCAGAGTTTGGAAACTCATCTCAGAAATTTGGTGCATGAAAAATTTTGAATATAAAAACAAATCTAAGATCCTAGTTTTGCTGATGCCACCATCCATCAGCCTGGAATCAGCACCAGAAGTGATATCTGATTGATTCTCACATCTATCAGCACTTGCTGTTACTTTAAACAAAGGTCTTCCAAGTTCTAAAAGCTTCCTCCTCACAGTGCACAAAGCAGAGGCTTTTTGTGACATCACTTCAGAACAAGGATGTACTACTGGAAACTTGGCAGCTTCATATACCCATCACAAAGACAGACTTGTATTAATGTAGAAGGAGACCTTTCATGCAGGATAAAAAAAATAAAAGAAATCTATATCTAGTTAGTGTTTGGATTTTTTTTTTTAAGAATTGGTCAATCTACTTGCCAGGGCTGCTAGGCTTCACCTGTAGCTTGGTCTTTCCCCCCATCAATCTTTAGATGAAGTCACACAGGGCTTTCTACTTGTTGCAGGTGGGACTGAACCCAGGGTGTTTTCCAAGATTTAACTTTCCAGTCTTTACTATCCAGGATACACAAGTGGTTTACTGTGTGGCACTCGGAGCCAGAGATAACCTTAAAGGAGGCAGAAGCGATAACTGTTTTTCAGCTCTAGAGGCTTAGACATCACAGAAGTTTAAGCTCTTTCCCTCCCTGTTTCCAAGGTTCAGCTAAACCACACTGTGAAAAGGAAAATGAGAAAAGGTCGCGGGTTAAGGCTTTTGTTCCCTTTCTGCTGTCATGTAGGGACAGAGAAGATCAGCTTCCTGACTGCTGCACCTGCTCCAGTTGTGACAGAACACTCATTTTCAGTTCATATATAGCTGGAGAATTTTCTAAATACCTGTACAGGTTGGAACTGCCTGAACTTGCTTGGTCTCAGTCATCTGAGATGCCTGTTCACTGCTTTAGAGAGCAGTGATGTTAGCCCCTGCATCAGAAGGATAAACTGCCTGCAAAGTGCCAGTCTGCACACAAGACACTGCATTATCCTAGAGCACAGCTCTAAACTGCAGCACAAGGACAGCTACTGAAGTGGATTAAGCCACTGCTTCACTTCTGCTTTTACAAGACCCCTACCATATCCTCAGCAGAGGTATTTCAGCAAGCAGAAAGAAGGCACTGGGTTGGAGACACTGGGAAGAGAGTTAACGGGGCGGGGGGAGGATAATCAAGATCTGATCAGGTTGGAAGCTCTTCCCAGGGAGAAGAGCTTTATTTCTCTTTTCACTTCTGTGAAAGTAAAGCTCTGGTGTTTGTGATGGCAATAAACTCTTCTATAAAAGAAACAATGATGTTATTGCATCAGATGGTGACTTCACTGCACACTGAAACAGAAGTTAGGCTGACTGTAAGGACATTTCAATAAATCATGTTTGATGAAGACAATATGAGGCTGACACCAGGCACTCTAGCTTTAGGCAGCAGAAATACTCTACCCCCTTACACTACTTTGTCCTCGCATGAAATCCCTGCAACTTCAGGATTAACAAAAGCCCTACAAAGGGTGGCACAGTCCAATAGCCTGCATGTGCAGCATGGTGAAGCATCTCACTAACCTAAGACTGTTAGGATTGTTTTTCCTGAATCCTAAGCATAAAAAAAGCACACATGAGAAATTAAGGTAATTTGGATGTGTTCCATCTGATTTAACAAGAAGTCACATAGAGAAACAAAAATGTTGGCTCAGGACTCCTGGGCTTACCTTCTGGGCTTCTATTAGTTAGCAACAGAGGCGTTTCTATGGCATTAAACAGATAACAGAAATAAACATCTTTCCTAAACTGATCTACATGTGGAAGCCTGGAATCTATGTAAGGTACGAAAAAGCTACAAGCAGGAGGAATGAGGGGGTGGGGATCAAGAAAGGAGGAGGAGGAAGAGACAGGGGGTGGAGAGTAACACTGGAGAGCAGCAGTGGTCCAGCCCCTCAGAATCTGAAAAGCATCACAGGAGCCTCTGAATAAAGACCAGCCTCAGTAGCAAGGCTAGGAGACAGAGGATTTCTGCTCAGTGATAAACATGGTGAGTAGGATTTTTGTGATCTGCCTTATTGTTTGCCCTGGTGCAATGGCATTTCCTTTGCTCTGATACAGCAACTCTGAGGGACCATAATTTTGGGATGACTGCCCATTTTTGAAGCATTGTTCTTAACTTATTTTTCTATACATCAGACAAGCACGTGCCTGAATTCATATAAATGCACAACCTATCTTCTTTTAAAGCAATAAAAGACTGAAAGCAGCATTAACACTTTGCTGGCTGGTACCAACAGGCTGCTGATCAGAGCAAGTGAAAGGACGCCCAGTTTCCTTCTCAGGTACACAGCAGAAATTTCTGCTAAGCTGCTTTCTCCTAGCAATAGTGATGATTCAATAGCTCCCTGGGCAGGAGTTTATGCTGCCCCTTTACATAGTGTAATTGCAGTGTTTCAAGCAGTTAGGTTTCTTTCAGCCTCAGGTATAGAGGAAAACCGAATGAGGGGTGTAAAGGTTTTGTCAGAGAAGAAGCCTCCTTTTGTCACGGTCTCAGCATCCTTCTGCCCTGCCACATGCCTGGGAGAAGCCGTGGGTGCTGCTGTTCCCCCAGGGATCCCTCCTGTCTGCACACAGTGGGATGGTGTGCTGGGAGTAGAAACATGGTTAATTTTACTATGAAAAATCCCGAGCTCAAAGGAACAGTTGGCAGGGCTTAAACAAATGTTCGGGCTTTGCCACAGCATACCGCTAATGAGATTAAGCATTTAGCTACACATCCTTGTAGAATTCTGCTGGGGAGCCTTAAGATTTTACTTTGTGTGCTCAGTTGAATCAAGGTTGGTGAAAAAACACACTAACGTGCTTTTTGTTGGTTTCTGGTGAGAAAGCCATTGCCTGACCTAAATCTATGTGCAAATAATTAGGCAGCGTGGGTTACCCAAGAGAGAAAAATGATTAAGGGGAATGATAAGATACAGCCACTGAGGATGATGAGAGGAGCACTCCTAACAAGAGGCATGATCTCAATGCAGGTTTGTGTGTCACGCAGGCGTCTTTAAAAATAAACATCCCTCTATTTTGTGAATCGTGACTGTCCCCGATTACATCCTCCATGCCTCCCACCCTGTTCTTTTCTGTTTCCTAATGGAGATGATACTAGCAGAGTAATCAGTTTAAGTGAGAAGACGAGCCCTGCCTTAAAATCCTCTTTGCAGTCACATTTATTTGCTTACTACAAACACCATTAAAGATAACTAGACAAGATATCACCACCTTCTAATAAGAGAACGTTTTATTGCTATTTAAATAAAAATCAAATTAGCAGAATGGACTATATGCTCATGATTAATATTTCTAACTTCTATCTTCCAAGATAGAGAGGTAAGGATTTTGACTGTAAATAAATGGTCTTATTCCAAAAATACCTCCCACACACACTTCGCTGGGAGCACCAGCTGTTCTTTATGCATTGCTAATTGATTAGATCCTAAGCATTAAAAATTAGGATCATCCATTGACTTTAAAAGTAGCCATGGCTCTCATCACCTCATATTTGCATTTTAGGACTTCCAACTGGTGCTCACCAAAAATCCTCCTGAGGTTAACTAAACAGAGGAAGGGAGAGCCTTATGGAGCACTCTGTTGTTCTTTTCTCCATTATACAATTTCTCAAGAAATATTTTTTAAAAAAATCATTTAAAAATACGTCTATGTTAAGCATAATACATGCCCAAATGCCCAAACCAGATACATGTTTTCAGGAAACTTAATTGTGCTATTATTTTTGTTTGGAAAGCAGGAGTAACATTTTCAAAGGTAACTGATTACTCAGGATCTTAAGTCTGATTGATATGGAGTCACTTGTAGAAAAGGGATTTTTGGAATTGCTCCAAGATTGTGTCCTAAAGCATAAAAGCAGTCAAAATAGGTTATTCCTTCTTTGTTGATTAAAAAAACCCACCTATGAGTATTCAGTGTTTATCATCAACTCTTCCACTTAATAAAAGGAAAACACTTGGAGAGAGCAAAATCAAGACTCCAAGTGGCACAATACAGAATTCTGCCTAGCAAGATACAGCAAGGTATCTTACTGTATCTTGCCAAGATACAGCAAGATACAACAGGTATCTTGCTGTATCTTGCCTAGCAACCTGCTATTTAGAAGAATGAACTACATGTAAAGAAGCAGAAAGAGCACTCCTATTTCCCCGCAAAATGACTGTATTATGAATTTTACTTAAAAAATTACACATTAAACAAGCAAATAAAAGTTCACAAGCCAGACAGCTGATAAGATTTTGGAATAAATTAATTTTAACTATATTTCCTACTTAAGCAGAAGTAATTGAATCAAACTTTCCAGAGCCAGAGAGTTCAAATTTCTTCACAGTGCTTTCATTTCTAGCCATGTAACCTCACTGAAGCAGCTACTTCTGGTTTCCCAGTAGGATGATCTTCCTAGAGTTACATCAGAGAACTGCTACTTTAGCTACTGATATGTTAATGCACAAACTATTTCACCTTTTTTTAGAAGGCAAAAAATCCATTCCACTGTGAAGTAAATTAGTAAGATATAATTTTAATGCCAGCCCAATACCCAAAGCAAACCTTCTCCCATTCCTTCTGAGGGGGAAAACTGTAGACAGCTCAGCTTGGTAGAAAGCTCTGGGGGCCATGGGCAGAGGCAAATGTAATCCTTCTCTTCCAACCCACATGTCAGAATATTTGGACAGTTTGAATACTGCCTTCACCCATCTTCTTCCTGCTTCTTAACAAATATCCAGCCCAACTCCTCTGCACCTCTCTTTGGCCTTGTCTGCTGACCTGGACTTAGGTAGAATGAAAGCCATCTGAACATGGCCCTTGCTAACCAGAATAGTTATTTAACAGTCTCATTCAGATACCAGGATTACAAGCAATTGCTTTGACTGTTCTAAAATCAGGCCTCCTCAGCCCACAGAGGTGTTCACCTTCCCATTCTAAAACAATTTTTCTTTTAGATGAATCACAGATGCAGTAAAACCTTCTGCGTTTATGCAAAAGGCTATTAAACACCCTGGACAGATGGTATATATCTGAGCACAAATTATCTCTGCTTTTTATGAGCCATATTATCCGAATTTAACCCAAAACCTTATTTCCATTATACTATAAGTCCAAAATCCAGATCTAATTGCCTGCTTAGACACTTGCAAAATACTAGAAGTGAGCAGCTGGTATGATCAAGATAGACAAAGTACTTTTTACTGTGGACAGGAAGTCTCAAAGCTGCTGCACCTAAGATCATTGAAATGGCAATTTAACTGTAGCCTAGTATAAGATTCAAGGGTGTCCTCTGTTTAAATATGTCCCATAAGTAATTTAACAGATATTAAAAAAGTCCAGTAACATTACTGAAAACATCGAGAGCGTGTTGGATACTGAACAAGTAGACCAAGTACTACTTTCTGCAGGTTTCTGTTCTTTACAATAATTTTTAATTGCAAAAATCTATTTCCTTTTCGAAAGTGGAATTTAGTCCCTCATGTACCCATCGTCCCTGTGGAAGAAGAGCTATACTGTAAATCAAGTCCAAAGGAGAATAGTTAAAAAGGAGCAAAGACAGGCAATAGCACATGGGTCATGAAATCCCAAAGATAATGTACCATTTTTTAAATGCCTAGAATAATTTCACAGAATTTTCAATAGCTTTACATGGCCATTGGTGGGTAATTTTCCCTTAGAGCACTTCAGTATGTTTCTAGCTTCACTGGTACAGCTTCTGGGGTTAGAGATGTAACTTGTGTTCATGCAGAGAGAAAAAGGTGGTATAACCCATTACAACCAAAAGTGCTCAAAGTATATAATAGATATAAAAGTGACATCACAGATATTTCTGTTTTACATTTGGAAATAAGCTCATCAATAACTTGTATCCTATGAGGATGAAGAAAAATTCACAGTATGGGAAGTAGAAAACTGCATCTAAGACAAGTGTTTTTAAAGATCTGCAGACTCTGGTAGCCTGCCCTTAAAAGCCCTCGAGGAGTTGACTGAGGATATCTTCCCTTTCATGGTGTTCATTTTTAATACCATTTTTAATGGGTAAGATTCCCAAAGCAACATCAGTGTTAGTTCAGGATAAGCAGGATGACACAATGAACTAGATACTAATTAGCCTGGTGTGAATCCTTGAGGAAAACAAGAAAGAGAAAATACCAGATTAAGTGAACATGAAACAATTAGAATGCAAAGTTGGAGATTACATACATATGAGATGTGGGAGATTTAAAAAAATGCCCCCAAAATAGTCCTAACAAGTTTTCCTCATCAGAGGAAGATTAAAAGTAGTATCATCTACCATCAGTGTATTTTAATATATTATACTACATATATTCTCAGTACAGATGTTACTCAGGCCATTTGGACTTTCATGTTAAAATTATTTATTAAAAAAAGACAGGAGAAACAAGCCTTGAAGTTTCTAGACATATTATTAATCGGTTTAATAAAGTCCTTTGTGTTTCTTATCAATGTTATAAAGAAATCATTCATCCAAATTGTATTCCAAAGATCATCTAATGACATCCTGAATTCTTAGCATTAATAAGTGCCATATTTGACAACAAAACATATCTACCTCTAAAAGCCTTTTTAATGCATCTACAAAAATTTCACAAGTATGTAATCTCCTACAAAAACAACCCTTGCTTAATACTCAGAATGAGCAGAAATAGCTGTAGGACTTCAGAGTCCTACATAACACTGTTACAGTGCTAGCTTTGCCACATCACAGACCTCTGAAGAGCTGCGCAACAGCAGGACCTCCCAGAGGGACACAGTACCTGCTTCTACTATTGCAAAAGACTGAGATGTCAGACACTTTATTTTTGGGATATTAATAATCAGTCTTGCATCAGCTATTTCTGATTGATTTCACAGCTCTGCTGAAGTTGTGAGCACTGAGTTTCTTCTCAATCACACCTTGCTGTTTGGAGGAGAAGTGTAATCACGTCCCAGTGACCTATTTCTAAATATGCAAAACAAGTTCCCTGCAACATCAGTGAACTCCAGATACCTGACAGCATAGTAAAATGTTTATTGGCTTTCATTAAGAATATTCTGCAGTACTCACATGCAGCCCCAAAAGCTAATAGATGTGCCAACATCTGAGTCATACTGATAGAACCCCATCTATCACAGCCCATCATATTTTCCATAGCATCCATACTCCTGGTTTCAGATATTCACACTTACTCTTACGCTTTCTACTGTTTGTCACTGACCTACATTCAGTTGTAAATATTGATAACTGCCTGAAAGTTTGCAGCTCTGCAAGAAGCTGGCTGCCACTGATCTGCCTCCCAGCAAAGCACTACAGGTGACAGAACTCCCAGATACACAGAACCGCATCCCTTGAGGTGTTGGTCAGCATTATTTTCCCAGCAAGTCCTGTAGGCTACAGACAGCTGTTGCGGTTCAAGGTAGTCCAAAGAGTGCTTTAAGTTGTACTTTTAATTATACAAAGGCTTGGTGCTGAATTTAAAATCTCCCTGGCTTGGTACTGTCTGTGGGTCTGGATCTAGGGATCTGATGCAAGATGGCTCTCAAGGGAGCTAGGTAATCTCTTTTCATCAGAGCTGTTACATATAATTTGTCAAGGAGTGTGTTGCAGAGCTTGATGTCTCCACATGGTTTATGTCTAATAATTTAGAAATAAGATAAGGCATTAACTGAGGCCTCATTAAGTAAAGATGCAAGCACTGAGGTTTTGTCCTGCTTCCCATTCAAAGTCCTGTGCCTCTAACAACTTTTAGGAAGTACATGCTTCTTCCCTGACATGCCTTTATGCAAGTCCATTGACTTGTTCAACATCCAAGTTAATATTAAGTAGGAAAAGATCAGATGCATCCAAGAAATAACCATTGGAAAACTGCAAGTGCCATGGCTAAGATAATTAATGACTAATTAGATGTCTAAAAGCATAGAATAGATTTGATACTAAGCCATATAGGCAGAGACCAGTGCATTCTGCTCATCTTTGCAAATTGGAAATGACACTTCTGTCATAATTAACAGTGATTTTCAATGTGGCATTTTTCACATTTTACAATAAAAGTACTAGTGCAGAAAATTACACATTATGCTCAGGAGGAAGCAGAAACAGTAACTCCATTTCAGCATGCTTCCCAGGGTAGTACCAAGGTATACAGATTTTCTATTCACAAGGAGGGATTATTTGAATATAGAGAGAGCATCCTATACGAAATACTTGATCCATTTTCTCAGGAGATTTCCCACCTTAAGCTCTTCATCATCCTCAAAGGCAGAGATTTACAAATTGCTGCCTCCCTGCTGCACATGCTCACACATTGAAGTTCTTCAGACATTGATATTTGTTGAGAGCAAACCCAAGAAGGACTTGGAGGCATTGATGAACAAGCAACTCAACATGACCTGGCAACGTGTGTTTGCTGCCCAAGAAGCCAAAAAGCGATGTGACCAGCAGGTTGAGGAGGGGATTCTCCACTCTTGAGAGCCCAACTGCAGTACTGCATTCAGCTCTGGGGTCCACAATACAAGAGAGACACAGAGCTCTTGAAGCAAGTCTAGGGGAGGACTCATGAAGATGATCAGAGGGGACTGGAGCACCTCTTCTATGAGGACAGGCTGAAAGAATTGGGTTTTTTTCAGCTCAGAGAAGAGACGGGAGATCTTACTGCACCTTCCAGTACTGGAAAGGGCTACAGGAAAACTGGCGAGGGCAGGGAGTGACAGAACAAGGTGGGGGGATGGATGGCTTTCAACTGAAGGAAGGGAGATCTAGAGACCCTGACACAGTTTTACCAAAGAAGCTGTGCCTGCCCTCTCCCTGGTGGTGTTCAAGGCCAAGCTGGATGGGGCTTTGGGCAACCTCGGCTGGTAGGGGTGTCCCTACCCATGGCAGGGGGAGGGACTGGATGGGCTTTGAGGTGCTTTCTAACCCAAACCATTCTATGCCTTTTCTACTTTCCCTATAGGACCTCCATCTTGTTATAAGTCATAATCCTAAATTCAAACACCTTCAAATTGTTTTTCAAGCCTCAGCTATCAACCCATAAGGCGTATGGTCTTCTCCTTGCTGTATCTTCCAGCCATGGCTAACATACCTTCCATTTCACTTGATCTGTTTCTCATGCAACACCAGGACTCAGTGATGGAAATTTCTGGTAACAAAAATCAATATTATAATGTGTGGTTTCTGTCCCTTTGTTGTCCAATTGTTTTCTAAGTTTACAAGTGCTAGCCACCAACATCACAATGTTATTATTCTGTTTTCTTTACAGAAACAGGTGTAAGGAAACAGTATGGAGCTCAAGAGAGGAAAGACCTTCATAAAATCCAGTGTGCAGCATGAGAAAGTGCCCACAGTTCCCATCAACAAAGACGACACAGGGAAATACAAAAAGGCAGCTCTGGAGGGAAACCAAGGTGTTGCTGAAGTCCAGCTGGCATGTTTGGCCACACACAAGAACTACAGATTTTCTACTAGAGCAGCAAGGAATGGGGCTAGTGACAATGGCCTGGAAAAGTCCTCTGGGTCCTCCTACAAACTTGTAAGGAAGAGTAAAACCCATGATTGCGTTACCGAGGCAGACAAAGCAGAGCAGTGCAGCCCCAGCAGCAGGGTTTGCGAGGAAGGTTTTCCTGGAAAGGGCAAGGGACGACTGGTCAACAGCATCAGCTTTTCAGGGATGTCCAGCTCCAGCAATAAGAAAGAGTGTGTTGTCAGTCCCACTCAGTCTGCATGCAGCAGTCAGATGATTGATTACAGGAACTTTGTGCCACAGATGCCTTTTGTACCAGCTGTTGCAAAAACCATTCCCAGGAAGAGGATTTCCCTCAAAAGATCTAAAAAAGGGCTCAGAGATATATTTCATATTAAAAAAAATAAGCCAGAGAGCCTCACATTCCTGGTTGAAAAGGACAAGAATCTGTCCCCTGCAGGCTTCAAGAGCGAGTTGTCTGGGCGCCTGGCAAAGTACCTTTTCAAACCCGGGGAAACATTTGTGGCTGACTGCTTGTCACAAGACTGCTCAGACAGTGAACTGCAGTCTGACTCCTCCTATGACTGCTGCAACACTCTCTGTGAAGACGTTGCCTCGCTGAAGAGCTTTGACTCCCTTACTGGCTGTGGGGAAATCTTTGCTGATGAGAGCTCTGCTCACCTAGAGCTGGAGAACAGCAAAGAGCTTCTGCTGAGACGCAGCAAGCACAAAGACAGCCCTGTCATGGGCTCTTTCCAAGGGGGTGTGGAGCAGCTGGCTTCTCCTGGCCAGAACGAGACTGTTGAATTTGCAAAGTTTTGGGACAACATCAACAAATCAGTGAGGCTACATCAGAATGCTCTGTTTGATAAGAAGTTACCAAAAATACCTGGTCCTGACACGGAAAAGGCTCGAATCCAGGCTGTTGCAGCTGTGATAGATCCCCAAGTGTCACCTAATAAAGAAGGGGACAATTCCAAAGACAGCTCCACAGAAACTGGAACACCGAAAAGTGACAACCAGGAATCCACATCCACAAGCGATGAAGGCTACTATGATTCATTCTCTCCTGGACAAGATGATGAGATGAAGGAAGCTCAGAGCCCAGGTGTCCCAGGTAGATTTCCAAGAGACAGCTATAGTGGAGATGCACTTTATGAGCTCTTCTATGACCCAAATGAAGTCAAAATAAACCCAGACCTAGATGATGACCTATGCACTTCTGAAAGCATTTCAGAACAAGCTATTGAAATCCCTTTGTCTATCTATAGCTTTCGTGTTGGAGCTGAGGAAAACATGGCTTCCCAACCAGCCCTAGACATTATCAGCCAGGGGTTTTTCCACAGCACATGGAAAGGCAAAGAATGTTTGCTAAAGCTTTGTGACACAGAGCTTTCACTGACCATGGGGATAATAAACTGGCTGCGAAAACACTCTGGACTTGTTTCCTCCCCTGACTCTCTTCAGAGTCCTCAACCAGGAAATTCTAATGATTCATCAATCCCACCCAGCCCAGAGCAGAAAGTGAGCACAGAAGCTCAGCAGGAAAAACAAAGTAAGGAAGAATCTAATACATTTAACCTACAGGTGTCTTTGGATGAAAGCAAACATGAAACCCAGGACTCTTCAGTAAACATTGCTGAAAGAGACCTCATCTCAGGCTCTTGCCCTAACAACTGTAACTTGGATTTCCAAGGAAGGGAAGGAAATCACCACAGGGATTCACCCACAGTGCATGGGACCATAGAAATGACTAGAGCATCAAGTAACACACCACAACCACAGGTTAACAGAGACACTCTGCAGACATCACCAATTGAGAATGAGAAGGCGGCAATTTCAGAAGGATGCGAGACATCCAGAGATAAAAACCTCTCACCAGAGAAGCTGAACAGAGAGAATGAATCCCAGAGCTCTGAAAACTCTTTGTTAGATGATAATCACGAAGTAGAATCTTGTTACTCCTACAAGACTGCTGCAACCTCACTGCTGGATCCTCTTGAGAAGTGGGACAAAAATAAACCAACATATCACCTGCCTGTGATTTCCTGTGACAAACCACTACAGCCTCTTCCACTAAGACCCTTCCAGAGCTACATTAGCCCCACACCAACAGAGAGCAGCACTAACATAGTGCAGCTCTTGGAGCACTGCATAACACAAGTGGCATCATTAAAAATCAGCTATGAAAACAAGCACCTGGAAGACAAATGCATTGGGAATGAAGTGAACAGTATCATTTGTAAGATGTCTCAGTACAAAAACAATTTATTGTTACAAAATGAGTGCAACTGCATCACCCAAAACCCAGAATACTCCAGTGCTCCCAGCACAAACCAATACAACTATGATACAAATCTGCAGTCCAGCAGTCTGTATCATTTGAAGAAAAATGGGGAGCAAATTTGTACTGAAGATCAGAACAGAGCAAAAATTATAGATGACATCACTAGGCACAAGATAAATTTTGAATATGCCCAGCTAAATAATCATGCACTCTCCTACTTAAAAGACTTTGCATTAGATCTCAGTCCAAGTGACTCTGCCCCTGCTACAACCCTCAGCAGACCAACATTTTTACCTCTCTTTAACTCCATCCACTCAAACATACCTGCAACATTTTCACAAGCTTCATACAGCAACACCATCTCTCCAGCTGACTTGCTGCAGCCGAAGGAAGCCCAGCAACACAGCCCAGGGCCCTGGAGCTATACAGAAGCCCCCTCTGAAGGTCTGACTAGAGGGAACATACCCTCCCCTCACCCAAGGTCAGCAAGCCCAGACGCAGCCATAACCGTGAGAAGCCCCCAGTAGCACACCTGCACCAAGAAGGTGAGTACTTATGAGAAGTCAGAACTTAAATAAAACACCTGTTACCTTTTCACAGAAGGACACTTAGGCAGCTGAGTCTGATACATACTCAGTGTTTCTCATTTTCCAATTTAATTGGGTTTAACCTTCACTTCAGCCTGATAGTTAAGAGCCATCAGAATTTAAATCACAGAACTGCCCCAATCAGGGGGCACATACAGCAGCTGTTGTGTTCACTGAGTCTTACAAGTTTCATGCAAACGTTGAAGATCCATATTCCATCCAGGTGAAAGTTTTCACACCAGATAAAGCAGGGAAAAGTTTTCCTTTTCTGACTCTATGATCTGCCATGTTTGGAAGAATGCTGTGGATGTGGCTGCCTGGCCACAGACTGCAGGCAGCATTCCACTCAGATTCCTCACTATCATGTCATGAAATCCTCTTGCTACATAATAACAGCATAAAAAATTATGCCCTGGTTCCCTCCTGTAGTGATAATTAAGATGATAAATAAGATGATAAGCTGCTAGATGGGGGATCACACAAGAAAGCCAGAGCTTTGAGTGTTAAATCACAAGGTGTTAAGTCCTGCAGTTGTATAGGTATGGTGTGCCCTCAAGCAAAAGGAAAGATCACAATACTATGCCACTGCTACTAAGTGTACCAAAAGGATGTTCTTCCTAACAGGGTTGTAAGCCTCATGTCTCTGCAGGTGCAGCTAGTCCCTGGCCAAACAGTGCTGTGGCAGAACAAGAGCCAAAGCCAAGGCGTGCTTGTCATGTGAGACTTGACAGGCTTCTCAAGAGAGGGATTGTAGGGTCTGTGCTGCACCTCAGGCTTTTGAAAATCCTTCTGCCACACTTAGGTAGTAAAGGGAGATCCAAAATTTGGTCTCTGACATGGGTTAAGGAATTCCTCTGCTATACAACAAGAAAAGCTGCTCAGGCACACAGCTGTTGTGCTGGTTCCATTTGCCTGTCACACCAGGCTTTAGGCCAGAGCAGATACTATCTGTACATACTGCTCTAACTCTACGCTGGCTGAGAAATCTGTCCCCCAGACACTGAGAAGAATCTATAAAACCTGTGTAAATTCTTTGTCATGTGCCCTGCCAAATCTGACAGATTGGCTGGACTCTGCCCAGCCTTGGCACTCTGAAAAAGGAGCCTTTGGAGGTGGAAGATGGTGAGGCTGCAGCAAGAGCCATGGCAGAGAATTAAGGAACAGCTCGTTATTGAACAGAGGAACCCAGGGAACACACCACTTCTCTGGCTTTCACAGCTCGCAGCAGTGTGGCTGCTTTCTGGTCATCTCTAAAGGCTTCTAACTAAAAAAGCACAAAGTAAAAAGGACAGTGTTTTATTCTGTGTGAGGCAAGAACATCCTTACAGTTTTCAAGTCTGAGATTCAACCATCTACTTTGCTATTTACATCTCTGGCAGAGCACTTCCCCACTAACAGGTCTCCCATTGCAGGGAGGGATCTGAATTCAGGGGTCTGAATGAAGTTAAGAGCCAGGGACTATCAGTCTTCAGTAGCCTTTACTAACACATCATGTAGTTATAACCTGCTAGCTTATCAGTGAACTATGTCTTCCTCTAGTGAAAGAAGTGATTTGGTTTTTTTTTTTCCATTTTTGTTGCAAAGAATGCTGATTAGCAAGCTATTCTTGCATCACCAGACTTGTGGGCAGAACTTGCCACTCAAGCACACACCCTAGTCCTTAGAACTACTTGCCTCTATTAGATTATTTCTGAAATTAAAAATTCAGCACAGGAACGGGAAGGGTTGTGGCACAGCTAGTGTATGTAAGAAACCAGTGCCTGGCACAGCGTTTTAGGGTTACAGCAGCAGATTGTCTGCATTGGCCTGGTATTTTTAGTTTGTTGGAATATTAGTCTGCAGGGTACTGCTAAGAATATCCCTGCCTTCGCAGGCTAGGACGGCACAAAGGGATTCTAGTTTTGAGGAGTCACTTGCTTCCTGGTAGAAACAGAGCAGGGAGCTATCACGGCTGTGACTGCCAGAAGTGGTAACAAGCCATGTACTGTACAAGACATGTCACAAATAGACATTACTGGACTCGGGGCACTTTCTGCTGCACTGTATCAAATGGCAGCTGCTATATGCCACCATGTGTCAGCACCAATACCTGCAGTGTCAAGAATGTGACACAGTTCATATGGTACCACCTGACTGTCAGAGAATTCAAGGTCTGGGTTTTTTTTCCAAAAGGAAGGGACCTGCTGATTTTTGATGGAGGTTTTTCTAACAGTAAAATGAATGGCATTTTAAAATATAGATGGGATTTGCATATTCATGAAGTGACTTTGAGGAATGGTCTCATTACAAGGGATCATTTCACTACAGGCTTGCTGTTTGTTACAAATTTCTTACAGAAAAGGAATTTGAACAATAATTAAAATGGCATTTATCAAGAAATGGCTTTGGTGACAGATATAAACACTGCCACATGACCAAGTTTTCCTATCCAGTATCTTCCTGCCTGCCCACATTAACAGATGTCTTCTAAGTTTGCTGTAAATTTGAATTTTGTGGGAAGTTGACTCAGGAACTTTGTGTTAATCGTGGGGGAGGTAGTGTAAAAGAGGCAACGTACAAACATGGTCTCACCTCCAAACCCATGGAGACAGACATCATCGAGAAACACTCCGACATCAGACATGACTGTGCAAACCCTAAGAGCTTATGTATAAAGATTGCTCCAAGTTTCACCATTTTAAAGTGCCACACTCAGGAGCTGTGAGAGAAGTGACAGAGCCAGAGGCAGCTCCTGCTTTGTCCCTCAGAACAAACACATAATCTTCAACACAGCCCTTGTTCCTCCCATGGACTCCCAGACCTAACCTGGAGGAGCTGGGAAGGAGGTCAGCTTTCTTGCCATTTATCATGGGACAGAGGAAAAGCTGTTATCAAAGGCCATTAAAATCTCCAGGTTTTGTCACCCCATCTCCACATGTCCCAGGATCCACAGTAACAAATGAGCCTGTCCTCTCTGCTCCAAGCAGCATTCAAGGTTCCCCAAGCCACACCTGGTCTCCAGGCCTTCTCTACCCTGATGAACACAGATGCATAACTGTGATGAAGAATGGTACAAGAAATGCTGATCTCGGCTCCTCTTCTGTTTCTCCCTTCCCTGTCACTTCAGAGAGAAATCTGTAAATACCTCCTATCTGAGCTCACCAGGAGTTTGAATTCTGATGGTAAAGAAACCCCAGTGGTAAATGGCATCTTTACATGGGGATATAGAAGAGTTATGTAGAAGGTGGAAATCACCAGTAGGAAGTGCAATGAAAGGCATAAGTTTCCCTCTTCAATATCAGGAGGCTAGGACTTAGGACATGAATGAAGTCCAGCCCCTGAATATGGACTTGTATATTCACAGAATACAGAAACCAAGCTGCAGGAGTGCTTTTCTACTGGATATTTTCCAGCAGGAAACTCATCATTGTCAAGAAGGCAACAGTGTCCTGGACCAGAGCATTGGGATGTCTTTTCCTGGCTATTGAAATCTGTGAAACTAACCAAACAGGCAGGCAGCACTGCATGTCATAGCAGCTGGACACAAGTAGAACAAAGCAGTCATTGCAAGCAACAGCACTTTAGACCACCGAGCCATTTCTACACCTTAACGTGGTTTGGTCTGCATCCTCTGTTAAGTGGTAGATGCAGCAGAGCAACAAAAATCACATGTGCTCCCAACAATATGTGCTGGCTTCATTCAAATGCTGAACTGCCACATTATGCACCAGTTGAAGCTTTTGGCGATAAAAGGAATGCATTGCAATAAGCTTGCCCTTGGGTCAGAAAAAAATAGATAACTGTCAATCAGAGAGGGATTACTATAATACACAGGGCAGCTGTAGATAAAAGAAGACAGTATGGCATACGTGATTGCCGTTATCAAGGAACTGAGATTCAGAAGCAGATAAAATACAGCCTAGACTCTGCAAAGCGACAGAGGAATGAGTATCTCTGATCCTTACCAACAGAAGGCTACTCGCAGTCTGGGCAATTTCTGTACTGCTTTTTATTGCCTCCTGGTTCAACTTTGTTCCCTCTATATTAAACAGGATTGTATTTCTTTATCTGCCAGGCATGGGAAAGGTAGACTGCAGTATTTGGGTCTGATAGAAAGGCAAAGCAGAACCTCAACTGCATATAGACAAGTGTCTGATAAACTAGGGTATTATTTCTCAAAATGGCCAGAGAGATGCCTTATTAAGTGAAAAATTAAAGGCAGAATCCCCTACATGCAGCAGGGAAGGAGTATGGTAACACATTCAAAGCCTGAGGCAATAAATCAATATATTTCCATGCTCCCTCCATGGCATAGCAAAGAGGTCCTCTCTCAAGTCTCACATGATGAAATGTAAAAACAATAAAACAGAGAGACAGCCAGTACATTTTCTACATTGGAAATGCCTCTGGCTCCAAAACATACATCTATATAATGTGAGTTGCCTGGATCATATTGCGCAGAACCAGATAGTGAAATTTTATCTGACAGTCCACCAGCCACCAAGCACACACAGAAGCACATATAGACATGCTCCTGTTCATAAAAACACATCACAAAGTACAAATGCACTGTTTGTCACATGTGCTATCACAGAAGCAGAGAGCAGGGAGACAGAGGTGACAAGCCACTGCCTCTGCTAATATATTTGAGTGTTAGTCACCATGTGCCCAGATACTTGGGGTAAATGCTAAATTAAACAATTTTCTCCTCCATTAAACACTGTTGCTTCTGGACTTGGCTCTGTCTCACCATACTGTCTTCATGGGACTTTGTCATTAATGCTTATTCTACCCAAAATCATAATTCTATTGGGAGGAAGAAATGTTCTTGACAGCTTATTTTCTAGAGAAGGGGTTTTCAATAGTTATCAGCACAGATGCACTACAATGTTGTTAAATATGTTTCATTTTAAAACTGAAGAAATTGATTTGCTGCTTTACCCAAGATTGCAGTAGGATGGTTTCCATGGAGACGGTCTTCTAGGGACTCTATTTTTCCCTGTCAACAACAGTACAGAAAGCTAAATTCTCATCTTCATTGCAACAGCATAAATTTGAAGCCAGGGGAATGATTGCCGGATTTAACCCTGAGAGCAGAAGTTGGCTCCCCAACTCCTTCAGCCTTGAATGTGAGATTTTCAGGGGGATGGTGATGGAGGGAAAAAAAGAAAGGGAAAACAGTTTCTGTGGACAGGGCATGGGCTGAGGGCCAGGACATATGAATCAGACACAGTGCCTTTGTGTGAGAAATGGGGAGAAGTCAAGGGAGAATGCAAACAAATTAACTGCTTATTCAGAGGCTTAGTGCCTTGACTGACACAACTGCAAAAATACAAGTCAGGTTTTGGCTGTAGAAGGTTGGCTACAGAAGACCCTACAATTATCTCCATCGTATTGGGCCAAATACAACCCTTTTGTTGATACAAAGGGATGAATCATTTGTTACCATCCTCAAGATAACCTGCTTGGCTTCTGTTTTGCCGCGATGGCCAGGGAAGCATAACGGTGGGAAGAAGGAGGAAGTGACAGACTTAGCATCTTTGTCATTCAAAATGCCCCATCTGGGTGGAGCACAGCCATGGAGACACTGAATGATGGCATTTAGGGGAGTCAGAAGTGATTTGGTAAGGAATGGGAGGAACTGCTTGCTAACCCCAGATTTCTGGACCTCATGTGTAAAATCTGTACTTCTGTTCCCCTCATCAGCATGTGCACAGAGGGGAACAGAAACAGAGTCCTATAGACTGCATCCTACCTCTTCAAATGAGCTGCAGCAGGTACTTGGAAAAGGAGTGTTAGAAATAGGGCAAATGGAGAATTTTGAAACCTGGAACAACCATCCTCCCATCTTCTGGCAACCAGTGCTGTCTGAAGTAGAGTGGCTCCTCCTGGATGTCAGTGTTTAGCACTCCCTTTTCCAATCTCACTGAAGCTTATGAACTTCAAAGCCAATTAGAAAACTTTTTTTTTTAGTAGAAAATTTGGTTTATGAACCATTAGTTGGTTTACTGGATGTCTTTCAGACATCTCTTAAAATCTGATGTCTGTTATATTGTATGTATCAGTTTTGCTTTGTAAAAGTTCCAAAATATTCCTTTTGCGTTTCCTCCTTTTCTGACATCTATTTGTCCCCAGAACAGGCACTGTCCCTTTTGTGGCCTGACACCACCTGGGACATTATGGACTCTCTTGTGAAACCCCTCCTCAGGCAAGCAGCCTCCTCCCCAGACTCATGAGATCATCCCCACCTCAATGAGTCTGAAGCAGTGGAGAACAGCTGGGGAAGGAATTTCACACAAAAGAAGTAAAGCCATAATTTAGAACTGTCCCTCTGCTATCATGGGCTCCTCTCCTCCTCCTCCTCTCTTTAATTCTGCAAAGGGAAAGTGCTGACTCTACAGAATCCCCACCTGCAGCACGTTGTAAATGATTATGCACAAAATGAAATCGAGGGCTCAGCACACTAGAACAGGCAGGCTTGCACAGCACCCACAGTGCCATGCCTTCAAAAGCCCTTCTAGGGATGTTTAGCTCCACCAGCAGCCACAGAGCTGAGCCTTGGGTTCAACGCTTTGCTCACATTAAAGGAGGTGCAGACTGTGACCGAAGGGCACAGAGATGGGAGAATCACAGCCTAAGATTAGGTAGGATTTTGTCCCCACCAAAACCCATTTTTTATGTTTTTTTCCATATCACAGTCAACGACAAGGTGGCTTCTGGGCTGCAATGCACAATCAGGAAGAACTTTGCAGAGAAATCAATGGCAAAACCAAATTCTACCTGACTAAAATGAGGAGGGAGAGGGAGCAATAGTCACAGCAGGAGACATTAGACAAAACACCATATCAGAAATTTTCACAGCTCCAGCTTTCTGAGGAGATTGTGTCCTCTGTTTTCAGCTGCGCTTTTAGGGAATATTGGATTGGGTGTTGGCCTTAATTAACCCTGGTGCAGTTAGTTGCATTTCTGAAGTAAGGGAAGGCTGTATTTTACACAGACATCAAATGGGGCTCGTCAGCAGCAGGAAAAACACTGAGGAAAAGGAGAAGCTCTCCCATTTGTGTACTTTAAATAGAGGATGCTGCAGTCTATGGCTCTTGGAGAAATCCAAGCTCAATTTCTCTTCCTTATCCATTCTGTTTTCCCTTGAACATACAGGCAAGTTGGATTTTGCTCTGAAAAAAGCGCTAAGTAGACTGTTGCTATAGCAACCAACTCCATGAAATCTGTTCATAATTAAGATGGTGGTCTAACCACTTACAAAAATGCATCTTACAAAAAACCCCAAGTCTACAGCTACCCAAATGACTGTTCTTACGATGAGTCTATCTGGTCACGACAAGGTAGGATAGGTTAGTTTGCAAGAGGAATTAAGTATTCAGAAGTAGTTTCTACTGAGATGAAAAAATGATGCTAGGGAACAGCAGGGTTGCAATTTAAGGCTTTTATTGCTAGATTTCTTAAAGCTTCAGTCAGTAACAAGACAGTGCTTGAATCATCTCAGCTCTTAAAAGTACTCCATCTATAATGTGTAAAATTTCAGAATGCCTAGTGAATGACACTTGCAAAAATGCATTTTCCCCACCATATATAAAGCCTGTTTTATTTTAAAATCATGTAATAAAACTAATAGAGCTTTGCTGTTAGAGAAAGTATATTAGTTTTCCCTTCAGTGTTTATGAAAGAGATGACAGCTAGACTTTATGATTGAGTGTAATACTTGAAACAGAAATTAAGAACTAATGAGGTTCATTTAAAAATGACATTTATTGCCGATTGAGGGCTGTATGATGCGCATGACAGAAACACGAATGCTTTATGTTTTGAGATTTTATGGGGATAAACATATGCACAGACACTTAAAAGGAAGCATTCCCCTCTCTGTTGCTTCCTAGACCTCTGAACCTTATGCTTTTCATATTATTAAAGATAAAGATAGCATACCCATCAGAAATAGAAATTGCAATGCCCTTTACCCACAGTGGTTCAATCCAATAACCATCAAACTATACAAACAGAAAATGTTGGGGCAACTTATTGTGTCACAAGTAAGACTAGTCTATTGCAGTGTGTTTCACGCTTAATTAAAGGGCCATTTAGTCTTTGAAATATTTTAAAAAATTCTGAAGATGAAGCAGGTTTTCAAAGAACTCCAGAGACCAGGAAACTTTCATTTAATAGAATAAAATTTAAGCTATTTATTGTTCATACTTTAGTTCTGTTTTCCTACTTTTTGTTTGTTTTCTTGGAAAAATGTATACTTTTCTCTTTTTTTTGTCAATTGTTTTACTAGCCATGTTCTAATGTTTTATAGATCAATGGTAACTCCAAACTGCAAATTGCTGCCCTGCAGTGTACTTTTGAGCCCTTCAAAAATTCTAGATTTCATGATCCAAAAAGGAAGGTTACACCTTTCTAGTCACCTTCTAATAAAAGCTTCCTTTTTCTAGATTGGATCTGCGCCTAGTCAGTCACCACTGTCTAGTGCAACACTGTTCCCATTCTTCTGTTCCGCTCTATGCCCCGTGTTTCAGGGACCATGTATTTTTGCAAGGTCAAATCCTGCAGTTCATTTTAAGCCTAATAACTAGCAAACACCCCTAGGAATTTTGATTGATTTACACTGATAAGATACTGCTTTTAATACCTGTGGGATTTCCTTAGAAATCAATTTCACTAATCCCCATCATGTGTATGCTCATGTGAACCATGCTGCACTTGGCTGGGTTTGATCCTCCCAGGTCTGCAGGGTAGGATTCTTCCCTGAGTTGAAACGTGACCTGTGTCAGAAGGAACACTTGTCTTCCTTTATTTGCTAAAGAAAAAAGGTCTATAATTGCAGTAACTATTATAGTATACTAACTGGCCTTATCCTGAGTAGCAGAGTGTCTTCAGTTGGATTTTGGGCTTCTCTACAGATAGATAATTGTAGTTCAAAGTTGCCCATATTGTCAGACAGTGCTGGCAATAAATAATTTACAAACCAACCAACCAACCAACCAAATAAATAAATGAAAGAACAAATGCATAAACAAACAAACAAACAAATGGGTGGGCAGTTGGGGGAAAAATAAATAATCAATGAATGAACAGGGATAACAACCAGTTTTTCCATTTCTTTATTTGATGTTATACCTTATACCTGTCCTTATTCCGTCTACAAAAAGGATAGAAAATGAGGTAATTGAAAAGAATGTGCATAGATCAGCTGGCTTGGTATAGCCTGTAATTATGATTTTTCACCTAGCAAACATAAAACCTGTTATGCTGCAATTCAACAGTGAATAATAAGTCACTTATCCTGGTTATACACTTCAAGCGTTAGAGATAAATTCTTGCAAGGTACAACCAGTACAACCAAAGCTGGTTTACTTCTCACCTGTACTGAGAACCAAGCCAGCCAGCAATGGGCAGCCAGCAAAGGCAGGAAGGCAATCCCCTGCAAGCCAGCACCACTTGACTTGGGTAGGATTAATGTTGTATACCAGATGGCTCTTTTGGCAATTGAGGAAGCCGCTGATAGTGAGCCGATGTTGACAAAGGAAAGTTAAAAGGAATCTTGCAACCTGTATAATCCCCAAAAAGGCCATGATTGCTTTTTTTTTGGTGTACTGGTTTCTGGGAAACCTACAAGTGAAATGCTGGCAACAAACTAAGCAGCACAATTTACCTATCCTATAGGCAGTTCTTCTGTTATACTTCTCAGGATCACATACCTCTTTCTTGCATATGCCTGGGATACACAGGCAGCGCGCAGGCAGCTCATCTCGCTCTCCCCAGTGATCACAACATCTGTTTCTGTGTTCCTATGAGGCATAGGTTTCCTCAAGTGCTGACAGCTCTCCATTACTTGGGCTTTTCAATGGGCAGGGAAGACCTGTGGAGTGGAAAAAACCATAGATTATATGGGCTCTTGGGGCACTGCAGTGGGACCAAAAGTTTTTTTCATGAGACAGCTTCCATCTGGCCTGGTCTGCTACAGCAGCTAAGAAACAGACAAACCTACATACTGGGAGAGCACACCATCCGACAAAGTATATCCCCATGCATTTACACCGTGAGTCACCTTAGCTAGTCCTGTGTGCACAGTCTACTTAAACCACAGTCTGAGTGGATCATGGAGCATTAACTGTATTTGCAAATGCACTGGCCACCTCTGACTCCATGCAGTGATTTGCTGAAAAGCACTGTTCCCAACAGTGCACAGGCCATGGGCCACACTTTCACATGCTCTCTTCACAATGTGCTTCACTGCCCAGCCATTCCATAGTTTCTTTATGCTAGCATGTCTGTGAGGTAGAGTGGGCACAGACTTGGGCCCAGAATCACAGTGTTCAAATCCAGCTGAATTGTTTAGTCTTTAAGGCTGGTTCTATTAATAAATGCTCTGTTAGTCACCATGATTTCTGATGGGATGTTACATGTGCTAAAAGAATGAATGTTTCACATAGCTTCCAATTAGCTTGGAAATGTTTTCTGGTTCTTTGCCTAGAAGGATTCAGACAACAGCAGCTTTGTTAGCAATGAACTGCCTGAAGTTGAGTTACAAGAATTAGTAGCTTAATAAACTACCACTGACCTTCTTGTATTATTTATCTTAATTACTCATGAAGCTCTTGATAAACGCTATTAAGAAGGTATTAAAAAATATCAGAAGTTGGGGCAGTATGTGTTTAGAATAGATGAGTTTTCTTACAAATCTGTGGCATCACACTATTATTCAGGGAAAAAAACTCAACAAACCACAAACCAGAATTGCTAAATGTGTTTCAGACTGATTTGCCCATTGGTCTGTAGCAAATCAGTTCAGCAAAACCAGCCTCTTCAAAGAAAGCTGCCTTTTGGCAATTGGAGACCCTAAGCACTCTTCATTAGGATGTAGTGCCAAATTTTCTTGCTTCTAATCATCTGACTCCACCTCTTGAGAATCCTGTGCTACTGCCCTGCTTCTGCTGCCTCTTTCACCTCGCTGCAGGAGGGAAGAGGGTAGGTCTGATAATATTGCCTGGAGCAGCGTTAACTTTAAGTGCTGACCCAGCAAAGAGGTTGCAGAGAGTTCCTTATCTACTTCCTCCTGCCTTTTCTTTATATGTTTGGAAACAAAGCTGCAAGACTTCCAGGAAGGTCTTCCAGGAAGGGACTTCCTGACCCTTTGCTGCTGCTATGGATGCACCTGCGCACCTCTTAAATACTTGTCTCTCTGCTTTAAAGCAGAGAGAGCACCTCACCCATAACCAGACATGCAGGCATTGCAATGTTGTCTCAGTCCTCATTTTCTTTAATCAGTTCAGGAAATCTATAGAAAGTATTCTGTTACCTAATGAGAACGTCATTTGGCGATCATCCACAGAATATGAATCAATAAACTTCCCCTAATGGCAATTTACCACTTATCATGTCACACAGCAATCCACTTAATGTTATAATTACAAGCATAGAAATGAGTGCAATACAATGATGAATAATGGCCCAATACAAACTATTTCAGAGTGGAAAAAAAAATCTACCATAAAGAGAGCTTCCTCTAGTACCAAGGAATAAAATTTTCAAGTTGATTAAGGGCCTAACTATTAACAAGTTAAGTGATAAGCATTGGAAACCCTGCTTTACTATGCTTTCATACAGTGGAGTCTTTACTTTTTACAGGAGCTAGTTACTTTGTTCCTTGGACACAAATCTACAGTAACATAAATACCTGAGGCAGCATAACCAATTGAAAAAAGTTGGGAAGATAATGGTACAGTCTTGGTATTAAAACACTTTTCCAATTTTTCAGGTATGCTTTCAAATTTCCCTTCCATCAGTTGGCAAAACCTGTAATTTTCCTAACATTAACTGATCGTTAAAGACTTCTCAAATTGGTTATTTAATGTGAAGTGGTCTTACATCTGCTTCTTCAGGAAAATTCAGTTCCATCTTCCTCTGACCACTGTTGATCTCTGTTCACAGACAGCTATAACAGCCAGAAACAGACAGATTTTTAGGATGGATACTTTTACTAATAGATTTGACCCTAAACAGTTCTGCAAATATCCAAAACATCATATGGAACAGATAAAAGTCCCATTTACCTTCTCCCCAATACTCACCAGGAGTGAATGCTCATGGAAGAGGATTAAAATAGGGCAATCAGTGGTATTAAGCTAAGCTAAGGGCAAACAATATTCATGCCAATGTGTTCACTTCCATTATTTAATCTTATTTTGAACCAATACTTTAAGCCTCTATGACATTCTATGCTAATGAATTTTACAGTTTAATTTTGCATTGTATGGGGGAAAAAATGCTGCAATTTTCTTCCACTGCCTCACAAATATTTGGGAGCCTGTTACTCCCTGTATGTGCTGAAATAATGAATCATCCTTTTTTCACCAATGGTTTATCATTCACGGATTATGTTCACATTTCTAACAGTCATCTTTCCAAAGAAATACACAAACATGTATACAGTAAGAATGAACTATTCTTGTTCAAACTTAGACAATTCACTTGTACAAGTATCTTTCATCAGGTCACAAAAGCATAGCAGTGTGTGATGTACTAGTGGAATTGATGTGTCATATCACTTTCTCTTCTTTCTTGCCTAACTCATTATTAGAAATTTTAGCCATACAATATAGAAAAAGTAATTCTGCTCCCTGTGTCCTTTTAACTTTCTAAGTGACTTTCTGAAGGGGATGAAAACATGACAAATGTTTCAGTTATAATGTCTAAGTAGCCGCTTTCCATCTTCTAAGTAAAATAAAATGTCCACACACTGTATATATCCAGCATTACAATGCAGTGGCCTTTTAACCGATTCATCTGCAGGAATACAAATGCTTACTAAACAGAAATTTTAACTGTGTTAGTCATCTGCCTTTATCATATAGTTTCCCTTCCCTAGAAGGAAAGGAGCAAGAAGAGTGCCATATTCAGCTGGTTTTGTTGCAGTTGGGTACCCTTGGACTTAGTTTCCCAGATACTCCGACACATTCTACATTCACATCATTTAATGGACATGCAAGTTTACAATAGACTGTGTCCTAATTTTTTGGCATGGGGGAAGGGCACAAAACAGTGTGTGCTGTGGTCATGAGATGAAAACAGGTCAGTGACTCAACATTTTCTGACAAAGCTCTGGATGAGCAGCCTTAATGGTCAGTTAAGATAATGGTAAATCACAGGATAGATACTTAAGTTTCATTAAGGACTTTAAATCCAGCAGATCCTCTCTCCAAAGATTGCCTGTGTGGGAAGTGAATACCTGGATGGCTAAGACAAAGCAGCAACAGTATTATTGAAAATCAGCAACATTTCTGGGTTGACATTCATATTGGCCGATTTCCAGTCTGCAGAGCAACTCTATAGAATCTGGAACAAGAGCACGCATCAGAGAAGCCTACGTCAATGACAGAGACAAAAGAATGGAAAGATGACACAGAAATACTGTCTTCTCTATTCAGTGCAGTGCAGGGCTCAGCTCAAGTGGTGTTGCAGAAGACTCAGCTGTACTTGTGCTTCCAGTTTTTAATTTACCTCTGGGTTTAGCCTGCTGTTAGAGCAGGTCCAGTAACGCTAGTAGTACCTTGCATGTTTTCCATCATTATCCAAGCAGATCTGCCTGGATTCAACATCTGTGGCTCACTCCAGCAGGCTCCTGGTGATAACTGTTAAGAAAGACCTGCTAGTCTTCACACAGAGATGGTAGGTTTAACATTTAGTGTTAGAAAAAAAGCATAGTGTCTGAAAAGAAGTATGTTAAACCTCAGAAAGATTTGCAGAATGTCTAACCTAGCATAAGGTTTTCATCTAGCAGAACAGCTAAGGATGGCTTAACTTCGTTAGCACCTTACAGGAGCTTGTAGAAGACACTCAATTCCCTTCCAAAGGAAATGAGCTCAACTCTCAATATAAAAGCTGCTCTGCAGTTCATAGCCCTTGTGCTCTGTTATGCCCCATCTCTGGCAATGCAAGTTATTCAGCCTAGCAGGAACCTGAAAGTTACAAAGCCCAAAGGAAATGATTTGGGCATCTGGCCTTTGCCTGCCCTGAGGTGTTTACCAAGGCAGGTCCCAAACTGACTCACTGATGATCCTTCCTGTTTTTTTTCGAAGAGGCTGATATTAAGTTAAATCCAGGTAGCCACACAGTCAGTTCTAAATAACACAGTGGTAAAGAACTTCCTACAGTTCAGACACACTGCTGTTGCTATGTCATGAACACTGTTATATGTAGCACAGGAAGGCTTCCTTCTCCCTTCCTCCCACCCCATGCAGAGCTGACAGTGATAGCTACATTTATCAGATTCCTGACAGTTAAAGAAAGAAGTTTAACTTCCAAAATTAGAATCACCTTTCAGTGATAGGAACAGAGCTACTCATACTAGTTAAAATGTAGCTCTATATTAATCTCTCTAGTTACCTGTATGTATACTGAACCTAAAAGCAAGTTTTGAAAGCAGATCTTTTTAAAATACACTGAAGATATGAAGTTCTTAGAATAAAATCATGGTTTTATTGGGATCACTGCTTTTTTAGCCTGTCAAAAGCAATGGAGTTCCTTTAGCAAAGAAAAGCATGATCAATTATTGGAGTTTGTCTAATAATATAAAAACAAAAAATACAAAGCCCATACTTTGGAATCCTGCAGAAACTGTCTTTTAAAAATACACCCTAGCAACATGAATCAGTTCTAAACTGCATGTTCAAAGCACAGTACTTTAGTGCTTTTTCCTTATCAGACCATGCAGACTAGACTTTACAGTCTTGTGGGCCTAATTCAGATTTTAAAAGCATATCCAAAATTCTGACTCAGCATATGTATTTCAGCTGTACATATTTCACTGGGTCAGAATATCAGGCAATAAACCAGGGAAATTCTAATTACATTAGTCCAGTAACAAAGGAATAGTTGAAATCATCCTGCCACTAACTGCAGGCAACAAGGAGGGCATTAAGTAGATCAGCTCATCAATAATGGAATATGGAGACTTTCAACACTAAGTAGGTCAGTGGTACATCTTCCTGTTTTACCCTTGGAGAGTCACTCAGCAGCCTACTGACTAAAGCAGGACACTTAGAGATACTTGCATGAAACAATACTGATAGCTCTGCTACTTTGGGTTCTTTGGCTAAGGAAACACCAGCAGAAGAATGGAAATGCACTATCCAGGAAGTCCCGTTTTTCTACAGAAGCTGCAATGAATCATTGGAATGATTTCAGTTATAGGAAACTTGCGCTTTCTTCCTATTTTTAAAATTGTTGCCACAGAGGTATAAGCAGAAGGCTGCCTGGTCAGCCTACCAGATACTTGCTGTGTCTGTGCTGGAAAAATTTCAAAGCGTATAGAAGAGTCCAGTTCAAAGTCAACATCATTCAGCCCTGCGGGAGAGTAGCACAACTGGGAATGCAGAAGAAACTGTCTATTCAAAATTCAGGGCAACCATGACATCTAATGCCTTCAGTAAGAATGCTGTTTATTGATTAACAAAGATCTGCATCAGGATTCTTGCTGGGTACATTAATAACCAGCCAGGAGGTCTATAGCTAAAGTTGATGTAGAAAGCCAAACAGATTATTAATCTCTGAAAAGATTTAATAGGTGTTATTTTTACTGACTAAATTAAACTAATCAGGAAACTATTTACTAAACTAAACTAAATAGGAAAAGCAAAAGCAAACAAACTTCTTATTTCTCTAGGGCTACACAGATGGTGATATCTCAGTGTGACACACTACACAAAGGAAGAGAGAAGGATTTAATAACATTATAAATATAAAGACCAGATATTAGTCAGTCTGGTAACCTCAACTGTTAAATAATACTTTTTATTTGCGTTAGCCTGGGCACCAGGTAGTACAGAACACATTAATTGTTCTCTATCAATAAATTTCACTGATATCATCAGACCTACATTCAGGGAAAACAAAGTATACTCTTATCTCCTAAATTATACAAAATGTTCCTTATTTTTTTCTGTTAAATCAAAACATTTATTTGAAAATGTATCCAAAATTAATAAACACTCTAGAACATAAAAATTTTCAATAAAATATATTTGTCACCCCAGGGCACTTTTAATTTGTTCTCTTCACTCTTTTTTAACTGAACAAGTCATTTACATGAGTGATGAAAATAATCTTATTGTGCAGTTTTTAATCTATTATTCAATAGCTAAAAGGAAAGTAAAAATCACCCTTTCTATCAATAATTCAGCTTCAGTGCTAATGCAGCCATTCAGTTGTCCCCCTCACCAGGGTCTCATACATTTTTAATGTCTAGGCTCTTTGTTAGGAGGTCAAATGTGTGAATTGTGGTTAGAAACACAGTTACCAGGTGTGGAAAGGTCAACTAAAGAAAATACTCTTATTGCTAGAAAAACAAATGAGACAGGCAGCACTATAAAGGAAAACTGCACAGTAGGGTCCTTAATGCCTGAAGTCCAGAAACATAAAGTCCAACTGCCAGTGACACCCCTACAGCCCTGTCTGGTAAAGAACCCAGAGTTCTTGTCAGAACCAGCACCAAATGCACTTCAGACAGCTTTGTCTGACAGTGTGATACAGTACGTGTCCTAATTTAGTCTCTCCTGCAGTCACTGTTGGTCTATCTGGATCCAAATCCAGATGCTGGGACAGATGCTCTCTCCAGAGTATTGTAGACAAAATCAAGGATCTCGTAACAGCAGTGTTTCCTTTATAGCCAAGTTTTCACTGGTTTGGACAGTACTGTAATCTGGATTCCTGTTCCTAAACTTCAAAACTGGACTGCCTGGACCAAATCTCAGAATCTAATGAGTCTACCAGGTCTCTTTGGCTTTAATTCCAGAGAGCCATTTTTAGAGAACTGCTCTCAAAACATCACAACAGCTTTTAAAGTCCCAGAGGTATATATGGCTTCCTCAGCCTACCTTATCTGTCACTTGCAAGAAAAACAAGAACCCTGATAGAAAGGCTTTTTCATCTGATGATAACCCCCTTCAATAGTAAAATTTTCTCTAATAGTACAGTTATCTTTGGGAAATATGAGCTTTTCAAAAAGTCTTTTCCTGAGGGCTCCACAACCTCTAAGCTCAGACAAGCACCATCTCCTGTCAAGGGTAGCACAGAAAACTCTGAGTTGACACTAGAGAGACCTATGAACTTTCAGACCTCTCCAATGAAACAGTGCATGTGAGCCTGGCATCGAGGAGCTGCTATTATCTTTGCATGCTGTCCCATTCTGACACACAGAGGGGTTCTGGTACAGAGACAGGATCCTTTTCATGTGTTCCTGTAATAAAATATTCCTACCTCAATATGAGAGACTGCCCCAGTCAGTCTCATTCCTCTGCTGAAGTTAGCTGAAGTTCTGAACTGGAAATGGTTCCATTTTATGTTTACCTCTTTGAAAACTTTACATGACCCAACACTTTTCATGACAACAACAACAACAACAACAAAAAAGATTTGCCTTATTTCATCATGGCTCCAAGTGAAGCCAATAAAACTGCATGTAACACGTGGGTATTTCTCTCTAGTTCTATTTCTTGCCGTCTGGCCTTCAATAATAGAAAGTGAAATACATTTGTACCTGAGAGTGTAAGCATTTATTTTAAATCTGGAATTGTTCCAGATAGAACACTAGTCTTGTTCCTCTGTGTGTCACATCACTGCTTCATGTAGATTTCCATTCCAGTGAAACTTAGCGAAGAGATCTACATAATGCTTGCTTGCTACCAAAACCAGTATCACAACAATTTGCTTTATAAAAGAGGGGAAAATGGCAGGATTTTGTAAGTTGTAGAATGAGGGATAGTTTGCCATAGAGAGTATTCAGGCAAGAGTTAATTTCAATTTCAGTTTTGCAAAATAAAGGAATAAAGATCATGTAATCATTTCTTGCAGCCATGTCCACACATTCCAGACACAGATATGTGACTTCCTTCTTTCCCTTTACTCTCCTTCTCCCCTCGTGTTAAGTGCTCTATAAACAAAGATCAGGTTTTGGGTCTGTACTCCAAAGAGCTAGAAATGTTGTCTAGAAATGACAATGTAAAGCAAATGCCCATGGGTGGATACAGACAGATGGTAGAGTGCATTGAAACAATGAGATAGCACCACAGCCCACCAGAAACAGAAGTGTCACCTAGTGTTTCCATACTTTTAGGGATGCTCTTCCAAACACTAAAAGCTCCATAGGACA
Source organism: Heliornis fulica (assembly GCA_013399135.1). Taxonomy (NCBI): domain Eukaryota; kingdom Metazoa; phylum Chordata; class Aves; order Gruiformes; family Heliornithidae; genus Heliornis; species Heliornis fulica. The sequence goes on along the minus strand of VXBZ01002448.1, from coordinate 278,346 downwards.
AAATACTAAATTTCTTCTTTGAAAACGTAAAATGAGACAATGCAGACTGGGATTATTGACTAGTCATAAACAAGAATCTGTGTCTGAATAGAGATTGGCTTTTGGAAGCCTTGGAAGAGAGGTCACTCACAAAATGGGCAATGTCATAGCATAAGAGAAATGGGGGAGAATAAGCAAAATGATGGGTATTTGGGTTAGTATAACCAGACAGAAAAATATTTGGTTTGTGACAACATTTTGAGTGGATATGAACAGGCAAGACTGCTTATTAAGACCAGAGCTGAAAGAAATTTTGATACCTCAAAAGCAAAAAGAACAGAACACAAATTAAACATTAGTCATCTGGATAAAGGGATTTTATGCACAGGATAGATCAGATGCAGACAGACTCTGGGTGGGAGAATGGAGAGAGAATTTTGAGTCAAAGAACACTGAAGAACAAAGAAGACTTGCAGGACAGTGGGCTCTACCCAGCAAAAGAAGAGGAGTCACAAAATAACAGAATGACTGGTGTTGGAAGGGACCTCTGGAGATCATCTAGTCCAAATNCCCCCCCGCCAGAGAAGGATCACCTCGGGCACGCTGCTCTGGGCTCAGGAAAATTAATTGTAAACATACTTAGGCCAGTTTCATACCTAGCAATGGTTACCAGGTCTTGTTTGCTGACCCTAACTTTAGCAAGTCAGCAAATACACCACAGATGTGCCACACAGATGACACGGGATTTACTCCAACCCAGACTGGCTGTGCCCTGCAGACACAGCCAGCTTGTGCTTAGCAATCAATGAGCCAGATGCAATTGTAACACTACTAACTGCCTGTAAATTACATCTTTTTTAAAACTGAAGAATTTGAGAGGCTGTATTGCATTCATTACCATTTCAATCAACAGCAGCACAATGCAGCACTGACAAGATTCAAATGACTATCCAATATAAATAATCTGAAAGGCTCATGATAGATAAGGGAAGAGATTATTTACAGACTATTTCATTACAGGCTTCCTATTTGACAAAGATTTTGCACATGTGAACTTGTCTGATGCATCAGACATAGCTCTGTGCAGGCAGCACATAAAGAGAGATAAGAAAAGAAATAAGGTTGAGAAGGCGTAATGGAGGCATGGAAAATTGATTTTCAGGCTGTCTATGACCTTGACTCAAAGGTTGAACGTGAGCTGTGAGCCAGACAATGAGGATGGGAGCAAGCTGCAGACAGCAGAATTGCAAACTTTGCTTGGAATCGGAGATTACTGACACATTCTGACAGCCTGCCCCTGCCCCTATAATCAAGTGCAGTCAGCATGTGGTGATGTTTTAACTTGCAGGACAGTTGGGTCCTTATGAAAGCATGGAAGAGCTCAGACACTATTTCTCGCAGAGAACATTTTAGAAGGATTTATTTCCAGTCACTTGTGATGAAAAAAAAAAGAAAAACAACAAAAACGGAAGATAAATTTCTATGTAATATACATGTGATTTTATCTCAGTGTGATAATCCCATTTGTTCACATGCTCACCAAATACTTCCACTACTTCATCTGATGTTCTGAAATATTTTGGGATGGGTCCATAGACATAAGAATATTTAAAGAAATAATATATACATGAAGGTAGAGAAAAATACTGAGGTCAGGTAAATTACATGTGATTCAGTTCAGAAAGGCAGGGGAAAGCGGCTGCCTAATATTTGCTGTTTGTAGTAAATAATGGGGACAGAGGCAGACTGATCTGATCGGTTTTTTGGAACTGCAGAACAGCCAGGGACCATATTACTACTACAACACTAGGTTTCTCCAGCAAGAAACTGTTCAGAAAGATCTGTTTGGTTTTTTTTTTAATTTTTATTTCTGTCCCTTCCCTATTGGTAGCTTGGGGAGAGGAGGGGCTAGCAGTTGGCTAGCTCCACACTCACAGTGCTTTGTCAGCACAGGTATTATGTATTATAATATTATGCAGTATGTTATGCTGGCACAGCACTCTAAGGCAGTTGCAGCTTATAGTAGCAAAAAAAAGTTTTTATGGTATAACTTCTTGATTCCCTGAGAGTGATAAGTTTTCTTTTTTTCATGGGTGACTTCTGGTAATGTTATTATTTGGCAGCTCACACCTCAGCGTGCAGATCTCTGTATAGCAAAATCTGTAATACAGTGCTGGCCTTTGAGCTAGGGAGGAGCCTCTGCTCTACCTACAAAACACTGCTTTGGCTTCCTAAGACCTCTAGAGTGGCATATAAAGGCTGGAGAAGGGCAGGGAGTGTGCACTGGATTTCTTCCCTGACTAAAGCTCATTCTGACTCTGGCTGAGAATGTGAGTTCTACAAGCAAGCAAAAATGCACAGTGCTCAGAGATATAATATTGCATAATGGACTGGTTCACAACATCAGGATTCTGTGGCTCTTGTGCAGAGTTCCTCTTAACTCATGGGACACAAGTACAGCTGCACTCTTTCTATGTGGGCTGTCAGTCTTCAGCAGGACTGAAATCCATCCCAGTATTGCCAGCAGTATTGAGAGTTTCCTACAAAATTTGCTTCTGAATAGAAAGCATAGTGCTCTTTTTTTGTTAGTATGTGATAGTGTGTTCAAGGCACCATTCAGAAACAAACCATGCTCTGGTGACTGGGAAATCAAAGTCCTTCCTTCAAAATATTTTGTTTTTAAAAAACTGGGCCAATTCATGACTATGGTATTTTAAATCTATATTCTTCATGGAAAGAGAGTTTCTGAAAATGGATTAGCTGTCTAGTTTGTGCATGCTGCTTATGATCAATTCTGTTCTGCTAACTGTCAAATCTTCTAGGCAATTAGGTAGTCTTCCTCTTTTCCTGGAAGCATTTGGGTTTTTTTTAATTTGTTCCAGTAAAACTGAATTTTCACAAAAAAAAAATAAAATTAAGCTTTTGAGAAGTAGTGTATTCCCCATCTGAAAATCATCCTGTCAGAAAATTCCTAGCTAACTTGTAATCTGCACAACCAGATGGAGCAATTTCTCTGCTTGATAATGCTGGAGCTATTAAATAACCTTGGCATCAAGGTTACAGCAACTCAAAGGCCACACTAGACAAAGAATGCCTCAGGACATTGCCTCATGGTAGAAACTGCTCCTGCAAAGAGCCTGCCTCAATTCCCCTTTCCCAGTGTCTACTTAAATTCACCAGCTTTCTCTTGGTTTTGGGTTGTGGTATTTTAGTGAATGTGTGGGACATATTGGGGTCTTTGTCAGCTGATGCTGTTATTATGCTTCCAGTCCTGACTTTTCTGATTTAGAATCTCCTCCTGTTCCCTTTCAACCACAACCAGCAGGCTTTTCTAATAACTTGGGAAGCCCAGCCTCCAAACACATGGTTAACTTCACTCATCTAATCACTTTCTGGTCTGAAGTTGATAACAGACATTTGCTCCAGATGAGATGAGAAACCTTATAATGCCATTCTATGCTACAAAATTCTTCATCCAGGCCCTGAAGGAACCAGTGGCCCTACGTTCTAACTTGCCTCTGACATTAATAGCTCCCAAGACACTCTTCTCTCTAGCAAAGGCTGCATCAAATGTTTTTAAACAGATTTCCTTAGGCACATGAGCAACTGATCTTGCAAAACAACCCTTCTGGCCTTAAATGGCCAGTGTTCCACTGCAGTCAACAAAAGATTAGAGTATATTCCTTAGGTAACCTCTAGAAAACTGTATAATGCAAAAAGAAAAACAATTGAAAAAAATCAAAGCAATAAAGTTTAGAAATTCAGCTGTTAAAAGGCCACTCCAGAAAACAGAAAATTCTTCAAATGTGCTTGTAGGAGGAAGGAATTCAGACTATCCCACAGTTTTCATTTGCAGATACAGCTGAGATGTCATGAAAGCTACATCATCAAAGGAGAACTGCTGGAATAAACCTTTTTATTAAATTCTAGGAAATGTGCAGATGAAATGACTGAGGTGCCAGGAAATACTAAAAGGTCAGGCATTCCACCTGAGAACTGGGCTGAGCAGTAGCGATGGTGAGCTGGAAATGACAGGCTGCGGGGCTGTCCTGCGCTGCCAGGCTCACTGTCAGTGCCCGAGAGGGCAGCTGCCAGACCCACCTGGGACTCCAGCTCTGTCGTGCCACCTTGTGCTCACCAGCTGACAGCACACTGCTTTGGCAAAGGAGATAGCTGCACTGGTAACATATCATTGTCCTCCTGGCTTAAACCTCCTGAGCCCATAATAATGTACGCAACAGCCTATGCCAGGTGACACAGCTATAAACAGGACACATGAATACTGGAATGCTGTTCTATCAAAATTATTTCCTTATTCTTGTGAAGGTCAAGATGTTCCCAGATGTTTTCAGATTTGTCAGTGATTACAGGCAGAATTTTGAGTTCATGGCAATTCAGATTGCCAGGAAGATCTGAATGGTGAACATTTCTCACAGTTGGTACCAAAGGCATTGTATTGTCCTCTGGGCTGACGAGGAGCATGTCCCAGGACATGCATTAAGGACTTTCCTATCCTGTTACCAGCTCTGATGTTGACATGTAGTATTCTGAATAAGCAAATCAACATCCTGAGGTTTTTTACGTGCCTCATTGTAAAACATATATGCCATTTATTTCACCGGGGTGACAGGGCTTTGGTGTGACTTTTCATAGCAGATGGGGCGTTATAGAGATCCATAAACCACAGTAGTTTACAAGCCGACAGAAATACCTCTCTCAAGACAGGGCACACATGGGACCTTAGCACTGAAGTCACAGCAATCCAAAACAGTTGAAGAAGGCCTTTGCATTTAACAGCTATTCGTATTATTTTTCCAGGCATGTACTACACCTCTTTGCTTTTTTCAGGGGCTGCCAGCATTCAGGTCACATGGGGATTTTCAGGTGCGAAAACTCCTTGGCAGGCATCCGGAATGGCTTAGGGCATGACAAGGAAACTGTGCTCGTTAGCAAAAAATATGAAGAACAGCACAACTTGGGTGTCTACCTGACACATTCCTCGCCGCACTGGACCTGCCCTCATCAGTGCCGGCACACAAAGCCCAGACACAAAGCCCAGCAGTCTGTCTGCCAGGTAAACCCGCGGCCTGCGGCTGCTGGCGCAGAGCGCGGCACCCCGGGCCCGCCAGCAGCCGCTAGGTGTCAGGGCTCGCTCGGCGGTCCCACCGCCCGTAGGCCCGCCTGGCTGCCCCGGGAACCGGCGGCTTCCGGCCTAGCCAGCACAGAGTCACAAGGCTGGAAAAGACCATTAAGATCATCGAGTCCAGCCGTCCGTGTCCTCTCCTAAACAATGTCCCTGAGCACCTCATCTGCCGGTCTGTTACATACACCCAGGGATGGGGACTCAACCACCTCCCTGGGCAGCCTGTTCCGCACCCCGACTGCTCTTTCAGGGAAGAATTTCTCCCTAACATCTAACCTGAACCTGCCCTGGCACAGCTTGAGGCCATTACCCTTGTCCTATCACCTGTCACTTGGCTGAAGAGGCCATCGCCCACCTCTCTGCAACCTCCTTTCAGAAAATATAGGCAGCGATAACGTCTCCCTCAGTCTCCTCTTCCTCAAAAGATCTACCCCCCAGACCCTTCCTCAGTCTGGTTACCCTTCTCTGAACGNCCTGGGCAGCCTGTTCCGCACCCCGACTGCTCTTTCAGGGAAGAATTTCTCCCTAACATCTAACCTGAACCTGCCCTGGCACAGCTTGAGGCCATTACCCTTGTCCTATCACCTGTCACTTGGCTGAAGAGGCCATCGCCCACCTCTCTGCAACCTCCTTTCAGAAAATATAGGCAGCGATAACGTCTCCCTCAGTCTCCTCTTCCTCAAAAGATCTACCCCCCAGACCCTTCCTCAGTCTGGTTACCCTTCTCTGAACGCATTCCAGGACCTTGATGTCCTTCTTCTAGTGGGAGACCCAGAATTGGAGACATTACTCGAGGTGCGGCCTCACTAGAGCGGAGTACAGGGGCACGATACAAGCCAGGATGCTGTTGGCCTTGCCACCAGGGCACACTACTGACTCATAATTCAGTCTGTAGTCACCCAATCAGGACCTTGATGTCCTTCTTCTAGTGGGAGACCCAGAATTGGAGACATTACTCGAGGTGCGGCCTCACTAGAGCGGAGTACAGGGGCACGATACAAGCCAGGATGCTGTTGGCCTTGCCACCAGGGCACACTACTGACTCATAATTCAGTCTGTAGTCACCCAATACTCCCAGGTCCTTCTCTGCCTGACAGCTGTCCAGCCACTCTGCCCCAAGCCTGGTTTGTTGGTCGTTTTAAACCCGTGGAAAAACAGCCTTGGGAGCAAAGAAAATAAGCTGTAGTAAGCTTCTGAGTAACAGGAACTCCTGTGCTGGCCAGCCAAATACTTCGGTGGTGTTTGTCTTTGGCATTCCCAGGGGATTAGGGTCTCCTCCCAGCCTGGGTCAGGGGAACAGGCAGGAATGCAGCCACTTGAAACATGAGCCATTTCTGCCTAGGGAAGCTGACAGAGTGGCTGTGTCCAGGAGACCCTAGTGTGAGTTTCTGAGGAGGAACAACCACTTACGTACTGAAGGAGTACAGAGGTGTCTTCCATTTATAAAACTGGAAAGCAAATAAAGACAGTAAGAGGACAATAACTGTCTTTTACTTAAGAGCTTGCACCAAGAACATGTTAAGAGTGAGCTCCTGCTGACTGAGTAGTGATTTTGGCTCATTAGGCAGGCTGCCCTCTGCCTGCCCTAAGTGACACTCTGTAAGTCACTTAGATGAGCTCTGGAAAAGGATTCTGCCAGCCCTGGAGGAGGACACTTGAATGACACCAGAGAGAAATAGATCAATCCATCCAAGCCCATTTGCTCAGATTTAGCATCACTGCTGTTTGAGCCAGCAGCTTGGAGAGAGATGTAATGGGAAAGCTACAGCATCAAGGAAAGGCTGAGAGGGCTTAATGAAGAGGGATGATGGGAAGGCTGTGGTTGGTGGGGGAATACCAAAGCCAAACAGAACCGATATCAGATCTCCACTTTTGATTCCTGAGGGTGAGGTTCATTTAGAAAAAGCCTGGGGAACCACTGATTTGCATCATTGGGAAGACTAATGAAAAAATATAACCACATTTTTAGGCATGGTGAGGGCTCTGGGGAGTGCTTTACTTACCTCATGGAAATTCAGAAGCTCAATGGCAAAACTCATTCTAAAAAGACACTTGCAGGTAGAGACAGATGGAGTACAGTAAAAGAAAGCTGACAAAAAAAGTTATTCTAGTCCTCACCAGCATGGAAAGTGCATTTTGTGTCCCCCAAAAAGTGACATGTGGCTTAGAAATGCAAGGAGAGACTACACTGGGGTTTGTGATTTGAACTTTGAAAGTGGGACAAAGGAAAGGGAGCTGGCATCTGGCTGGGAGGAGACTTGTGCTGCAACTCTGCGGCAACAACACTGTACACAGCATTTGCATCCTCTGCTCTGTAAGAGTATTCTCAATGTGTGTCATAGCAGTAGATACCTTGATGCCCTTTAAGTAACAGATTTGCTGGAGTTCTAGAAAGAGGTGGATTTTGGTGCTAAACACTGCACTGTGACCGAAACACTATTTACTTTGAATCAACAAAACAGGAAATTCTTATGTCATTGCTAATCTGGCCCTGGTTGCACGCTGATGGTAACCAGCTTCTATTTCTGGTTTGAGTTACTTTCTCTTACGTGTTCTTTCAACAATATATTGTTTAATAAAATCCAGAAAAACTTACGATGTTTTTTCTTACATTGCAGGTGAACGCTGAAGAATGCACTTGTAGATATGGATGCTGCCTCCCCCCCGTGTAACAAAGCATGACATAGTATCATGATGTTATATTGATGTCAGACTCAATGAGGATTTTTCTGTAGAGATTGCACTAGAGGTGTTGCAGCAAAAAACAATGCTAGTCTTTCTAACTGACCAATGTAGTTAGGGTTTCCTGACAGCCACACACCCCTGAAGCCACGTTTGCAGACAAATGGTAACTAATTCTTCTTTAAAAAACCTTCTGTAGCATTTTTGAAAAAAATCATGCTATGACAAGAAGTTTCAAGAAAAAAAGATTGCATATTTCTGTCATATTGTGCCACACCACTGAAAATACTGAAAAAAGATTTTTAAAACACAGGTGTGTGCAGAATGAGAATTCATTTGCGTGTTGTTATGAGGACCTAAAATTATTTTGTGTTGTATTAATTGTTCTTGAATTTTACAGAAATGCTTTATATATTTTATGGCAGCTGTTTAACCACCTTAAAGCAACACGGATCTAGACTGCAAATTACATTAATATGACAAGTTTTACTTTATTTTGTAAACATCCAACTAACAGTATCATGAAGCATAATATATATGCTTCACTATAATGCCCTATAGTATCCAAAGACAAATGTTTATCTTGTAGCAGTATAGGATAAAGAAGTATACCGAAAACTGCCATCAGAAAGATAATTTGTTTGATTCTGTTTTAAAGGAGAGAACAGACTGTTTATATCCATGGATGTACTTAATTAAGTCTTCTTTTTCCTATTTAAAAACCAGTCTCGAAGTACTAGTTAGGATACATTGTTAATCCAGTTTTAATTTTTTTTTTTGTGGCATCCTTGAAGTCAGTTTTGCAGAACAATCATTATTTTCATAATCCAGTTCGAATCTGGTCTTGTCTGTTTTATACTCTGAGAATAAATTTTAAAAACCCCAACAACTGTGCTTTGAAGATGAAACCAGATTACCAAATGGTCCCACCTGGCCATGGTATGTTGGAAGAGATTTTAACAACCTCCTCGTGCAGTATCCTGCTGCAGAGAGTACTGAGAGACAGTATCTTTGCCCTGAGACTGCTGCCTTGGGGAAAAGTGGAAGAAGGACCTATGAAGCTAGAGACTGAAGCAAAGAAAAAGTAATTCCTTCCTGACAATATTGCTCAACTGCTCACACCTCAGTGCAGAAGAACATGGTGAAGCAGGGGGAAATTAATCCCACTAATTAATTCAAATTATCCATCAAGGTAACTGTCCATGCTTTGTCTAAAGTAAACAGAAGAGGACAAATAACTACAGAGTTTGATTAAAGACTCTGGAAATATTCCACTCTATTGACAATATTAGACTCACAGATAAAAAGATTAGATGCTGAAATTCTGATGTCTAAAGTTGAGGTGATTTCTACCCGAAATAATTTACAATGCAAAGAATAACCACAACATTTCAATGATATATGCATTTTGCAGAAACTGGATTAAAAAAGCATAATTCTTCAAGATTATGATGCTATAAAATGAAATTATGTCATGTGGCATGTACTTTCAGTATTACTCTATGATTGCCAGGAAAAGAGAGGTTCTTTTTCCGAACCTCAAGACTGGCAATACAAGTCAGCTCTCATAAGTATCTCCTTAAAATACAGATTATATGTGCTCAAGGCCCTTTTCCATGGCACAAATCTATCTCTCTGAAGACTGCTAAGATTTTGCCATTTAACCTGAGATGCCAAGCAGTTTATCATTATAGACATTCTGTCCTGAAATACTAAATGACAGATTTTTTGGGCTAATCGAATACTACTAAACACAGGGCTTAAGATTTCAGCAATAGATAGAATCTGTAGAAATGTAGTTCTTCCTCACACACGTGATTCCCTTCCTTTTACAATTGCTACACTAGCTTCCTTCACTACTTCCACTCAACCAGCACACTCCTGCAACAGAGTGCACAGAACTTCTAAGTGAGGCAGAAGCTCTCAACCTAACAGCATACTGCACACCTCCTCCCTGGGTTTCAGGTCTAGTAATCAACACCATAGAGGAAAAGAAAGGCAACAGAAGGAGAAAAGTCACTTTGCTGCCTCATTGCAAAGGAGACTATTTCAAAGGAGACAGAGGAACAAATGATGTCTAACGTTTATCTCTCAAATTGGTGCCTTCTTTCTCCTGCTGCTTTTCTCCCATTAAGTCCTACTCATCCATCAGAGCTATCCAGTGCCTGATGCCACGTTAAAAGTATTCAGATCTCCTCTCTTATGATCTCAACCCTTCATACAGAGAGAAGCAAACAGTTTCCCTCTGTAGGACTTTTGATCTCCTCACTGACTTTAGAGCTGGGTTCTGTGGCACTGTCAATGCCTGGAGAGTGGTTTCCTTGGGAATGAGTGCAGAAAGGGAAGATGGACTTTTACTCCTCTCATGTAGGCTCAGAGTTGACACACATCACCTACAATTTCACATGCACACTCTTCTGTTGGGGGCAAATGAGGGGGGAAAGGGAGTTGGGACATAGATCTATAAACCACATGCAGCCATTGAATTTATGCACACATCAAGTTCTAGCAGTAAGTGCACTGCACTCTGAGATTCAGAGGTCCCGAGTTCAATCCATGCTGCCAAAAGAACAACTGGGGTTCTGCACTACATGACATGGAAAAAAATGCCCATAGGTAGTTTATTCTAGTTCTCCTCATGGAGCTGCATGTCTGCTGGTGCAGTGTTGGGGGAAGCTCAAAAAATCTCTAGGACTTGATCACATTCTGTTTACATAGCTAACAGAAGATCTACCTCCTGGAGATTATATTCAATAAGGCATTTACTAAGATTTGCTGTAAACTAGTTTGGAGAAAGATCTTTACGTTATACTCATTACATTTCTTGAGCAACGTCTCCTTAGGAAGTGAAGACATGGTGGTGAAATGAACCTATACATATGAATATCAAATTTCATACCAGTGTGTAGTAGCTGTGAGAACAAGTCCCTTCAGCCCACTTTTGAGCTAAGATACTGTCATTCCCCTTTGGTGTTAGACAGCTTTTTAAATGAATATTACAGAAAATTAACATGAATTATGAAAAGCTTTGCACAGACTTTTGTGGCTACATTTCAGATCGTTTTGTATGAAATTGCTCATCTATTTACTGTCTTGTTTTTCAAGAGGGGAAACAGTGACCAGTTGTGTCTACACATAAGATCAGAATAATAAAAACAAGAACAATCCCTTTGTGCTAAAGACAACATCCAAAGAGGAAAAAAGATAATTTTCCCCCATTCTGACAAAATACTTAAAAAAAATAATGTATTCTGCTAAAGAGATTGATCCTTGACATTCATTTGTTAATGCAGAGTTCATTGCGGTTTCAGAAATGCTTTGGGACCTCGCAGCACACAGATATAACCTTCAAATATGAACTGTCAGGTACCTGAGTACCATTTACTGCTGTGACTGGAGAGAGTGCTCGCCACTTTATGGAACTGGAGTGTAAATAATCTCAGACTAGTAAAAATGTCTGGAAAAAAGTGTAGGAAGAAATATAAGACCTATGTGAGCTGTCAGGTAAGTATTCCTCCCAAAAATAAAGTATTAACATGGCATTCAGGTATTCCAGGTAAATGTAAGTGATGTGAACTTAGCAGCAAGTCCTACGGTAATATCTTTTTTTACTTGCAATATTACATTGTTCTAAGTAAGTTGGAGCAAGACACTGTAAATGCTCATCCTTTGCAGCAAATGCACTGAATGTATAATAAAGTTGCAGGTAAACTGAGAGATAGTTAAGAGAGAACAATGTGATGTATTCTGGGTTCTGATTAATGAAAAAGGTACAGGCCACTGGCACTCTTGCATGTAGGTGCACGGTACATATACATCTACATGCATAATGAGTGTGTATATATGTATGTGTACCTACAAAGAGTGTTTGTGCAAACTTGTTAAGTTTAAGAATAGGGAAGAATTCTGAAGCAGGCACTGTTTAAAAATCTGAGTATCAGATTAATAAATCTTTCAGTACATATATGATTTATTATGTAACTAAGATACCTGCATTTATATGCTGTTTAACATATTTTGTTAGCTATTTTTCATATACATCATATCTGATGTACATATGCTTTGTGTATTATATTTTAGTTACCATATTTGACATCATATTAAAGTCACTTGGATTCTATGATGCTTGGTCTCTAATCAATATAACTTTATTGCTTTACATGACATTAATGAATCACTGTTTTCCAGCACTGAAAATTCATTATTTAGAAAAAAAACCCACCCTACTGCTTATGAAAAACTTACTTTAAAAAAACCAAACCAGCCTATAACTGAGGCTTAAAGAAACAAAGTTCACTATTTCTCTAATTCTTCTCTTCTTTGAGGGAAACTTGGTTTATCAGTCAGTCAGTACTGGGAGAATCAGAACACTGAGATCAAAATGCTAGCTAGTGTAATCTTATCCCGAGGAAGTTAGTAGATTATTAAGTGTATGCAATTTGTAAAGTGGATTAGTTTCTAAAGATAGGCACTTACTGCCTTGAGCAATGCCATGTTTAAAAAGAAGGGAAGTTCTGGCCTCTCTGAGGAATTAATCCTGATCTACTGTTTAACAAAAGCTTGTCCCTACCTTTTGCAACATGCCTGATAAATTAGCTGGTCAACCTCTTGAAGAAAGTACTGATTTCCAGGCATATCTTAAAGCATCCCATCTTCATAAGCCTTAACTCTCTAAAGAAATAATGAAAATAAATTAAGAGTTAAATCTGACATAAGGGCACAGACTAGAGTTGGAACAAGACACATCGTTAAGATGAAAAAGTGTACTCCTCAATTTAGTTTTCTGCAGCCATGCTATAAATATATCTACACAGCCTTATAAATAATTACAACACAATAAGAGCTAGCAAAAAAAAAAAAACAAACCTTCAAACATTACCACAAACTATTCAAAACAAAATTGCTAAACAACTGTAAAATTCCATATTTATCCATATTCCACCTTACTTTCAGATTCTTTTGCATACAGCATAAGTGCCACCTGAACTTCCATAGCATTACAGTATATATTCTAGCTTAGAAACTCCAAACTGACTCTGTGTGATGTGGATCACCACAGCATTTCCACTTGAAAGTGAATGAGTATTCAGGATGCTAAGCAGGTCCCTGAATAGCAACTTTAGTCTTAAATTGAGTATTTAAATGGATTCAGTCACAAGCATCTGTCACTCAGTTACAAGGGCTTTTTAAAGTAACAATTTGCTTAATGTTAATATAATTATATCCATGCACTAATGCTCTTAAGAAGAAAATTGCAGAAAGGGAAGAATGCAAATCTTTCCATGACGGTACACCAATACACTGAAAGCTGGTACAATCCAAAAGGCAAAAGTAATCACTGAAATACAAGAAAGTAGCAAACCACACATTCCTGTCAGTGGGCCTTTAGTGGGAGCTGAGGACCCTCATCACCTTGAAAAATGAGGAAAGTAATGACAAGCATGATAGCACAAATGAAGAGTGCCACAGTTCAGTTCACGATACATTAAGAGGGAACACTTTTCTTAATACCGTATGGAACAAAGAAAGGCATGTGGCTGTGATTCCAGAAATAAGCAGAATACCAGGAAATGTCTATGGTGATGCATCGTGGATGTGCAACCCACAATGCTCTCACCTGCTTTCTGCATGACTATGGGCATTAAGGGCAGCAGGGCACCAGAATCCTAGGCCAGGGAGTTCAGAAGCAATAAGGAGCTCAGCACACAGCTGCAGGTGCTCACTTTGCTCTATGACATGCAGATTCCTGGGAATCCTCACAGGAGTTCAGCCCATAAAGCACTCACTTTTACATGCAGAAACAAACAGCTTCAATACCTGAAACACAGTTTTGCTTACAAATAAGCAGCTTGTGCCTCTGATTTCGACTTTTATCATGGCAAGGATTAACTAGTAAGCATGAAGTGCACACCTTGGTTTAAACACAGCAACATGAGGCACTGCATGAAGCTGTGAGGCACAATGCCAGACAGCTGTGCTATGGAGGCATTCCTCTGAGGCACCCACCATTTCCTAGGGTCTCATATCAGCCTCGCACCAAATAACCCATCTCCTTCCCACTGCTTGGGATTTACCTGCATGGCACCTGTATCCACCCACACCCAGCAGGCACTGCTTGCTCCCACCAACCCTCACCTCCCGCGAAGCCCCCAAAGGCAGGGACAAGGCCATAGCTGCTGTGAGGAGTTTATCTTGATAGCTGCCTGCACACCACTGTCACCCCCCCACTCTGTGGGAATGGTCCTTGGACTCCACAGCGGCACCAGGGTAAGAAGAGAGGCACACGCCTGTGGTGGCAGTGCATTGGCACCTTTGGAGGAACGGGAACTGCTCAAGTATCCTGCCCACTGCAGGACTGCTCTGCAAGGAGAGCTGGTGAGCCCTGCTGCAGCATGGCAGATGAGCAAAATGGGGACTGAGTCCCCTTGGCTGGTGGGAACTGTGAAAAGGACGGAGAGCACTGACATGCCTTTCCTGTCCAGGCCCTGAGGGAGGATGCAGCCCTGAGATGGTGGCACTTGCAGCACCTGAGCATGTCAGCCTCCCACCTCACTGTGCAGAGGCAGGTCCCATGCCAGTGTGGCCCGGCAGAGGTGGAATTGGAGGGAGACAACTGGGCTCTTCCTGGACATCAGCAGGGAGGGTGGTTCACCTCATGGATGTTTCTGGAAGGCTGCACAGGAACTTGTCTGGAGGGCCCCATAAAGGGCACAGCACTGGGTTGGGATAAGGCTCTCAGGGTGCAGAGGGTGTCTGTGGGGGAGTAGGCCTTTTCTGATAGACACAGGAACCCACCAGCAAACTTGATCACTCCACTCTGATGTGCCTGGGCTGTGCAGTGCTGCTCAGAGAGGAGCAGAGTGAGAGACCCTGAGGTAAAATGAGGGTGAGGCTCTCAGGCACAGTCTCAGCAATGTGTGTAAAACCTTCTTGCTTTTCCCCTCTCTCCTGGCATATCACACAATCACAGAATGTTAGGAGTTGGAAGGGACCTTGAAAGGTCATCTAGTCCAAGTAAATAGCAAAAGCTTCAAGGCTTTTTAAAAGAGAGGACAAAACATGCATTTACTGCCACTCCTCACCAAATCCAAGGGTACTTGTAATAAGCTGGGAGCAAGGGTTAATGCTCAAGCAGGTGGCCAGAGTCTCCCAGGGAAGAGTAATCCTCCTGCAGGGTGTTCACATCCCTCTGTAAACTACAATAGTGTCTTTCACGCCAAACCACAAGCTGCTGGTTGAAACCTGAGCTGAACTTCCCTGGTGATCAGAGGAGCCTGGTTAACTTTCAGTACAGCCAGTTTTCATTTTCACACCTCTCCAAACTTGCTGGGATAAGAACCAGATGTACAAGAATAGAGTGAGCTCCAAGTCTTCAGACGTCACTGACCCAATCCCAAGCAGCAAGTATCAGAAGGCAGGTTAAAAATTAATTAATTAAACAAATAATAATAAAAAAACCCAAGAGTACTTTCTCTCAAAAGTTTTCCTCTTTGGGGATTGGGTTGGGTTTTTTTTTTGAAGCTGATGTTGTCTGTGTGGTGGACAAACACTATATTCCTGCCTACCTACATTTCACTAAACCAAAGTTCTAAACCCTTTCATACATAGGCCTTCATGTGAACAAGACTTGTATTTTTCATGTCAGTCTGTTTCTTCCTTTAATATGAGGCAAAATTCTGCTTCATATGCCCTGGAACATAGTGTAGAGAGATTTGCCTGTCCTGGGTTTTCTTTCATGTCAGTGACATATCTGTGTGCACATTGGCTACCAGATTAATTCCAAAGCTCCTCAGTGTTTTTTTTACAGCCTAAGCTGAAGTCCCCAGCTTTACTGCTATTGGCATGCAAGCCACTTAACTAGCAGTAGCTTGGGTACATTTACACATGCTGTAGTCACACCTTAAGTTTCAGTGCAGACATCTGTCTGCCGTTTATATCCCAGCGGAGGTTTTAACGGATGGCCATCCAGCAATGACTAACCCATGCAAGAAATGGCTCTAAACACTGCAGTGCATTTGCGAATAAGTATGAAGTGTTACAAAGCTCAGGGCAGTATGGTAGGAAATAGTCTAGCCAGATGGAAATAGCCCATCAAGTATCACAGGAGACCCAGTTGGTTACAGTGCATGTCTTGATCACTGTGCAGACTAGGCAGGCTTTTCTGTCTTCTTACATGTTGAACTACTCTCTAAGCAGGATTGCCAGCAGGTTCAAAACAATCAGAAGTATCATGTGTCCTGGCCTGCTTTGGAGGATTGCACAGACAGTTGAATCCTGCTCAGGGCCCCCTTTTTATGATTTCTGGAAACCAGGATGCTATTTGTAGGGCTGGAAATACTGGAATTTAGAGTAAGACTGATGCAATAAAGCAAAACTGCTCTTTTAACAGAAGGCAGTGAGGAGGACAGGGAAGACAGCAGCTTTGTAGTACATTAGCTCTCCTTAAGGCATGTAAAATTTCCTTAATGGAAGGGGAGAATGGAATAGGGCAAGACTGGAACATGGCAGGTCCTAGAGTCTCAAAAGAATCATGAGATAGTACTCCCTAGCTGCAGGAAATGCTGGAAGGAGTATGGAGGACCAATGCTCCTCACTCACAATAAAGCCCCTATCTCCAAACATCATCTGTCTTAATACCTCCTTATCTATGGTCAAGCAATTTATGAAGAACTAGGGGGGTCCCCTTTTAAACAGATTTCTCACCATCACAGACCTGCAGATAATCTTGAGTGTAAATATGAGATACTGATTCATGAAACTCCCTTCTGGCAATAGGCAAGGAAGGGAAATTTTACTCCCACAATTCTGAAGATTCACTTGGGCACTTTGGGGCTGGTCACTGACTGGACAGGAAAGGGCAATATCCTGGTTAGTAAAGAAGGGAAATGTCCATAAGAAACAGGTTCGTTTTCTGTTTCAGATTCTGAGCTGTCGCATCCTGGAAGGACTGACTCCTGTCTCTCACATGTACACACAATGTAAAGAATGAAAGCAAAAGGTTCTCCCAGTTAAAAAAAAAAAATCCCCATTATGCTAATGACAGAAGTGAAACTTGTCTTAAATAAAGTTATTTTTTTGCAGATATTTTAGGTGCCATTATTATTTAATACCAGTTTAAAAGTATCTATTTGCTAATGTTGTTGCTAGAGCAAAGTCTCATAAAAGGAGTAATCGGTCGCAATAGGACTAAAATGAGCTATGCTTCATTTGAAGATCTTATTTATATAGATTATAAACAGTTCCTAGGAGCTCAAAAAGTTGTTTATTGCCATTTCAGTGGGTCTTTGGACGGTACATTGGCAGAGCCTGTGACAATCAGTTACTCATCTAAAATTTGCTTATATCAGCTACATATATGTGGTAAGTAGTGTAAATACATAGAGAATATATACATACAAACTCAAATTGTACTCTATATGCAACTAGATATTTACTATAAACCATTCTGAACTGGAGCCTTGATATGATATCCATTTTGTCTAGATGGCCCCTCTGGGGGAACATCAGAGTTGAGCAGTCTTCTGGGTGAAGTCAAGGTTAGCAACATTCCCAGGGCTCTTAGATTTAATTAAGTAAAAATGCTGGAGCCTTTGACGCTGGGAAGTGTAGTGCCAGCGCTGAGTGTTCACTTATGTACTTCATAAATGTATCACTGTAGAATCAGGCCAACAAAACAAGATTTCAGCAACAAATTTTACTTCTTGTCTGATATAGTTTCTCATCACCTAACCTAAGTCATCCAGTATTGTTACTATTTGTTCTTCATAACTGGAACACCTCAGCTGAATTATGTCATGTTAACTTGTGTCTGAAAATTCTCTGTTATCTTACATTTCTATTCATTAGCTCTTAGTAGCCTGCCTTTCAAAAATTCCATTGCTCTGAAATTTCTCAGTTTCTGCTCTACAGCCACTAGTTACTTTGTAATATGGAATTGTGACAAATTTCCATGTCAAACAGGTTAGATTTCTTAAATAGCCTAGACTGTAGATAACCAATGCTACAGCAATGCTGAACATATTAATAGGTCAGTGATAAATTGCCCAAAAATGACAACAAAAACAGTAGCTTGAAGATTATCAGTTAGTTTCTGAGCCCAGTTTGCTGAAAAGCCTTGTTACAGTATATTTAGAAGCAGGTAGGAAAATTAGGTGGAGGTGAGGATAATTTAAATAAAAACTATGGAGTGCTTTGGAGGTTTTTCCATTGTGTTTCTTTTCGGGAGGAGGGGGACAGTGGGATGGGGGTGGAGGTTCGGCTATTTTAAAATCTTGGGATGGGGAAGCATAGTCCTTTCTACAGCTCTCACAAAAAGCTGTTCTTCAAGTTAGGCAGAACTGAGTAGAAGCTGAAAATTACCATATTAACTACTGCAAAGTGTAAGAACTCCAGATCAAGGAGCTTTTAAAGCTTGGTCTAAATCTATTTGACCTATTTTCCTAAATTTGGCAACACCTGCTATCATGTCTTCTGCTCAGGATAGAAATACTGGGATTATTTGCTATCTGAAGGGTGTGAGTGAATCTTATTTTAACTACCATTTTATTTACACTTTCCAGGGCCAGAAAACAGATTGAACAAACCTGCCTTTATTGATTCATATGTCATTACTCACACCCTAAATAGCAAGGGTTAGAGCAAAAATATCAGGGGTAAAAATATCTCAAGTAGAAACCCCTTAGCAGTCAAAGAATTAGGAGGCAATAGAAAATTGCAAATTATATGACTGGCAGTATGTCATGACATCACATCCTGCTGGGAACAAAGAGAAAGTACCTTAGTAACACATACAGTTTTTATCTGCATCTACTCTTGTAACTTTAAGCCCAGCTGACAGCATTCTATAAGCTTATAAGCTGTCTCAGTTATTTGGTTCTTGACACCTCTTTGGTTTGACTTCTCCTTCTGCATCATTTTCATAAGAAGTGTTTAAAGTTAGAAGCAATAGAGAGACAGGCTCTTAGCACACCCACAGATGTTTTCAAAACGGTACTAGGCTACTCACCTCAGGATAAGAGAGTAGGCAAAAACTGAGAAACTTTCCTCACGTGACCGAGCTTGTGCTCAGGAGCAAGGAGTGCAGCCCTATGCCGAGGAGACTACCCCACTAAGGCTATGGGAGCTGCCTGCTGATATTTGAAGCTCTGTAACTGACACCTTAACCAGCTGCAGGTGGGAAAAGGTAGGGGCTGCTACTGAGGGAGTACTCATAAGCTGTGTTATACGGGAGTAAGCATCACGTGGGAGTTGTTGATGTGTGTTGCTGGCAGCAGAGGGCTGTGGTTAGGAGGAGTGAACGCTGGGATGCTATCCAGCTCCTTTGCAATTGCTAGAGCCAGCTTGCCTTCAACATCTGTATCTAGGATTGCCTATGAGAATAAAAATGATGTTCTGCATTATTACAGCTAACATAAGAAAGTTTGGCTCTGCAATTTGCTGTGTTTTCTCTTTCTCAAATTTGTGTGAACATGAAAAGAGAGAAAAATAGATGCAGCTGTACCTATCAGAGAAACCAGGTGAGCCAGACACCTTATAAAATATATCAGAAAAAAGCAATGTATTAGGTTTTCTGCATTTCATGTGCTGTTCTTGTGGATAGACTGTGTATAGGGGTGTAGCAGCTTTGGCTTTACTATTCTATTCTGAAACCCCCATTCTAACAATCCAACATAGAACTCAGTTCTGTGAAAATTGTTGTGTTTAGGTCCCATGTAATATACATGAAAATCATAAAATTGGATGTTAAGCATTTAATGAGTAACCATGTAAGAGCAATTCAAGGTACTGGTATTTTGGGGCGTTAGATTCTCTGTATGTTAAAGAGGGGAGTGTTTCAAGACAGCAGAGCTCTTGCTTACTTTTTCAGCAAACCATGGTGCTCTCTTCTTTTACTTGAATAGCTCTCTGGGTGGGTATAACTTGCTGCATGAAGTTACCAGTAAAGTTAATCGTATTGATTAAAAGGATGTGCTTTATTTGTTGATGTTGTTGAATTCTCATAATTAGTACAATTAAACCTAAACCTTTTTATCTTTTCTAATTACCAATAAGAGTCAGCTAAAGGTCTTTAAAATTGTTTTTAACGTACAAATCTGAACTGTCACAAGGCACAGAGGAGCTTCTTAATGTTTAGCTAAAAATTAGTTAATCTCTCACATATTTTGTTCATATTTTGGCCTGCAGAAGGGCTATTTGTTATTTCAAAGTGTCTTGGCTGTAGTCCATTTGCAAGACCTCACTTACTGTTTTGAAATTTGTAGCCTTCACAAGTTTGGCATTTGCAATATCACAGACAATGAATTACTGTGGCTAGAAGTCTCTGGAATTAGAAAAACCCTCCTCCGTAAGAACATATTTTTTTTTTACAGAACTGGCATTTGTTCTGAGGAAGCATAGTTAGCAAAATTTAAAAAAAAGTTTTCAAAGATAACAGATTTTTTCATCACCCCCCCCCCCCCATGAACAAGGGAATACTGATGCTGGAGACTTGATCTTTAAATAAATGGAATCTTTCTCTTCCCTCTTGGCAAAGGCAGGACTATTCTTGTGCTGTATGACAAGGCTCACTGGGGTTATATTTATCTTGTAGCTGTATGCACATTTGCAAGAGGTCGTATAAGAGAAAGGCAAAGAGCCAATGTAGTTTAAAGAAAGTTTCTTCTACCACAAGCTTAACTTTTTGGGTTGGCTTAAAGACAAGGCTACATACTTCTGGAGGATCAGGGAATATTGTTACTGATACGAAATAACAACTTTCCTGAGCTGACTCTGGAAAGATCAGGGCTTTGTGGAGAAGGGGAGAAAAACATTTCTAAAATGGAGCTCAATAGATATTTGGGTGAAGAGGAAAAAGAAAGACAGGAGGGCAGGGAAGAAGATAATAATACTGGCAGCAGTGTTTGCCATGAAGAGCTGGATTTAGTACAAATGTATCTTACCTCTTTGCCTGAAAGATATATGAAAGACAAATTCACTCTGGCAGTGTACCTGACATGCTGGCTGTTGTTGAAACTCTGCAAGGTAAGAAATTTTAGTGTAAATATTTGAGATTTGTAGTTGATGTCCTATGCGCTTAAAAGACAAATTGATCCAAGCCTCAGGTGCAGCATTTGATAGTTAATGTATACCACACAGTTATCTTCATAGCTTATTGCTAAAAGGGTCATTGTAAATACTTACACTCTAGCCAGAAACACATGATCCTACAAGGGAGAACTTGTAGGGGCTGCTAATGGAGTACTAATTGAATCATTGCACTAGTAGTTGACAGCCAGTTTATCTCTATTTACAGATACTTAGTTGCAAGGGATTTGATATTGATTTGTTTTAGGTTAATTTCTAGGTATAATTTCTTGCTCTTCATTTTATTTACATTCCTCTCTTGTATTGCATGAACAACATTACCATTTAGTCCTGAAAATTTGAGCATCATAAAAGTAAAGAATTATGGGGTTGTAACATTTTATCAAATATAACAGAGAATTATTTTTGAGGCTCTGCTAGGACTTACTTTAAATGTGATCTGGGTATAGCTAATTAAAATATTCTTGCCTAATGTGTTGCTGGATAGGGAAGAAACAAATCATTGGTCCAGGAATGAATGCTACAGTTCATTCCATTTCACCTTGCAGAAAGCTGCTTTAATATTCAAATCGAAGTAAGAAAGCAGTCCTACCAAAGTGATAGATCCAAGGTTTTAGATTTAAGCAGACAAACACTGAGACACTTTGGCTTAAATGATGATGCATAACAGTAGTAGTAGTAGTATGCATATACTGCTATGCATATAGTAATAAATTTTGAATGCCTAATATGCCTTTCCTTGCCTTATTGGATTCAACCCTGACTTTGCAGGCATTTAATTGATGGGTGGATCACCAGATAGGTAAAAATAAGTGTCAGAGCACCATTTTCTGGATATTTTTCTTCTTAAGTGTCTAACAGATAGGAAACACATGGTGGCTATGATGTTGATGGGGTGGAGACCACAGGTGTAGGGGCTAGGTGGTGGTAGCAACAAATCCTCTCTTAGAGGCATCTGTACATGAGTTGCAGTAACTACATATTTTTCTTTTCCCAACATAGCTATGCAGAACAGATACTGTTAGTACTGTTCACATTCTATTTTTGTTTCATCTGTTAGATTACTAGATACCTTTGTTGCCACATGTATTCCGTACTTGCATGCCTTTGCTCTTATGTATGGGCAGAATTTGTCATGTGGTGCTAATTCCTTGCATTAGGGGGCAGATACACTTTTCTTTCATGTGACTTTTTCTTGCAATCTTCCTGCTTGCCTACTGTGGGATGTTTTGTGAAGCTGACTGACAGGGGTAGGAACCCATACAGCAACATGGGGGTAGTCAACAGCAGCGTTATCATGGGAGACAGGGTGCTGGGGAAGTATCTTTTTCCTGATGGACTTTGCAGAGTGCTGATCCTGGGTATGAGGGAATGTTGCACATTGTCCAGCTTCTGATTTGTTTGATTTTGTGTAGTTTGACCTATTTGCAAACATTGAATTTGTAGGTTTTAAGATCTTAAGTTACAGAATGAGCCAGAGCTAGTGGATGTACATTCAGTAGTCAGTCTTCCATACTTGGGACTTGCTGCCAATGCACATGGGTTTTGTGCATTAACTGCGTACAGTAAACATTAAGAGGCACAATGGCCTTGTGCACACCTTATCCTGTATCTTATGTTATTGGTTTTTAAGCCTGACAAATGGCAACTAAAATATTTGTGATTAGACTGTTAAAAAGATGCAAGGAAAAACATGAAGTGTGGAGGGAAGCAGGAACTAACTGTGTGTGACAGGAGCTTGCTTGGCTCCTTCTCCAAGTAAGCCCATAAGTTATGTATAACTTATAAGTGGACTAAACCATAAATTACACACTATTGTTCAATATTTTGTTTAGATGTGTATGGATGGAGTATGCCATTGTTGTTCCATCTATGCATGGGTATTATTTCTTAAATTACAGGAAGAGATTAACATACGTAGATTAGGAGAGGTGCTTCTTTTTGTGACTGTATCTGTTTGCACATAGCATTATTTGCACAGTAAGTCTTTTAGGTCAGGAAGGGACAATTCATGCTGTATGAAGGTGGGTAAGAGAGGTTATGTAGCTTCTGTTCAAATCACTTTCTTCAGAAAGCTCTCTGAGAACCTTACAATGTCTCAGCTAGGCTGAGAGGATAACTAAACCTCTTTATACTAGCAACAGCTAATAATTTATTAATGCTTATTTTTGCTGAGCTTTCTTAAAGACTGTTCAGGTTTGAGACCCCGTTTTAGTATTTCTTGACACTTTTCCATTACTTCCGTGTTTTCCAAGTCTTAATCCATTCAAAAAGTCCTAAATTGTTTCTCCTTCCCCCTCCCAGGAACAAAAGCAGCACAGTGCTGCTTTTTCTCAGGTTCTGCATCTTGGCAGAACCTAGCAAGCCTGCCCTGCTGGGAGGCGGAGGGAAGGCCAGCAGCAATGAAATGGTGCTTCTGTGTTACAGAGGCACCCTTTGTAAGAGCCCATCTACATCCCCTGTACATAGAAATTATTCCAGTTCTTGCCTACAGCTAGGGTTCCCAGTGCTTATGACTTAGAAAATGTCAGGAGCTCTGTGTAATTCATTGTCAGTGTTGCCCCAAAAGGGGGAACAGAGTTACAAGGCCTTGCTGCAAGTGGTGTAAGAGAGCTACATAACTCCCTCAGTCTTCTGCGGGATACCATTTGGGAAACTTCTCCCTCATGTGTCCCCAAGGCAGGCTTCAGTTTTTAGGAGTCAACACAACATGTGAGGATGAGAGAGAAGATTTTTGGATGTTTCTAAAAGCTCCATGGGCCACCAAGGTTATCCTTTAAGCCAGTTTTCCTTTTCAAGCCCCGTTTATAAGCACCAAGCGCTTGGAGAAAAGGAAAGTTAGTTGCTCATTTACAGATGCCTGAGAACACGTTAAGATTTTTGCTTCTGTACAGAGATACATTTGGGTAAAGATTACGGTTTTTCTGTGAATAGAGGTTCTCTAACCTTCCATATGTTATCAAAGGCAGTTGTTCTCAAGCTGTCTCATGGAATGGTGAGAATCTCCTCTTGAGCTAACAGGTTTTGCACCCAGAACCCTTACTCTTGATGAAACACCTTGGAGTTTTTTAAGGTTGAGTTGTAGACCTTGTGAGGGTGAGTCTGCTGCCAGATCTCAGACTTGAACAGTGCTTCCCTGAGTTCTTTTCAGGTGTGTTGCTGCTGTTAAACCTTTTGTGTGAAACCACATGAGGGAACACCTGTCTGGCTTCTCCCCTGCTAAATACAGAATCTCTTCATTCAGTCAGTGTTAGTCCTTCCCACCATAAATAATCTCTTTGTGTTCCAGTTTGTTGCTGTTTACCTGCATTGTGTCCAAAGGTACTTGCTCACAAAGAAGCAAACATCTTTATAAACCTGAGAAAAGTTTTAGAAACAAATTATTAGATTAGTGAAGTCTCCTGTGGGTTATCTCCCTTTTAAAGTATAAGAATGATTTATATTGATTTAAATAAGATGATGGGTTTCTAGCTTAGATAAAAACATTGAGTTCTGAAACACTATGAAATAAGTGGAACAGGTGTATGCCATGTTCCATACTGATTTCAGGTCTCACTAACTTTTCAAAAGAGACAATAATGAATAGGTTAAATTTGTGTGAAATGAACAACAAACCCCCACAAAAGAAAAGCAGGCTATAATTCAGATTTAACATTAGTTGAATTGTTTCTCTCTTCAGTAATATCCAGTATCTCTGAATATCAGAAACAGTTGGTTAACACCCAATTTCCCTGTTACTATACCTCAAGCATTTTCTTATACCAGCTCACCTAGTATTCTTTTAACAATCCAAAATCCATACAAAGGGGAAATAATGGTGAGGTAGATCTGTAATCTGGTTTAATTGTCTGTGGGCATACTTTTGAGTACATGATTCTAAGGAGCTTCCAACTGCTGTTGCTGCATAATGAATTGACCACTGAACTCATACGTGCTACATAAACATCCAGACTGAACTCCAAATGAAAGATAAATGTACTTATTTTATTGTCCTAGGTTTAGGGCACAAGCACTTAATTCTTAGCTATGCAACTGATTTATTACTCTCTAGTCAGAATCTTACTGGCCTTGTCTCAGGTGATTGCCTGTAAAGAGCGTAACAAATTTGGTTTTGTTTTGTTTTTTTAATTTTACTCCTGATTATAAACATTTTAGGGCTGGAATATCTTTCTGTGTGTATGTGGCAGTGGTAAGAGCAGCGTATTCAACAATGGGATTAAACCCTGTCGAAGGGAAAGAGAAGCCTAGTTTTCCTACGAATGTACTTTCTAGCCATTAGGCTAGGATCACAAGCCACTACCTGCCTTCTTTTGTCAACCTTTTACCTCTCTGCATCCTTTTTTCCTCTCAAATTTTAGCCTTTTCTTACATGCTGTCTTCTAAAAGATCTTTGATGAAAGCGTGGCTCCTTTTGCAGATGTCACTTGCGTATTACCATACCTTAGTTTTCAAACCAGGATCTGCAGTCAACAGGCTGATAAAGTCAAGGGTATTCTCTTCAGGAGAGGAGTCTTTCTTTGGATTCCAGATTATAGCTGTTGTGTATGATGCCTAGTGAAGGGGAAAGGGGTTTCATATACATCTTGTTGTCACTGTTTTTTAGTGGTTAGATGTGGTGGTTGCCTGCCAAACATGCTGTTATTCTAACACTCCCCATGTACTCTGCTGAGAACACTTAACTGTTAGAAGTTTGAAGCAAAAGAAAAGTTGGCTCTGGAAAACTAAATTTGTTCTCTCTCTTTGTTCCCAAGATAATTTCCAGAAACGTTTTGAGAGAGGAGAGAGCTGACCCTTGATAGACAGTGTGAGACAGGCCGTTCTCCCTGTCCTGGTATGTGACAGGTGGATCAAATTAAAATACTGCAGTGGGAATGGGCTTGCAACCTTTATGATTATATTCCAGCTACTTTAATATAAGTATTGGAAGCTACATATTTTTTTCAGTTATTTGATACACTTATATGATCTTGCTGTGTCTTTGATTCCTCCATAATAACTTTTGGATGCTCTTTCCAGTCTCAGAAAAATTTGAGTGAGGTAGAACTTCAAGTTCACATCAGGGAGGCAGAAGTAGGTAGTCAGGGAGTGGAAGCAGACTTAGTTAATGCCCCACCTGAGAAAAAAGCTCATGCATAAATTTATCTCATGTTAAATATCAGAAACATTGTAAAATATTTCCATTTCCACACTGGAAAAGTGCAGATCCGTAGGATTCAGCACTCTGCTGGTTCAACTGCTTGCAGAAATACATGTTTTCTCAGTAAAGTGTTCTTTATTTGGCTGTTAATGGAACTCCAGTGAAGTTTGCTGTTAGCTTACAGACCTCAGAGTAAAAGTCAAGATTTTTAAGTGCAACTTGAGACAACTGAAGAGGGATGTTTTTCAGGAAGCCCTAAACATTCTCTTTCCCTTCTCCTTGGAACGTTGACTCTTTAAGCTGTCTCAGATGTATCAGCCAGAATTCTCTATCTTCTTTCACATATTTTGTCAAAGCTGCCAGTATTTTACTTAGGGTCAAGCTGCTGGGGTGAAGAATCTAATTAAATACACTCAACTCCTGCAGCATCACGAGCTGTTCTGTGGGACTTATTTTGTTCAAGGGAATTATTTGTTTTCCTTTAATTTATGCCCAAAATTCCTGATTCATTTGGGACAGAAATATTAAAGCAGTATGTTTTATACTGGAACAGCACTTACAGTGCTGGGTAGGATTAAGTGCTGTAGAGAGACAAAGCAATGGAGATGGCAAACAGTGGAAGGAAAATTGGAATGTACTGAACCTGACAGAGATTTGGTTCAGATTAATTTTGCATTCTGAGCAGAGATTCTTTATGGAGAGTGTAAATCATTTAGCATGTGCTGGGAGTTTAACCTCCTCTTTTCCCTACTCCAGAAAGCCAAGAACTGAATTTTTTCCTGTATCTTTAGTACTCATCAATCCATGTTCTGGATCCAGGTCTGAGCTGCAACCAGACTGTTCAGATTGTAGGCTGTGAAAGACTGATATGCAGAACAATTCTGAAACATTCTTTATAAAGCCAGGGGAATGAAAAGTCAGCCACATCTCATTTTACAACCTTATTCTCACAAAATTACCACACCTTCATTTGTGCAGGGAAACGTGTGTTTGTGTCCAGTAGCTACTAGTCTGTGAAACTTTCTCAGCTATCACAAGTCTCAAAACCCACAATTAATCAAAGCTGTATTATTTTCTGTGTGTTATTAATTTAAGGCCAGTTCCGGTAATGAACCTGCAGATGTCTGCAGCATGTGGAGCTCATGAATCAGAGGAGAACTTTCTTGCTGAATTGTGACTTGGTGATTACGTTTAGAAAAACAAATAAAAGACTGAAATCCCACATGACTAGTAGAGTACATAGGGCAGATTAGGAACCTGTACATAGATGACTGAGAACAAATGACCTCTTGTGCACACTGGAATATTTGATGCTCTTCCTATGAAGTTTCTTGCTATTACAGACATCTAAGAAGGTGCTGTATTTTTCTCCTCCTGGTGTTTTCTGTTGAAAGAAAAGCAGAACTGGTGTTGTACAGAAATAAAGCTTCTCACTTGATGCTTCAAGTATGGTGCTCCGAGTGTGATTATTTGCAAAACTTGATGAAAATTGGCAAATATTAATGATTTTGTGGTGTTACAGCTGTGTAATAAAAGCAAGCCTTGAATAAGATGTTGCCAGATAGCACAACATGTAAATAACAGCAAAAATGCTGGGGCAGGGCAGTTTTAAAAGTTAGCTAGATCACTCTGCCATTCAGGAGTGAGGAGCGAAACAAAATTTATATTTCCAAACATCAATAAATGTATTCTTTCCATACACTTTGATTCATATGGTAATCTGCATTTGCATTGAAGAGTGTTTCTCCTTGTGAAAACCCTATTCTTTATAGGGCCATTGACCTTCAATCCTACTACCCTAATTCCTGTAAAAGTGATGTGGAGTAATCGAATAATTAAAAATCAACAAACAATAAAGCAAATGATCCCTTTGCTTTGACTTTTAATAGATATATCACATTTTTCTGTAGTCAAAAGCAGGCTTTGTACTTTAGCTCTCAGCTTTGCTTGTGGAAGGAATCAGCTGATTTATTTGTAGAGAAAAAGTCTATTTTTTATGGTCATTATGAATGATATACAAGTCACTTTGATTCTAGAAAACAAAATGGCAACATAAAATTTGGTAGCTGATGTTTGGGGCCTTCTGCGACAGATGAGATTATAGTGTTGCTACAGATGAGATTATAGTGTTGGGGTTTAGAGGGCTTCCAGGTAATAGAGAAATCCAGACAGAATTATTTACCCTATTCCAGGTGCAAGCTCTGAGCAGACACAAGTTCACAGGGAGAGTTTCAAGAACTGTCTGTTCTGATGTGCCGCTTGGTATTTTCCTACCCGCACTCAGCCAGTGGGCACTGATTCTGTCCCGGGGCAGTGCGATAACGTTTGCATCTGCCACCCTGAACCATTGTTGTTCATCTCCAGATGTGTTAGCATAAACTGAAGTCAGCATTGCTAGGTAGGTCAGCATTATATCTGCTTATATTATGCAGGTGATACTAGTCTATCCCTTGCATAGCATCTGGAACACTGGGCTAGTGTATACTGAATAATAACACACTGTGGTAGTGCTGCATAAGATGTGAAATTAATAGCATTTCCTTCACTTTTCCTGGTAATTATATTTGATATTATTGCCCAGAGAGTAACTTAAATGCCCTGTGTTAATTACATGAGAGAGAATGTCATAGTCTTTGTTATACTTCTTATCTGTGTGTTCCTGCAGACCTCAACTGAGGAGAAGGATTGGGGTGGGGGAGAACCTTCTCATATGTGGAAACATTTTTTTGTTTAGATGTTTCTCTGCTGCCAGAGCAGACTGATAGCTTTTGTGCTCAGACAGAAAGTTATGGGGTGGGGCAGGTAAGATGGCTTAATGTTGTTTGCATATGAATAAGTGGAATTTTTTTGGTTCTATTTGCTGTAATCCTATTAGCAAAACGAACAACTCTTGTACCGTTTGGTAGTCAGTCTCTCCCTGCTAAAAAAGAGACTGGGCCCTTAAGGTGTGGTGAGAAGCGCGTGGGTGATAAACTAGAATGTAGGAGAAATATTAATGTCAATGCTCAGGAGAAAATAGCTTTCATAATGTTGGCAGTTAAAGTTTTCAAATTAGAATTCTTTCCCTTATAAATCCCAGCTCCTGGTGGCCAAGGTCTGATTTAAAAAAAAAATAAAATAAAAAAATTCAGGTGCTATATCTGCAGAGGAAAACTGAAATAACAGTTTGTAGTGGAAAGTTCTCAAACAATGAATTAGAATTGTCAATCACCTTGCGAGTGAGCTTGGAACAACTAAAATAAAAATTGCTTATTATAATAGCTGCTGGATTTACTTTTGTTCTTTGTTTAGGCCAAGTAAAAATTCTAAATGATGTGAGCGTAGCAGTGTTCATCTGAAAAGTGGAAGTTTTCATTTCAAATCATACATAGGTAACCAGACAGGATGCCCAGCAGAGACTGACTTCAGCAAAGCACATTGGAAGCAGAGGAATGCCTCCAAAAAAGAGGGGGTGAAAGAAAAACGCATATATAAATTTTAAGCTGCTGGAAACAGGCAAAGTAAATCTTCACAGAAAACATCCCTGTAACTTTAGTGGTCATAATTGGTGGAATGTTTCCCATCATACAGAAAATCTGTGTTTGCTACTCTTGCCACTGTTTCTTCTAGCACATTAGTGCACTCAGAAGTATCTTAGTTTGAATAGCTCTTTGTTAGAAAGGTGAAAATAACAACACAGTAGCAAAAATTATAAGAAAAAAAAGGGGAGTTCTCTGTGTGATCTTGTGATACTTCCGATATTGCTGAAAATAGAGCTTTGCATATATCTTTGTTTTCCTGGACATGTGTTTTTTACTGTCCTATTTACTTCCTGTTTACTTCCAAATATTTGTCAGCTCTAAGAGAATGGCACTTCTGACTTCATTGTCTTATATTCAGAAATTCTGTGTGGGACTGATGTTTGTATTGGGGACCTCTAACAGGGATTCCCAGGGTAACAGAAGCTTGGATAGAGCTGATGTTTGTGCAGACACTCATCTCCAGACACCTACACTCTAGGTCGACATACATCCCAACAACAGTGTCTTACAGTATGTGTTTAGATCAGATTTACACTTCCAATATAGTAGGTTTCATCCTTGAGTAGGAAAAGGGTAATATAGCAGACAAGTAAGTAAAGGTACATAATGGAATCCATGAATATAAATGTGGAATTACTACCACTGACATGGCCATGATCAGTGTCAAAGTTCTTCTATATTATTTTATGACTTTCCTTAAAAATATAAAGCTGTGTTTCATTTGGCCTAGTAAAACCTTTAAGAATGTGTTATTACCATTACTTAAGTAAACATTTGGGGATGGGGGTGGGATTCTACTCATGTGAGTGCAATAATTATGCATTATTTTACAGTGATTCCATGGCTGGAGATCTTTTTCTTGTCTTTAACATCATAGTTTCTGTGAAGCTGATGAGGTGGGAAAAGTCTTTAGACATACAGAAAAGGAAATCTGGGAAAGTGTGGGGTTTGGGATCACTGTGCTGAATAGAACACTAATTATTGTTTTATAAGGCATGAGTATCAGAGAGAGGCAAAATGTCTTAAGGCAGAACCTTCAGCTTGAAAGTTCATTTTACTTTTTCATTTCCAAATCAAAGTTCAGGAGAAGTTCACTGAAGTTTGTGAACCCTCCAACAACAGTTGGTTCCATTTCAAGGAAGCCTGAAATGGTATATGGTTTGGGTGCAAATCAGGAAGGGTTTGATCCCAAGCCACTTGAAACACAGCGCTTCTGGGTGCATGCAGCTGCCTTCATTGCAGCCCAGACCTAGACTTGTCCAGAGCGAAGCTTTTGTTTAAAGCCCCGTGAATGGAGCCTGCTGTACTTTACACTGATTCAGTGCTTGCAGGGTACCTCTAGCTGTGGTGTTTAGTAGTGCACAGAAAAGGTGAGCATTGTATGCTCATCTTGGATGGATGAGAGGTTCCAGTTCAGATACACAATCACTATAAACATGTTTGTCTAGACTTCAAAGTTGATGAGATGTATGTAGGTCTTAGTATTTCACAGGTAGTTTTGTTCAGTACAAACTCATCCCTGGGGCTACACTAAGGCTCTCTAGAAAGCTTGAGCTAGTTCCAAAGGCTGTATATTGGCAGTCTTCCTAAGCACTACTTCTGGTTTAATTAGTCCAAAAGAACTTTAAAAAATTTAATCTTTAAAGACTTTTTGACCTGTAGAATTAGATTCCTTCACAGAAGTATAAAAGGAGCTTCTCAGTTATGTTTTGTGTGGTGCAAGGTGTGGGGAAAATCTCTAGCAGAAGCCACATGTTGGTTCCTGCAGCTCTGATGGATTTCCTTGTGTCAGTAGACACAACATGGCTGCTTGCCATGATGGCAGGGTCAAACAGTAGATAATGCAAAATGAGCAAATCATGGTCCTTCCTTTGTTAAAGACTGACACTTGTGGGATTGAGTAGCTATGTAAGATGTTATTAATAATTATTAATATATTGTTTTATTGTTATAAATTATGGGTGGACTTCCACCACAGTTGTTATGAGCTAACCATATTTTGCCACTAAGTAGTAGTATATTATTATTCCTCTATATTTGGTATCCTTTTCTCTTTGCTACACTGAATTGCACAACTTTGAAATCCCATCTGAGCAAGTCTCCAACCTTTCTGAATTTTCTTGGAATGACTATGCCTTGGCTGAGAGTTTTCTGACATGGTATTGACTGTTCGTGTCCTTTGCTGGCTTGCTTTCCTCTCTGTGAAGGGCAAGCTCACGCATAAGATGACTGGGAAAGAAATGCAAGTACCTTTTCAATAATAACATTAGGAGTAAATCCACAGCTCTTCTGGCAAGGTTTTAAAGGATTGCCATGTAATCACTTCCTTCAGAGCCAGCTCCTGTTACAGAATTCCTGGGATATGCTCAGTATGTAAGATGCTAAACCCTGGGGCCCAGTTGAAGTACAGTCTTTGACTCCAGTTTTCTAGTGAGAAATGGGTAGTTAACTTTCCCTGTCACACAGTCCTCACTGGCTTCTCCCCAATACCTCATGTCCATTGTCACTTGCACAGTGACTAAGGCAATGTGTATGTCCAGTCCTTTCTAGAGGAAAGAGCTACTGTTTAGATGTAATTACTCATCTGTGAACACTTTCCAGCAACACAAGCTGGGCAGATTTTATCTTTATGTAACAAGTGCTTAGAACTGAACTGCCTGAACTTTTCCCTTTAAGGTGGTCTCCAGCAGAAGAGTAATTGACAATAATAAGGGAAATCTTAGGAGGTGGGATAATTGTTTTGAAAAGTGAGATCTGACAATTCAGAAATATTTCAGTATGCTGTTAAACTCTCCAAATGCTGCCTCTATATATGCACTTTGAAACTGTTTTATTCCATAGTCCACAGTGAAATCTAGCATTCAAAAACTATTTGGCATTGTCGAGTGCCATTTTGGTGTTTTTTTATATAGGTCACATTCCATTAACTCTTTTCATTTCCAAAAGCTTGTAATTTTGCAGCAGAATAAGTTTTGTATGTGTACAGATAATACAAGGTAGAATTTGCCACAGAACTCTCTCCACCAACTCCTGTGTTTAGCCTTGCTACCTCTTTCTGCTCTGCTTACCAGACCAGTTTCAACTTCCAGCCTTTCATTATCTAAGGACCTTTTTTTTCAAGTTCTTGTCAAACACACATACTTCTAAACAGGGTACAGATTATACACATTTTGGTGGCAGATCCTCAATTTCTGAACGCAAAACTCTCAGCAGAAGATTTCTTGTTAGACTTTATTATGTCCAAGGTTGTATTGGTGGGAGCAGTAAATGTTTGCAAGATAAACAGAATTTCTTCTCAGAGGCAAAATGGCTTGCACCATACACTGCCAATCACTTTATGTGAATCTACTAAGTAGTAAAGAATTTAGGACTCACTTATGACACGACACTAAAATTTTCTAATGCTCCCAAGTCAGCGCATTACACCTGACATCCCTCTGAAGTCAGAGCACGGTTGGGCTGTTTATAATAAGTTAGTCTCAGAGAGCTTACAAACAGAACTTGTTAGACAAAAATTTCTTCTCAGTCCCCACACAGAATGAGATTTTTCTGTGGTAGCACTGTATAAACGTGATTACTGTTGAAGATAAGGGGCAAGTGAAAGGTATAAGCATACAAACTATTTGGGATATGGCGAGGCAGGAACTTTACCAGCATCTTTTTTTCTTCAGTGTGTGTATATAAAGTCTGCTCTCCTTCTGCTGAACTCCTAAGTAACTGTTAGCTTTTTCCTTTTCTGTTTTAACTGTTAGCCTTTCCCTCTCTTTAACCCATCCTCTCAGAAAGAGTCCTGAATACATAAAAAGCTTTTGCAGTGTGCCCTGAAGCATGTATACTGATGAAGCACATACAATGTAATTATGGATAGCACAATGCCGCATCATGAAGTGCCTTTGTTTATAGTTTCTCTATCATGAGAGTATAATGAACGGATTCACTGAGGAAATGCAAAAGCAGATGCCTTTGGCTGGCTCCTGTTGTTCTCCTTTTGGCAAAGACAGAGGGACAAATGTACCCTGGGACAGCCCCACTGAAGTCAAATGAGTTACACCAGGCAGGAACTGGAAGTTTGGGGGTTTTTGTTTTTTGTTGGTTTTTTTTTGTGGGTGTTTTTTTTTTTTTAGAACAGTTTCCAGACCTCTTTCCCCTGACTGTCACAATTTCTCTTTCCACAGAAAGCCTATGAGAAAAGACTCTCTTCTTCTAAAAAGGTAGGATAATGTTTTAGTTGCTAATAGCTACTTTCCTCAGCAGTATTAGTTCTGTGTGTATCTGCCAATGCCTGTAATAGTAAAATTAATATATTTATTTCTATAAAAAATGAAATATGCTAAAACCCTAAAATCATAATTATTAGATGGGACAGTAAGAAGATAAATTGCTGTGAGAGGGATGGAGGGCTAACACAGCTGTGCCCCTTCAGGTGCATGCCGAATGCTTAGAGCTGACCTAGGTATCAGGTTTAAACATACCCTGCATGCACTGAGGTGTAACACTGGACAAAACTTCAGTGAAA
The DNA here is from genome assembly GCA_013399135.1 of Heliornis fulica. NCBI lineage: Eukaryota > Metazoa > Chordata > Aves > Gruiformes > Heliornithidae > Heliornis > Heliornis fulica. The sequence goes on along the minus strand of VXBZ01002448.1, from coordinate 244,285 downwards.
GCACCCTGTTTCATGTCTCTGAAATCTTTAGGGAAGAGGAGGAACCTGCAATAGCTCACTGTATCATGGGTATTTGCAAGTGACGATCTTTTAAAACAAGTTTATTAGGGAAAACCTGGAATTGCTCTTCATAGCATGGTATAATAGCAAAAGTTAGCAGGACTGCTGGTGCTTTGTGCTTGCTAGTGCTGTGTCCCTACTTTTGGGGTTTCTTCCTCTACTGAGGGTCTGAATGGTGCCTCTCGTATAAAGCCTGCCATTTACAATTTGCCTTTTGCTGAGGCCTCCTTTGTGTTCAAACAAGGCTGCTGGCAGGAGTGCTGACCTCCCTGGAGCAAAGCCTTGCCAGCACTGACTAATCAATATTCAGTAGAGTTGGCTGCTCATTATGAAGCCATTGATTATCTCTGGAAGGTTACTCCCCCTGTGTGTTTGTCATTTTTCAGTCTCTTCTCTTTACCACCCCTCCACCCTCTCTCCCAGGCTCTTAAGGGGACAGAGTGCTGGGACGAAAATGAGGTCCCCTTTCAGAATCTGAATAGTTTATTCAGACATCAAAGAGTTTTTGGAAAGAAGGTGATTTCCTTATTGCCAGACTTTTATGTATACCAGGTCTGTCCTTTTTAATTTCTGGGATATTTCTGATGATTTCAAGCTGTGGCAGTTGAAGTGTTTGTTGTATTTGACTTAGGCAGTCTGCATTAGTTACACAGAGTCTTGGTCTCCTGTGACCGAAGGAAAAGCCCTACATCTTTTACACAGCTGCAGCTGACCTGTCTGACCCCCTTGCACAGGAGAGCCATGGTTTCCTATTCCATGCTATTCACAAGCAAATGGACATAGAAGCTCATGGAGAAATAAAAATATGGAGCAAGCCTTTGTCTGCTGACATGCTCTGTTCAGAGTATACCCGTGTGCTGTACGCAGTCAATCCCACTTCTCTAGCGCAAGGAGGGAGGCTAGCGAGGTTTGTGTGGGACTATACCTGCCATTATCTTGAAGTGGATTTAGCAAAAATCATAACAGTCTCTCCTTTTAAATATGAACTGTCCAATTCAAGAGTTATTCAGTCATCAATACAGCAGTAGAGAATTGTGAGATAAATATGCAAGACTAAACACTAAAATGTAGTAGGAAATGATAGAGCAGATGCCAGATATGCAGAAGATTTACTAAAGCAATTGTTTTGATTAATTTGATTTGCTTACTTTGTAGATACAGCACTGACAATCACAGCAGAGATTACAGGTCAAAAAGGCAAGGTCTGAGGTCTCAAAGGAGGGAGCTGGCAGCTGGAGCTAAGAAGCAGATGGGTTAGAGAAAGGCAGTTTGCAGAAAATACAATATCTCTCTCCATTACACTACTCACTTCAAGTTAATACCCTTCCTGAAGAGCAGAAACTGCACCCTGCTCTGACCATCTACCTTACAGAGTGACTCCATTAACAGAAGAATTGAACTTGCAGTTCATGGGTCCCAAGTACTGTTTGTAATGAGGGGATTGAAAATGGGTAGCTCTCAAGCTATACCCCAGTTCTCTTCTCTCTGCTTCAATTTAAGGTATCAGTAAATTCTATTTACTGGTAGATCCTTCTGTTTCAATGGGAGTAGAGTCAACAAGGGAGGTCAAAGCACAGCAGAAGTTGATTACTCCGTGAAGGTGAGCACCTTTTCTGCTCCTGCCCTCAGCACTGAAGGAGGAGCTGTTGCTGCATGGAGAGCAGACCTGATCTCTGCTTCTGATTTTAGAGTGCTCTATTACTAGGAAACCGAAAGCCAGAGAATACATTAAAGCTGTGGGACTCCTGTGGTGGATGGCAGTATTCACTGCTGATGGAACAAAACATAGACCATATCTGGTTAGCACCTTACACTGGTGTATCTTGGTTCATCTCAGAGTGGTTTGTGGTTTGTCAGGTGCTGATAATTTAGCCCATGTCTCCAAGGGCTAGTTCAGAAGCCAGCTCTGTGACCATTATCAGCAATCATATCTTGTCCAGTCATTAGTGCATACCAGAGAGATGATGACAGGGATGTGAAAAATGGTAAGCTGGCATTAACTGGGGTTTGTTTAGCCAAGGGGGCTTCCTTTCAGGTCCCTGTCTTCCTGATCGAGGCATGTGACACAATGTATTTGCCTGACTGCCAGAGAAAGTTTGGTGACACATAAATTGAGACTTAAAGTGGACAATGGAGAATCAGTTCCTCAGCTGACAGAGAAGGAGCCATCCCTGGCATGGAAGAAGAGTGACCCTGCATGCCATCCTGTTTGTCAAGAAGTATTTTCTTTCTGGTGTCAGTTGTCAGTCCCTTGGCATTAATTGTTTTGGCTATTTTCTGCAAAATGCTTTGTGGCTACTCAAGGAAGAGGATCCCTGAGATAGGGTTTTGTAATAAGTTTGGAACAAACATAATTTACATCCAGTTTGGCTTTCAGCTGTCTTTAACACACCTGAGTTTTATTTAAAGGATGAGGTGAAAGACTAATGTATTGTCTTGGTTAGAGTATATTATTGGTGCATTACGAAGGAAATCCTAACAGAGAATGCACTGTCCCCATTCCTCAGCCAGGCAGAGCTCTTGCTGTTGCATTTGTATTTACATTCACATGTTGTAATCGTTGCAGTCCTAGAGGGAAATACTGAACTGGATGTGTTTCTAGCTATTGCAGCAGATGGAGTAAAGTTACTTAGTGTGTTTGGAACACACAGCTCACACCAATTGCCAACACATCTATCTGATGCAGCACAAACATAGAATCATAGAATCATAGAATTTTTTAAGGCTGGAAATGACCCCTAAGATCATCCAGTCCAACCATTAACCTACCGCCACCAAGTCTACCCTTAGACCATGTCCTCAAGCAGTGCATCTACCCATCTTTTAAACACCTCAAGAGATGGGGACTCAACCACCTCCCTGGGTAGACTGTTCCAATGCTTGATGACTCTCTCAGTAAAGAAGTTCTTCCTAATATCTAACCTAAATTTTCCCTGTCACAACTTGAGGCCATTACCTCGAGTTCTGTCGCCTGTTACTGGGGAGAAGAGACCAACCCCCACCTCACTGCAACCTCCTTTCAGGTAGTTGTAGAGAGCAATAAGGTCTCCCCTCAGTCTCCTCTTTTCCAAACTAAACAACCCCAGCTCCCTTAGCCACTCCTTCTGGGGCCTGTTCTCCAGACCCTTCACCATCCTCGTTGCCCTTCTCTGGACACGCTCCAGAACCTCAACATCCTTCTTGAAGTGAGGGGCCCAAAACTGAACACAGTACTCGAGGTGAGGCCTCACCAGTGCAGAATACAGGGGGATTATCACCTCCCTGGTCCTGCTGGCCACACCGTTCCTGATACAAGCCAGGATGCCATTGGCCCTCTTGGCCACCTGGGCACACTGCTGGCTCATGTTTAGGTGGCTGTCAACAAACACCCCCAGGTCCGTTTCTGCCAGGCTGCTCTCCAGCCACTCCTGCCCAAGCCTATAATGTTGCCTGGGGATAAACATTTAACATTTGCCCTCTGTATCTCCTTAGTGTTCATAACACTTGTACTTTGGGATGTAGTGAGTTCTTAGGGAAGCAGAGTCCTCTCAGGGGTGCAGTGACAGCCAAGGGGATAAAGAGATGTGACCTTTCTGTGAAACACTGTAAAAACCCTCCAAGGAGATGTGAAATGCCTCTGAAACTAACTTATGCATTTGGCAACTGAAATTTAATCACAGAGTACATTCACATTTTTTCTTTTGGATTTTCATTATGCAGATTATGCCTAGTAGCTTCACAATGACATTTAAAGTAACAGAAAATAAAGATCTCACATAAGTAATTTTGTCCTGAGTATGTGTTATGTTTAATATGAAATTTATAGGTTTGTTTCCAGCATTACTTTTTTAGTAGAGAAAGAGTATGAGTCTCTTGTGGCAGCAAACATGGAAGGAGATACACAGAGATTAACCTTGTAGAATCTCATGACAGTGTGGTCAAGCAGTCAAAAGTAACTGTAGGCCTGACCTCCACAAGGGCAGGTGCAAAGCATGAGTTCTTATATTTGCAGTGTAGCAAATTAAAAATCCTTTGAAATTCACAAGCATAGAGTAAAATTTCAAAAGTTCAAAGGAGCTTTTGATGAAAATATTATTCTTGTATTTTTTTAAAATCCCTCTCTTAGGGAATGTAGATGTAAAATAATGGCAGATGTTTTGGGCTATGTAGATTCTCAGAGCAAATGCAGGTTGTGTGGCTAACAGTGTACAGACTTCTTTGTGAGACAGGGAATCTGTTCATGGTAGAGATAGCTGTGGTTACTGATTCCATACAGACCTCATTTTATTAGGGGTCTCCATAAAACCCCCTCAATATACTACTGTCTGGAAATAAAATAGAGCACCAGCATCCAGAATCGTATGGGAGGCCATGCAGATTTCAGTAGCAGATATGCCAGTTCAAACGCTGCTTGGTAATTATCTTGAAAATGATTGTCCAGAAAGTATTTTCAGGACTCATTGCCTTTGGTAGTGGGCTGTGTGAACTGCTTGTGCAAAACTCAGAATTTCACGTTACAAATCAAACATATTTCTGTTAGAGGTGAGCTTTTACTCTGCATCATCAAACACCAGCTTCTGGGATTTGTTAGTCTTTGGTTAAATACCAGTGAAAAGACCTGCTAAGTACTTTGTCTTGTGAGTTTATCTCAGTTATGGTTACAGAAGTCCTACAGGTCTTTTATTGCCTTCTGTGTTGGAGTTGTGCTAGGCATTTTCTCCTGAACTGATGAAGTGTGATGTTGATTATTCTGTTTGCTGTCAGTGCAAACTCTAAAAGCAAAACCAGAATTTGGATTAGATCTTGCTGTCATTCTGGTATTTCAGAGGCTGTTGTAGAAAGCGTACACTGGTGATGCATGTTTGTTAGTACATGACAGCTGAAATTGTTTCATGCAACAATTACACTTCTTGGATACTTGGTCTGCAGTCTAGAGAATGAACTTGTGTCTTTGGCCAAACTTAAACAAGGAATCGGTATGCAATAAATTCACCATTATCTTTCTGATAACTTCTGTTAACTTTCAATGTAAAAAAGCACTTAGAAAATGACTACGGTCTTTGCAAAGAAGGGAAAGGGAATGATAAAGAATGCTGCTTTGCAAATGTTAAAGATTTCTCATGGTAAAGAACAAAAACCAAAGGAGCTTGGAGATCTTTCAGGAGAACACATTGTCTAGAGAGAGCCAAGACAACATTATCTTTTCCTTTAGATTTGCCTGCACTTTTTTTCTCTATAGAACTTATCACCATGGTGTTTGAATGCCTACTGCATGAATTCCGTCTTCCAGCATCTTTTGTGATGTAGCAAAAGGAAAGTGAGGGGTGGATACAGTGAATTATTTGCTCAAGGTCATTCAGAAAGTTTCAGTCAGAGCAAGGAACTGACACTCCTACCATGTCTGTTCTTTATTTTAGGAATGAACAAAAGATCAAAACCCCAATATTGTTTCCTATAACTATTTTCAGTTTAGACTGACTCAAACCCAGGCTTTTTCTTGGCATCCATTCAAAGTACTAGGTATAAGGCAGATGTATTCAACAGTAAGCCCCTGCTTACAGCATGACATTTGAGCTTCCATCACTACAGCCTCTTTTTCTGTTATAGCTGTTTCTGTGCAGTGTCTTGTCTGTCTGGTGCAGAGAATCACTTCCTATAGAAAATGGCCTGTAAAGCCCTGAGCTCATGGTTAGTAAGGGCAAGGAATTGGCCTGAGGAATGCATAGAGCTGCTTCCTTTACATATGCTATCGCTTTCTTCCATCATTTGGGAACTGTTTCCCCTTGTTGCAGGTTATGCAAACACCAACTGCAGGTCTGGCTGAACGGGGTCTAGCTCAGTGTTGGGGTTAAGTGTCACTATCTCTATTTTACACTGGTGATGACGTTTCCATTTGTGGCTGTTCTAGGCACCATATAATCAGGCAGCTACCATTAAGGAACTTCACGAGCATACCACGTACTGGTATGCTCATGAAGTTCCTTAATGGTAGCTGCCTGACGCTGGTAGTGGTTTTCTCATTCTCGAGAGTTTGTAGCAAGTCTTGGTTGTTCAATGGTATGGATGACCTATTTGTTTCTCTTTCCATCTCAGTGAACCTTGTTGAGCGTGAAGTTCCTGGCTTAAAGATATCCTACATGCCCTCACTGTTGTGCTAATTTAGGAGATCAAAGTCTCTTATTTCTTGTTGCCAGAACCCAGTTCCCATCATCTTTCAAGTGACCAAGTGGACAGAACCTTGGAGAAGTTGTGCTCCCATCAGGTTTTTTGCCTCATCCAGTATGATTTCAAATCACAATTTGTCCATTAGCTTTGAATTTAAGTGGCAGGATCTGTTGCAAGTCAGGCTGCTGAGGAGCATGACTACACTGTGTACCTGGATTATGTGACTTCTACGTGTTACCTCAGTGACACAAGATTATCAGCTTCAGTCTCTCTCTATAACAAAAATTTGTCTATGGCTTGTATTCAGGGAAGTGGAAAAAATGAGGAATGGACTGTTGGAAATCTCTTGGTTAGGTGAAAATGATGAATAATTTCATACCCACTTTTAGTTCCCACAAGGCACTCTTAAGTGCAGAATCAGGATCATAATTAAGATGCTTATTCTGCAGGATATATTGCTTTAGAAGTCAAATACATGGAGCCTTTGGACTGTACATAAAATGTATGTGAGGTATTTCAAGTTGTGACAAGGAAAAACTGAGCTCAAACCTTGGAAGACGAAGTGCTAATGTATACATTTCATATATTTGCTTGTTTGTAGTATTACGCTACAGCTACCATCTGTGCAGTTATTTACACCCTCTATGTTATAAAGAGAATTGGGAATCTGCCTTCTAAACACAGAGTTAGTCTAGTGAACACTTCTGTTATGGTGTACAACATGACATATATTAGGAAAATGGGTTTAATCATCAGCATCCAGATGAGTGCATTTTGAATAACAGAAACTAATTCATAAGTCTTAGACCTATTTCGTTATAGAGATATTTCATTAGAACAGCTGAAGTTAGCACTTTGCAGGATTACCTGGAACATTCTGCTGCAATAAGCCTTTGTCTGATGAGCACACTCGTACTTTTTATACCCTGTTTGCATTTATTCATTACATATTAATGTCTGCAGCAAATAAATTCAGACTGTGGTATTGCAACAGACACTGCAGCAAATACATGAAGTCAGTTAAAGTTAACTGCCTCAATCTTTTGGCAGTGAGAATCCCTAAGAATCCAGTGCTCTCCTCCTCCAACACTTAGTTTAAAGGCTACTTAAAAAGGCTACTGCCCAGCCTTTCAAACTCATATCCTAATCACAACACATGCACTTCACAGATATCTATAAACTATTTTCTGCTCTTTGAGACTTCCCAGTCATTGCTTAACACTCAGTGTTTGTGCTCAGAGATTAGTAGGGTTTTGGGTTTTTTTACATGTGGGCTTGGAATACTTTTTATCAAAATCTGCATCCTTGGAGGACATGGATGTGTTTCTGTCCTTATGTGTATACCAATCATGGAAACTTAAGTTCTGTTGCAATCACATCTGTGAAGGGAATGAGTTATTGGGAGTCCTAACTGTCCCAAAATGGGCAACAGGGGAGTGGAATTGTACCCAGTGTTAGAGCAAACACTCCTGAAATGGTGAAGGGCCATTTTTTACAGTCCTGAAGAACTTAAGTATCACTTTTTATTAAGGTTTTAGCTTAATGTCTACTGGAATAAGGCAATTGAGACCTATGTCTGTCTGTCTCTCTCTGCATGTAACTTTTGAAACTGACAATTTGAAAACAAATTTGAGAGAGGTATAAGTATGAAAGCTTTCCTGCAGGTTTCATGAGTGGTGGCAGTTGAGTAAAAGAGGAACGTTAGTGCTCTTACTGAGAAAGCTCTTCCAATGTGTGTTTTTATTGACAAGCCCCATCTGGCCAGTCAGCAATTATGTACTGGCAGGGCAGTGTGCAAGGAGTATGGGTGGGAGCAGGGCTAATGCAATCAGTAGAGGTTATATTAGGGGACAAAAATGTGTAGGAAACCAGGCTTCATTAGTTCTGTCTTCTGGGGAATGAGTAGTTATTTAGCAGAATAGAGGGATGCCTCACAGAGGCAAAAACCTCAGTTACAGTTTAGCTTTTGTCTTTTAGTAACAGAGTATGATGTGTAAAGACTCTTTCCACATTTGGACAGTGGAGCCAAACAACAAAAAAAGAGACCATTATATGCAATATCTGTCAAGAGCGGAGAATTGTCTTTGCTAGCTGCCAAATGCAAATGAGAATTACCCATTCATTTGGTCCAGAGAGAAAATGATATAATGTTTTTGTTTCAGTTAGTTTACTGTGACAAATAAACAGGAAAAGAGGACCTCAGTATGGCAAATGTTCAACTTTACTTAGTTTTAAAAGCTGCAGAAATCATCTGAGGGGTTGGACTCAATAATCTCTTGAGGTCCCTTCTACCCCTACAATTCTGTGATTCTGTGAAAAATACTGCTCTGCTGGTATGCCTTATTTCACATAGCCCCTATGTCTTCAAAGTGATTTATATGCGCTTTTTGGGGTTGTTTTTTTGTTTTTTTCTTCTTTGCTTCTTCCCAATCCTCCTCCTAGGTAGTGAGAATTGAGAACTCTTCTTGAAGAATTCAGACCCAAGTCTCACTAACTTGCCTTGGACTTTCAAGACAAGGATACTCATCCTGGTTGGACTCAATCAGTCTGAGCTACCTGATTTACTCTCTGCTGTATTAACTTTAGTCAAAGTACATCTCTGTCATGAGGTAGAGACACTCCAGTATTGGTTTACAAACTGCTGGTCCGTACCTATGAGTGGGAGGGAAGGGACATGGGGGGTTGTGGAGCTGAAATGTGTTGGCTGGATTCTAGAGCATGAATCCCAAGCACTTTGGGGAAAGAGGCCACAAGAGAAGGGTTCAGCTGCTCTGCAATTCAGCTGAGTTTTTGAGACTCATCTGAGGAGTCAATAAGGCTCTGGGAAAAAGTTAAGTGGGCTAGAGGGGAGGCAGGCATGCCTTTGTGGTTAGTGTTCAGGTCAACTGTGTCAGTGATGGATTCATAGAAAACTGTTGGAGCACTCTAGCAGAGCACCTCCAAGGCAGGGGGTAGGATGCCACTGTGGAGCACTCTGCTGGCCTGATGTGTTGACAGGAGATGTCAGTCCCCTTTGGCTGTGGGGATAGAGCAGCAAGCTGACGGCTGTGCTTGTACACACACAGGTCTGCTAGGTAATATGCAGCAATGTGATAGGTCAGATCCAGCCTGAAGGCCAACAGACTACTACAAAAGTAGACTTCCACGAGTGACCTTCCTTCATGAGCTGGAACCTGCTTGGCAAAGTAGCTGTGATTCCTGGCAATCCTCCCCAGTGCCACGATATGCTTGGTTGCTCAGCACAGAAGCCATTTGTGCATCATAGAGACCACAGAGCTTCAGTCCCTAAAGGCTTCAAGCAGATCTCGTTGTTACCTGTCACTGCAAGTCTTAATGATTTAGTTAGGAAATGGGAATGTTCTCAACATTTGTCTCCCACGAATGTCCTTTAGAAAGGTGACAAGCTGTGAGGGTTGAAGTAGGGTGGTTCCAGGGCCCCGACTGGGAGCGAGCCTTGAGCTCATCTTTCCCTGCCCTCTAGCCAGCGCCGTCAGGTTACCGCCTTCGCCCCTCGCCCAGGGGTGGTTTTGCTCGGCTGTATCCGCAGGAAGCGGCACCCGGTGGCAGGCGAGAGGTGCCGGTGGGGGCAGGTTGCCCTCTGGTGGCTGCCGGCACCGAGTGGCCGGCGCGGAGAGAGCCCCGAGGGGTCGACAGAAAGGCTCCTCCTTTAAAGTGCCTGCCGTGAGGAATGTACTTGTCTGCCTGCAAACCGGCGTGAGCAGTAATGGTCCTCAGACTTGAGCTTGACCCATCAGGTGTCAGCCTAGTTCTCTCTCAAGGGGTTTCAGTGCTGGTCCACCGTACAAGTCATACCGGGGGACAGGTGCTCCTTAGTAACTTCATACTCCATT
>VXBZ01002448.1:42506-234201 GCA_013399135.1 Heliornis fulica | reverse complement strand
AAAAAAAAAAAAAAAGGATTGTGGATAACTTGGAAACAGCCAGAACTGTTTTGTGCATGCTGAAATGTTACTCTTTTACGAGAAGGTACGATGTACAAAAGCTGTGCTCTACTCCTGCTCCCTTCTCTGGTAGCTGGGAAGCTGGACAAGGGTAGCAGAGTCTTTACCAGAACTCCACTGTGCCCTGAGGGATATGTGTCTGTGTGTGTATATTTATATATATGTATATATATATATGTGTCTTGCCCTTCCATACCCAGATCTGGCTACCCTAAGGTTTCCCTGACCTTGTGAATTAGTTCTTCAGCCACCATGGATTTGTTTAGTCGTGTCCTCCTGTCAAATAGGAAAGCTGTTGCCATAACCCTTGTATTTCATGTTTTGATGTTAATCTTGACATGCTTTACTCAAATCCAAATAATATGCGTTGCCTATACAATTCCAAAAGAAAAATAATTATCTTGGGTCATTAATGCTTAATTGCATCTGATTAAACAAAGCCTTCTTAAAATAGACTCTAGAAGGAAAAGATCCAATTGTCAGCCTCTTAAATACCAAAATAAAACAAAACCCTGAGGAAATGAAGGGTAGTCGTCTATGGTGTAACAGTTGCTTAGGGACTGATAGTGAAAAACGTGGCATATGTCCAGAAGAGGCCCTTGGCAAAGAGAGGAAACCTCTGTATCCCATGGAGAATTGGATAAGGTGGTGCAGAAGCTGATTTATATTTGCAAGTGAAATTTAAGAAACAAATGTGTGTATAGTTTATAGTTTGAAGACTATTGATGAAATAATATGAAAGAAAATTAAGAAGAAAGTAGCATGATGACAAGAAACAGCTCAAACTACTACTGTATTTTTTCTTTAGCTCCCTGAAGTCTGCAGGTCTTTGTGTTTCAATGCATCAGCTACTGTTTGGCACATTTCCTGAACCACTTTGTCTATTCACTTCTTGCTAATGTGAAAGTGCCTAGACTCCCTGGAAAGCCGGCTTTGTTGGAAACCTTTCATTATGAAGGATTAGCTGTTTGGTAAACCTGTGTCCCCTTTAACAGTCTGACGGGAAGTGCCAGCTAATGAAGGGCTCATTGTGGTGGTGCTGTGAGTGTGGGACTTGAGTCTGTTTTATGGCTCAGACTGCAAGCCAGGCTTCTTTGTGCTCCTGAGGGCTGAAGGGAAACTGAGTCATGCCCTTTGGTTCTGCTTAAAACGTGGTGAAAAATATGCTTTTCTTTCTCAGTGCTTTTGCCATGTTTGTGGTCTAAAGGCTTTATGTATCAGGGAATTGTGTCCATGTGTTACAGAATTATGTGTGTAGATTTAAAGAGTTGTGGTAGTGCCTGGGGACAGCTTGTTTTAAACTTTTCCATATGATACCAACATAAAAACCCAAAACAAGACAAAAAATTAAGTACCTTTATCACTTCATAGTGTAGTTCTAAAGGTTTTGAAAGAACTAAATCTGAACCTCTAGTCAGGTAGAAGGTGTGTCAGATGTATTATTGGATTTACCTGTTTACTGATAAATTTCCATATTTGTATTAAATCTCAAGAGGGATAATGCAAGATCTTTTATGGAAGAAATATATTAGAAATTCATACCTAGTGAAATATATTCTTGTACACCTTGAAGGAATAGTGCTGAAAAACATGATTGGAATCTGTGGTGTCCAGCAGGATTCTTTTATGTCTGTAATACATCTCTTGTCATTGAAAATCCCAAGACATTCACAAACCTAGGGATGCCCCATGCCTCCAAACGTAGGCATGCAAAAAAAGGCATCTTTGTGAAGCCACCAGGAAAGAAAACAAAGCCCTACCCAGACCCCCAGTCAGGCTTCATGTGTTTGGGGAAGTAGGTGGTATGCAGGACTCAGGGAACTGTTAAAGACCCAGAGACCACCAATGCTTTGGGGGTGGAAGGGCCAGCAGGTCAGTGTGGAACTGCTCGTATTAAATTCAGAGGAGGGCCCAAGCACATGGTTTGGATTTTGTTCTCCCCCTCCAATACAGCTAATTAGGCCAAGTGCAGAGGGTGTTTCTGCTGATCCCAAACACGTGTGACACAAGTGGTTCCTTCCAAGGGGAATTGGCTCTGGGAGGGTGTTATTAGCTCTGTCTGGGCAGGAAAGGCAATCAGGTAGTCCAGGGATATGTGTGTGCTTGGGGGAGTCAAGGAAGAGATTATGTTTTAATGAAGAGTTTTGAGCTTATTATCTGGCCTGCATTCAAAGACTGCAAGAACACTAATCATTCACATAAATGCATGTGGTGGGCAGTGACTGGAGAGCTGCCCAGGATACAGAGGTCACTATGACCCACATCTTGCACTCCCTCTCCTACTCACCAGTGCTGCCTGACCTCTTGGCTTTGTGTGGTTCTGACTGTCTGGTTCTGTGGGACTGTGGGAACACATGGGGACCATGTTACTGTTTTACTTGTAATCCTACAATATTTTTTCAGCATAGGCTTTGTATGTCTAGATGCCAAAGTGGCTTCATACCATTCATAAAGGGAGGATATACGGCGCTAGTTTTATATCTTTTTGGTGTAGATATATGTGGGCACAGTGACACCAGTTCCCAGAACAGTTCAGGGCTTTGAGGTGGTGCAGGAGGACATGGTACCACTAGGGACCAGGACAGGAGCTGTGGCACTGTGGTGACTGGTGACACCACAACAAACCAAGCCCTCACTCTCCCCAGCTAAACACTTAGCTGTGTCTTTATTCTGACAGTCCTTCTGTCCCCAGTAAACACATACAACTCCCCATTTCTAAGATGCACCTAAGGTGGAAGACACACTATATTCCTTCATCAGGCTGTGGCTTGGCTGTGCAGGAGGAAGACTGGATGTAAGGATCATTATGACAGACATAAATCTCATTCCCTGACCTGATCTTCTTTCCCTGCTGCTGCAATGCCAAGTGTGGCCCCTGGGGCCACTGCCTCCAAAACCTGGTCCAGGTCTCAGCCCTAGCAGTTTCTCCAGAAGCACAGCACTTCTGGCACTAGGGTTCGATACTGAGGTGACAGCTTCCTGCTGAGCACCCCAAGACTATTCCCATGTCCAGAGGCTTATGGTGCTCTCCTATCTACAGCAATTAAAGAACGTTTAAATAAAGAACAATTAAAGAACGCTAAAACCATGTGCAGTAGCAAAACCGAGGCACCTAATCCCAGCATCTTCTTGTGTGTTTCCTCAGTGGGACTGGTGGGGGTGGGAATCTTATGTGAGGTGTGGGCCTCCAGGAAGGTGGAGGAGCAGGGCTGGCCCTGCCAAAGGGCTGCTCTGGCTGGGTGCTGCTCCAGATGCTGGGCAGCTTGATGCAGCAAACCCTGCCTGAAGCAGGGGGCTAGATTCAAGAGTCTCTTTGTCTGTAACTTCTGCCTTGTTGTCCTGGTTTCAGCAGGGGTAGTTAACTTTCTTCCTAGCAGCTGGTATAGTGCTGTTTTCTTTCTCTCTTCTTTCTAACAGAGAATCTGTAGAACCATAAAATGAAGAGATGGAAAATGACCTATTAACCCGTCCAGCCTGGCCCCCTGCCAATCTTAAGCCATTCCCTTCAAACACCCTGAGTGGCTTGCTTAGACCAAGCACAAATCTCTCCATCAATGGTTATTCCAGCATGTCACAGAGAAGGTTACTGCCTAATTGACAGTGCAAGGAATATTGCTGGCAAAATTTTCCTGGTGTGTTGCCTCAAATGTTTCTGTGCAACGTTTGAGCCTATTAAATCAGCCTTTCTCTGTCCTGAACCTTCATCTCTTCACCTAGAATGGCCATGTCTTTTTTTTTTTCCTGCTCACCTGGCATGCCCCTGGGCAGGGTATCCATCCTGTGTTTTGTTACTTCCTCTTCTCTGAGTTTCTGTGGCACAACCCCCCAACAATCACCTGTGCAGAGAGGATGGGGGCAGGCTGGTGAGTGTCTCGAGCTTGGAGCACCAAGCATGGAGCTGCCCAGTTAAAGATTTTACTGGTCTCTCTGAAGGTGAAATAATACCAACATGTAGCTAAATTTAGAGAGAAGGCAGTAAGAATTAAATTTAGATGTTATGATGATTATAAAAAAACTTGTAACTAGAGAGCCTCTTTCTGATTAACATGGAGATCTTGCTTTAAAGCTTTGCAGGCATAATTCTAGTCAAAGTTTCAGAAGTCTATTCTCCCCGTGGGCAGAGGATATCTGCTATGGTCTTGTTCCTCCTAATTTGGTCCTCCTGTCTTAAGACATGAATGACCCAACCAGAAACAAGACCTGACTGTCTAGTGCAGTGAAGCAAAAATATGGAGCAACCTGTGGCTTTCACCTTGCCTGTGCACAGCATCAGGGTGTTCCTGCCAGGGGCTGTTCTGCAGAACCTTCTGCCACCAGAGAGCAGCTGGTAAAAGGAGAGTGATAGGCTTACTTGGCTCGAGATGAGACAGGAGCTAATTTGATGCTAATTATTATGGTTGCAATTTCCTCCCTAACCAGATGCAATCCCCTTCAGCCATCTCCAATGGTGTTAACGCTTAGGATATGCTTCCCACAGTAAAAGCAAAAGCCATGTTTCCCAGTTGCCCACAAGATCCATCCTCAGACTCAATCTGAGCTAGACACAGTACAGTTATTTGTGTTCCTGAAATAGCAAAAGATTAAGTTTTAAAAATCCAATAATGTGGCAGAAAGATATATTTGCAATCAGTTTATCCCTGAGCTCCATTTGTTGCAGATCTGGCACACTTTCTGCAGGGTACAGCGAGAAGAGCAGAGGAAACTGGCAGCTATTTACAGAGAGCCCAGCATGGCATCTCTCCCTTTTTGAATGGCATGGAGCCGCTTTGGCGTCTAGACATAAAAGGCCTATGGTGAAAAACCATTGCAGGATCACAAGTAAAAATAAATGACAGCTACTTCATGGTGTAGTTGTACATGAAGAATATAGGGAATGAAGAAAAACTGCTTGTACTAAGTCTTGTTTTGCCTTTTCTTGTGATAAGAGTGCAATAGGAAATCAGCCAGGAGACTTGGGATCCATTTGTTCTAGCATATCCCACACTCCCTGTGATCATGATGTGTGCTTTGACTGTTAAAAGTTTCAGATAATCACTGAAGATAGAGACAAGAGTTTCAGTGTTCTTCAAATAGAGACAAGTAGCAGCTCTGACTGCCCCATAATGATTGATCTCAGTCTAATTGTGTTTCTTGCTTTTCATCTTTTCTCTTTCACACTTTCTTTCACTTAATTTCCCTTTTTATGTATACTGTTTCTTTCTCTAGGGAGAGAGATTTGCTCCTTCATCTTATGTTGAGCTGAAGTCAGTGGGGTCTCTACTGCACTAACAGCACCTAATGGGACTTCAGAGAAGTTGGAGCTTGGTGATGCTTGCAGTTGAAATTTTATTGGAAGATTTTCATGTTTGATGTCATAAACAATCATACTGCATAAACAAACAAAGGGAAATATCTCGACAGCTCACAGAAGTAATTTTCCATGATAGACCAGACACTGAGATTTTCTTCTTTGGCCACATGATAAAGAAACTCTACTGACTGTATCCATCTCCCACAAAGATAAGAAAATTGTACTTATGACCAGCTTCTCTTCCTCCAGAGATGTCGTTCATGTCAAACCTGAGTGTTTGTTGTTATTCCCAAAATTTTCATTAAGACTTTGCATTGAACTGAAAGATGTTGTGTACTCTCAGAGCTGAGGGCAAGCTGCCACTCATTGCCTCCTTTTCAGGTTTTGACTGGGAACTTCACATTTACATACCCCCAATCCCCCTTGTGTCTGGCTGATGTCTGATGATCAGGACAAATATAGGAGACATGGGCAGCTACATTATCTCCAGATGACTACAGGTTGAGGACAGGTGGGATATAAGAAAATTGAAGGGATAGGAAGATAAGAGAAGGACCAGAATGCAGAAAAGTGCCTGTACTCATGAGGGAGTGAGCTCCTGTGAGTTTCCAGAGAAACAACAGCAGAAACTTCTCTCCTCCTGGAAATCCATATTGGCACCCACAGGTGGCTGTGGCAAGGGAGCATGGGTTGTGCTCTTCTTCCCCACCAGCATGCCCACTGTTCTCCATACCGCATGAGGCTATAGAGACATTCTGGTGTCTTGTGCAGTTGCTTCTCTCCTCTTCTTTGTACCCTGAATAGTGTAAATATGTATTAAATGAGTACTGTCCATTCCTGTGTGGAATGAAGCATGGAACTTTTGAAAACCCCTTTGTTATGTAATTAAAGACCGTACTTGAATACAGAAGGGAAATGCCTTAGCGTCTTAGTAATCTTACTTCTGATTCCTAATGTTTGAGAGTTTGATTTTGCAACCAGTGTGATATTACTTCAGCTCTATTTTATATGCATCTTGTGTACTTAAGAAAGAGTTGGGGCTTTTTCCCCATGGGCAGGCAAACTGAAAGCAATAGTACTGATGGTTCCTTGTTCCCTAAAGACTGAATTTATTTTTTTTCCTTCCTATATCTCTACTCAGGACCACCAAAGAAATGCTGTAAGGATTGTTGGAGAAACAGAAGAGAGTACTTCTGAGAAGAGGCAGCTCCCTATCCAGGTGCAGTGTCATTTCTATTGGAGTTGGGAACAAGTTTTTATTCATGGGATAGTCAGAAGGGCTCTTTGTATCTGCAGGGACTAGAACTAATTGTGTTTTACCTGTTTTAAACAAATTCTGACTTTGGAAATACTTGAACATCATAAGAAAATGTGCAGGAAAAGTCTAGTTCAGTGTGGTTCGTAGTAGGTGCTAGCTTGTAGTCCTTACAGCTGTCTTTAAATTTCAAGAATGTCCTTCAATGGAAAGCAATTTTCTATGTCCTGGTTTCAACTGGCATAGGGGTAGTTTTCTTCCTAGTAGCAGGTAAGTGGTGTGTTTTGGATTTAGGATGATCATGTTGATAACACACGGATCTTTTATTCGGTGCTTAGCAATGTTTACACCACGTCAAGGATTTTTCAGCTTCTTACATTGCCCTGCCAGCAAGGAGTAGGCTGGGGAGATGCACAAGAACCTGAGACAGCCAAACCAGCCAAAGGGATATTCCATACCATGATGTCATTTGATTTGGGGAAGCTGGCTGGGGCTTAGAACACAGCTTGGGTACTATCTGGACATTGGTGTTCTCTTGGTAGTGAGATATTGGACTGTGCATCTCTATTTTTGTATATCCTTTATTATTATTATTACTATCATCATCATCATCACCTTTCTATCCTGTTTTATTCAACTGTCTTTATCTCAACCCGGGGTTTTGTCTTTTTTGTCCCACTGCAGAGGGGAAGTGAGAGCAAACGACTGTGGGGCTGGTTAGTTGCCTGTCAGGTTAAACCACATCATTCCACCAAGCTTTAACAATATCAAGTATATTAAGTTCACTCATTCCTCTTTATGTATTATGATATTTTAATTATTTGACAGTACAATAAGTATCATATACAGTATAACAGACTGTAATTTAATGATTCATCAGAACACAATGCAACATAAAGGTGTTCAGCCCTTCTTAGGATTGTGTCCCACGTATGTACAATAACTACAGCTTGAAAGCTCAAAGTAGCAGTGTAATTTATTTTTTTAAGATAATTATGAGCTATGAGGAGTTAACTATTGTTTGATTCTGTCAAACTGATTTTCCAGGACTCAATACTTTCTGCATATTTAACAGAGTTTATCTTGAATGAGTCAGTGTCTCAGGCTTTCTACCTGGAGCCCCGTTTGATGCTAGTTTTACTAGTTCATTTCATTAATTTTCCTGGTATTATGTAGACTCGTTTTATGAAAGTTAATGCTCGCAGAACCCCCACACCTTTCTATTTAATTTGTGTGCCTCCACTGCCACAGGATGTGAGCACCTTGCATTCTTTGTGTTTGCTGTCCCATTATAGCATTTCAGGCAGGCACAATTATCCTTGGGGAAAAGCTGACAAATTGGAGTGTGGAAGTCAAATGCTATATCCAGAGAAGTCTTAGGTAGGAATAAATACCCGATTCCAAGATATTATTCCTCAAGGCTTATACTCAGTTACTGTGCGGCTGGGATTGATCGGTAAGTTCCCCAGTTCCTCAGTACACAGTGGAATTTGTAAACTAGGCATTCTTCTGTTCATCTTACATGAGCTTCTTTAACTGGTCAATTGTTTTATGGGTTTGGGCTCTGGATATAGTTAAAGACCTGTTAGGCAATGGTGGTTTCACTTCCTATGCAACAGCTCAGTACTTAGAACAGTCAGGACCCAAAACACTCAACCTTTACATTTCTTTCCTCCATGTGAGGGTTAAAACCTGTGTTTCTCACTCTTTGAAAGAGTATTGATGCCCCTCATAGCTTACCATGTGTTAAACTGCTTTACAGTTGGAGTTTTCTTGTGTCTCCCATTGAAATTGTTCTACGCTACATAGTATAGTAAAGGATCAGCCAAAATGCAAAAGATCAAAAAAGAACATTACTCTTTAGTTGTTAGGACTGTGGAGGTGGAAGGGAGGTGCAACAGCTATGATACAGCTTGTCTCTGCTTTGTCTTCTCACATAATTGCTCTACTTAAAAGCTTTATTTAGTGTATCCCATTTTGATTCTTCTCATTTATTTTGTTATTTATTACACCTCCTTTCTTCCCAAAGTCCCAAAGTACCTTGATTTCCATATGTGTATTTTTCCTGCTTCCTCTAACCTGGCTATTCTCTATCTGCTGCCAAAAGTGTGGCATACAAACTAGAGCCAAGCTTCCTAGCTATAAAAGACACCTAAAAGAACATCTTATGTATTGTTCTTCTAGAGTGAAATAAATGAACTTTACAGAAAAAAGTAATGTCAATGAAAGTGGTGATGCAAACGGGACCATAATAGCATCTGGTCAGTGAAAGCTCCTTTTACCCTTCCCAAGCCTCCCCATCGAGGTGTTCACAGATCACTTGTGGCTAATGTTTCCTCTGTAGCTAAAACTGAGTCATCATGTAAGGCAAATTTCTCAAAACAGAAGGAATAGAGCATGTTAATAAGGAGAAGAGAGTGTGGCTTGTATGGCTCTGTGCGGGAATCTTGTGGGGAGGCTTAACTTGAGAAGAAGCCCACTTTAGAACACAACTAAAAATGAACCTATTGTCTTAATTCCAAATAAAATTAAGAGGAAGGTTTACTAGGCAATGCTATCAGTGGTATGTTTCTCAGCTTCTGTTCTTTTCTAGCAAGCAGCAATTTAAAGTGATTTATATGCAATCTCCTCATTCAAATTAAATTTAAACAACATGCAATTTTCTCTGTCAGTTGATTACTTGTGAAATATTCAGCCAAACCCCAGAGTTTCATGCTGCAGGTGAATAAATGTGTCCCCTTTCCCGTGTTTTCCTTACAAGAACATCAGACAACACCCCATACTTACCTTTGAAAAGAATGGTAAAACTGGTTCCATAGAGTTCCCATCTGAAAGAATACCATTCTTCAAACATCCTGGATATTAAATGTTTCTGCTTGCTCCTTGGGAAATTAAGTAGTAAAACAAGCTTGTGCGTATGTAAAACCAGTTACAGAAGGCTTCCAACTGAAAGTGAGTTGCTTACTTACAAAAAAGTTTTTTTTTATTAATAAAAAAGTGTGGGGTTTTTTTGTAATAAAAAGTGTGGGCTTTTTAACATAATGAAGTAATTTCTGTCTGCTTTTAGTAGGGGTGCTGATGATCCTTTCCAGTTGGAAAGGTATAGCAAATGTTTGGGATGATAAGGACCTCAGTGTTTCAAAAGCCAAACAGCCTCAGCTCACTTCCTTTCCCTGTCTTGTAAGCAAGCTCAGATCTTGCAAACAGCCTTGAGAACCAAAAGGGTTCTGACATCCCAAGAATGGAGTAGGAGACTGTTATGATGAAAGCTGCAAATCAGATTCAAATCCTAAATATTTTATGAGTCCTGACACCTGTTTGAAAAGATGGGTCCTAAAAGCATACTGTGAAATAGCTGTTGATCATTTCAACTGACTAGTACAGATTTAAGAGCCTGTCTTTAGAACCCCTGTTTGAAAGTTTCTGCTTGATACTTAGTCTCTACAGATTCCTTTGCTTGCAAAAAGGTATTAATCCAAATCCACCATGGACACATCTTGTTTACCAAAGTTAGGATCCATATTGAAACTATGCCTTAGTTTATATTTAGGGCTCCCTAAATATAGCAAGTCTTCCTGGGGTAACTCATACTCCTTTCATGATTTGCAGGAAATGGAGGGCATAAGCTTCAGCAATAGCTCCCAGCAAAGATGACATGTGCCACAAAGGCTTATGTGATACAGAATAGGTTGTGGAGGAAATTAGATTGGTTTTCAGTCCTCATTTTCCTTCTTGTCATTCAGGTGGGTGTTACCTATAAAACCTGGGATCCCTGAAAGTAGAAGCACAAGTGCTATTACTTAAGATAAGGCTTGCATGGAATTAAAATAGAAGCAAGTCAGTCTTGTGTGTGGCTTGAACTACTGATAGGAAAATAAAAAGCTGTGCCATGGTTGCTGGCGTAATAGTGATTAGGGTATAGAAATGTGTAATCCAGACAGCTTTACTGCTCCTCTAATGTTGCCTTCATTAGAAAATAGGTATATTGAGCTACTTACTTGAAGATATCATCTACATGGAGGTGCAGTTGCTTGAAGATTTCAAATAAACTAGCCAACTTCAATGAATGGAAGAGTTGTTCACAACTAAAGTGCATTTGTTTACTTGAGGAAGGGATCCTAGCATTAGATATTTGGAAGGTATTTGATTCAGTGAGAAGATTAGAGGACACAGATGTTTTTCCAGATGGATGTATAGTCTTGGTCAATTTGCAAATAAGAATCAGTTTTCCCAGGTTCTAATGAAAGTATATAGAATTTATTTAGTGCTGAATGATTTAGGTCAAATACATGAGAGCCTTTATTTTCTACTATACAGTATTTCAGCACAATACTTGTTAGAAGAGGTTAAAGTATTATTAATAGCTGGCATAGTGTTGTCAAGACATGAAACAGCACGCTACCTTCTTAATGTATCAACACTGTTCTTGGAAGCAGAAACTAAAATTGAATTTCTATTTGCAGAGAATATTGTTAGGGTGAGGTTTTCCTAAAAAACAGCACATAGGTGAGAAAAAAGTATGAAAGCCCTGCTGACATCAATTTACACTGAAGGAGAGATGGCACATGCAGAATATGGCAGACAGGAAGCTGGCTTCTTTCCATGACACTCTACGGCTTTCACTATCCTGGAACTGTGCAATTGGTTTTGTGTGCATAGAGCAAATGGGATATGACAGGCTTAATCTTGTTTTTCTTGATGTTGGTGACTCACCTGGGCTTTAGTACATGTGATTTGAAGCCCATGATTAAACAGCACAGACTGAAAGGGCAAATACAATGACATGCCCTGTAAGTCAATGGAGTGCTGTTTCCAGCATGGTTTGATATATAACTGACAGATTATATATCAAACCAGCTTTTCTGATTTGGTATGCTCTGCAAGCACCTTAGTGTTTCCCTGGAACGTTTTTTGGTCTGTATCATACTTTGTAGGGAAGAATGGGTTTTGTGGAGAGCTAAAGGCAGCAATTGGCAGGCTATTAAACTAGTAGCTAAACCTTAATGACTCAGAAGAAAGCTTCATGTTTTACCTTGATTCACTGCTAAATCATAGACAACCAAACTGTCTTTCAGTCCAATTACTAATGCCAGATGTACACAAAAAGCATAGGGATTGGGATGCAGTGGCACCTTCACAGTTTGAAACATTTCCTTGTCTTGCCTTAACTGCATCTTTTAGGGTAGCACGCTCCCTTATCCTCATATTTCCTGCTTTTATGACTGATTTGAAAGTGATTTTTGCAGGTTATTTCTGCAAAACAGGCAGCCCAGAGCAGTGGACAGGAGCAGAAGCAATGATTAAAGCAGGCTTAGTACATACAGATGGGTATGTGCAAACTTGAACTTGCCTGTACATAACACTATGTTAGTGCATAGGCAAATGCAAGCCAAAATATTCACATTCTCTTGTATAAACACTGTGTAAAATTTTGTTCATTACTGTAAAAATATTTTAAAGTTATTCTTCATGGGATAATGTGGTTGAATTTCTTTTCCTTATACCCTGAGGTTTTGAAGGGACCTAAAATATTCAATAACAGTGTTTGGCAATATAACATGCAAAAATCTTCTACACTTGTCCCATTTTAGACCACTGATTTATCAAGATCTCTAGTGTTTTTTTGGGGTTTTTTCCTCTAACAAAGTGTTGCTGTTTGGGGTGTTCACCCCCAGATTCTCACCACCTTTTTTTTTTAACTGACATTGGTGCCTGAATTCTTTGGGCTGTGCAGACAAAACAGCTTGGCAAATGTGAGTTCATTCAAGTGTATAATGCTCTGTATCTGTGGCTTTCTCTATTGCTTGCTTCATCCAGATCTGGTTTTCCTCTCTGGAGATGTAACTATTTTACTTTTATCTCATCGGCTTTCCTCCGATTTTCCATCTCTTGTCATGGAAAGTTGCTATGAGAACGTCTCAGAATTACAATGTAATTGTTACAGACCTTTTGGGAAGCCAAAAAAAGGAAGGCTTTTGTAGGCTGGAAAATGAAATTAAGTTTTTTGGTTTTATTGTTCCAAAACTTTTCCCTGAGTTACTTCTAAACTCCTCAAGCACAAGGACTCTGCTCTTGGAAAAAATTATGACTGCTAGATGGATTTCTGTCATATATGCATCTCAGAATAATCAGTTGGCAAACTTAGCAAGTTACTGTGTTGTTTTTTTTTGCTCTCCCCTGATATGCTGAAATTCACTGTTACTGTAGAACTGCTTACCTCTGAGAACAGGAATGGTAGTTACCTGATTATGGTATCCCTTTTCCATTTTCCCTGGTTTGTTTTGACATCCTGTCATTTGGGCTCTTCTGGACAGGTTGGTCAATGTGTTGACAGCAGAACATAACAGCAAACAGGAATCATATCTTACTCCGCCTTGCCATTAAAGAGGGATCAAACAGTTGGAGTGCCATAGCATCCAGAGGAAATAACCAATGTTTTAGGTCCACTAGATGTAATAATCGTCTCCATTCAAGGTTGTGAGGAAAGATTTAGAAATTCTGCAGGTTTGGGGTTTTGGTTTTTTTTTTGGGTGGGGGGATTTGTACCTGTATACATCCATCGGTAAACAATTTTTCTGGCAATTGCAGCTGCCTAGGGCAAGATTTCATCCCTCTCTTAAAGTCATTGTGACAAGCCTGGGTACTTGGACTATGACTGGGATGTCACTTGACCCATGGTGTATGTGAAAAATCAATATCCAGAATCTCTCATATGCATTGATCTTAATTAGTTCAGGACTGTGTGCTAGTCTTGGGACAGTGATGGATGTGCTGTTCTGAAATCTGAGCATAAACAGATGTATATTTTTTCAGGTGATTCTACCTGTCCAAGTGCTCCCACTAGCTTGCAGTTCTTAGTGTACCTGGAGGCATCTCTCCACATTAGTTCTTGAGTCCAGCAGGCAGGAAGCAGACTTTGCTGAACTCACTGGGATTCTCTGACAAAACCTTGCTTGCCATCAGGCAGTACATGAGGAGCGAATGACTACCTGTGCCTCTTGCCACCTCTAGAAACACATGCTGAACCTTCTAAGTCATGGAGAACTCTGAAATATCACAAGACTCTGCAGGACTTATATCAGCTTTTAAAGTCCTAGCCATTTGAACCAGGATTATGTGAAGAACTTTTATTTAGATAACATTTAAGTTCCTTACATTGTCCAGCATGGAGAAAGGCCAAAACCTAAAATTAGGAGGTAACTAGATTGAAAATGTCTTTTGCTGCTTCTAGTATGGGGACCAGGCTAACAGTCTTTGTACCTGGGCAGAAGGTGCCAATTGTACAGGGCTCTCTTCATTCCATAGAGCTAGCTATCACACAGCAGCAACTCTCAGCTTGTTTTGATTACTACATGCCCTCACTTTTCTTAGCCACCTTGAAAACTAGAGCTGAAAACCAGATCACTATCCCCAAGCTGTGCCCTTTGCAGACATCATTCAAAGGGTCTGTATATATTGCAGCTGCAACAGTGGTTGGCTGTGTATGGTACCTTTATCCAACTAGGAATAAATAGCCATAAAAGTGCAGCTGTTTGATAGACATTCTAAGTTTCTCAGTGGGCTTGCACAGGTTGTGCTGAAGTACATGCAGTCTCACCTTTATTATTATTATTGTAGCATCAGTGTAAGTAGTGCAACTCTTCTGGTGTATAAAACAGGCCAATATTACAAAGGCTGAGTAGAGACCTATTTGATTTGGTGTCTTTTTAACAGGTGTGCTGAGTTTTCTAAGGTTCATCTAACATGAACATGCCCCAGCGAGAAAATAGAGGAAGAGTAAAATTCCTGGTGGGAGAAAAGATTAGCAGCACTTATTTGGTTACAGTTGGTCTCTTTCTGTTCCATACTTGCATTGTTAATACCCCAAGTGCAAGATGGACTTCTGCAATCTTCAACTCCACTGAGTGCACAAATGCTTTAGGACACAGCAAACTGAAAATCATTGCATTTGAGATGCACCTCCAATACCAGCTATGTCTCCCATTAATAAATACATTACAAGTCTTGTGGTACTGATTAGTGGCTAATGTTGAATTATTAGTTATGAATTTAATAGAGTTAATACACACACAGAGTTAATCTTTGGAAATCATTAAATATATGACAGTGTCTTGGAACAGCTCAAAGATAAAGAGCAGGAGGTTTTGTTGCTGGAGCCCAAGACCCCAACATCTAGTCTAGTACAGTATCAGTTCTGCAGCTGTCTAGTTCTGCATCTGTCTAGTTTAATCCACTAACAGAGCTTCAGTTTTGTTTCACAAGTTCATCCATTTGATCTTGAATGCAGAACTGAGGAAATGAATGAGCTAGACGTGCAGTCTGTGAGCTTTACCTTCCCTTCATGCTGCACATTGCAGTTCAAGCCTGCAGCACCTTTTGTTCCACTTGTAAATCTTCATTTCTCCTGTCTCAGCCCTGTGCACGGAACAGAGTGCATTGCAGTCCTGTGACATGGACTAATGAGCGTTGCTTGACACTGTTCTCAAGCCTGATGAGTTCGGGATTCCAAAATAATCTGATTTTGAGAGCTCTTGACACCTACCTACAGAGATGTTGCTATTTGCTGTCTGTGGTGTGACTCAAATACCAGGTCATGGTGTGCATAACAGCTGGTAGTAACCCGCCAGGAGGAATTAATGCTTCTAACTGTGAATCTTTAACTCTTGCCAAGCACCATGCAATGCCAAGAACAAGATGCATACTTTCTTGTTTTAATCTGATATTTTCTTGTCTTTATTGAACTGTTTGTCCCTGGGGAGTTTCCAGGAAAAGGGCTACTAGTAGAGGCTGAGCAACACCTGGGCTTTCCAGTGGTGGGAAGTCCCAATTTCAACCAAGAAGTATGCAGCTAAGAGATGGCTGTGCCCAGATCTTAGACATTGAGCTAGTTTTGTAGAAGGGTGGAAACTTGAAGCATGGAACTTGAACATGTATCACATGGATTCTCCATCAATAGCACAAACTGTTGATTTCTCTCCTATGGAACAAACTGATTGCAAGATGAGATTTTTCAGATATTTTTCAAAACTATCCTACTCACTGGAGCCAAATCTGACATGGAGAAGTGAAAACAGAAAACCCAGGAAATAATATAGATGATACAGTACTCCAGGATAAACACCTGCAAGAAGGCAGACACAGTGAATAGGTGTTGGAGATACTGTAGTAAATGCATGCCATGATTTCCTGGAAGCAGGAGTGCTGCCAGACCAACAGGAAAGCAAGTTGCTCATCATTTCTATTAAAATTGCAGAGGAATGTTGTTTCTTATGCCAGTATATGCAAAGGTTTGGAATGTGTGCTACAGGCTCAAAGGCTTGGTCTGCATTTAATATTTTCTGTTGCAGAGTAGTAATATATGACAATAACGGCATACTTTGTCTATGGCTTTATAATCTGTTGTGGATTGTGCCGCTGTTGTCTGCGCGTGCACAATCTAATTACTTGTGCTACAAGTCAAAGCACACTACTGCTAACACCACCTTGGTTGAAAACATGTTGGTTAACAAGAAGAGCATTTAAATGTTAATCAAAGGAATAATTGTACCAAAAGTACAAGTATGTTGGCTTTTTCTCAGATTTGAAGTAGTTCTTGACTGAAGAATGGTCCCACCTCTAATAACTAACCTCACGATGTCCCCTGCTTGGGAAGAAAGCTCTGGACTTTCACTCCCCAGCAATCAGTTGTGGAATCTCATCAGAGAGGGAGACAATAGTTTTGGGAATTTCTCTGTTGTGTCTATTCCTGGAGGGGTTTCCAAAGAGCTTTCTGTACAGACAAACCTCTCCATAAAGTACTCTGCCTCCACCACACACATTAAACTTTCTGAATTAGAAATCTGAATGTCATGAGCCCCTGAAACAGTATCATTGTCAGAAACAGAATCTGTCACCTAATGAAAGAGTATTGTCCTATTCCTTGTCTTACTGGATCTCCCCAGAGGCCTGATTTCATCGGTTCCATTAGTGTCAGGCCCTCAAAGGGGGACAAGGACTCTGACCTTGTAATAGCCTTGATTTTGGCTGTTTAAATTTTTGGTCTTAAACCACACTGATCATACCTAGTGCTGGTTTATGTCTCTTTCTGTCCACGTGCTTAATGGCTTGACACTTCAGCACTGGTACTTCTGGTATTGCTGCATCTCACCATACTGTTGGTGCCAGCACTCAGCACTTTCTGTGTATCTGGGCCTGATGCTGAGACATGAAAATGGGGTTTGTGTCCGATGTAGGGTATATTGATGGACTGGATTGTCATTTGCACAACAATAATATTTGTGAGCAGGTAGGGAAGACTTATATTAAGAGGAGTCTGGTATTAAGGTTATAACTTTCAGACAGTTGTGAGTTTCTGAATAACTTCAAAAATAAAATAAGCAGAACTCTAATTCATTATGTCCTCTCATTTTCATTATTTCATTAATCTTTCTAGAAATTCTTGTTGGAAATAATTTCACTGGCTTAATTAAGGGTTATTACCCAATTGTTTTTTTTACTCCAAATTTTTAAATGAACATGGATAAGACCTTTCATAAACCATAGCAATAGCTCCTTATTGGACTAGGTTACCAGGCATCTAACCTGTGTTACCTGTGCCTCCAGCTTAGAAGAGAACTTCAGAGATCGACCCAGCTGTGCACCAACCTTGCAAGACTCATAGCAAGACTGCTGTGTCTCACATTGTAGAGTAAGACTGGAGTAAAATACCTTCACCTGCATGTGGGTATGGGGCTGAGCATGTGGTGACAGCAGTGACGTTTCTGTTCCCTGTGGCAGCATCAGCAACTCCCCATGCATGCTCTGACAGAAATCAAAGCTGGTGCCTTTATAGACCGAATTCTTCACAGGTTGGATCTGTCATTTGCTTCTCAGATCTTGTTTATTATTTTCCTTAGAAACTCATAATTAAAACCATCTCTTAAACTGTCCTGTCATGCAAAGCACAGCCTGAGAAGTTCTAGCTTAGTTGCAGTTTGCTAATGTCCAGCAGTAATGGGATTTTGTTGGACAGTGTTGGTGCACAGAGATTTCTGACTTGGCAGCACAGATGTTTATCCAGCTAAAAGCTGAGGTGCTGGTAATGCACAGAAGTACTTACTTCAGCTCCCAAAGGTGCCCATTTCCATTGTAAACCCAGAATCTCTTACCTTCTATGAAGACAGATATGCTTTGATTACTGGAGGAAAATTCAGGAGGATTTGAAGAGTACTTGAACCAACATGTTAGCATCAAGTGGTATACTTTTATGATAATGGCAATCAAATGAACTGCCTAAGGGCAAATAAGAAATTACACAGAGATGAAAGTGTCTGACATGATCACTCAGAAATCAGAATACCTGTTTGGTCACTTCAGTCATCTTGTTGAGGCAGATAGTGATGGCCGCCTGCAGCATGTCCCTTACTGCCTGGGTCAGGGTGATAGCTTAAAGTCTTCATGGTTGGAGCTTTTCATGTAAAATTGGGATATTTCAAAATATGTGAGTCTGGGGATATAAATTAAGGTTCCACTGATCCATAGTCAGTGACTTTTTTAGTAGAGGATGGTTATGTCTTTACTGACACGAAACTAATGAAATCCTTAGACTTTGTACTCTAAGGGGCAGACAACATAGGGAAAACTTGTTTCTTGGAGGAATCTTAGAAGAGCACATGATTCTCCTAGAAGAGGCAAGAAAGCAGCTGCAGTTCCCAACCTCACTTTGAGCTACACACTGTGTACACAAGACTTCTCACGTTTGATGTTTGCAGCCATAAAGGAGGATATCAAGATATTTTCTAACATTTAGTTGGTTTGGAAGCCAAAATGATACAATCAACATAGTATCCAACTATGTTAAATGAACCCAAGTGCTTGAAGTAGTTCAACCCATGGAAAGAAAAACCTTCCACTAGTACGGTAGTGGAGTTTCAGTGAAACTTGTCTGTCTTTAGAAAATCCTCATCTCAGTGCTCTGCAAGGTTTTGCTACCTAACTTTAGACAGATGTTTTTGATTCAGGCATCCCATAGTGCCTGATCTGCTGAAAGCAGTGTCAGTTTAAACAGTAATTTTTTATTGTAGTGGCTAAAGGCAAAATGGATATTTTGTTCTATGAGTTAGCAATGGTTTTCAGCTGCTGCTCTTTATAGAGCAGAAAAGCCATGTAGATTTAGATAGTGCATCAGTAAGAAAAAGGTCAACAGTGGCTGGCCTCGAGCACTTGAGCATTAACAGCTCTCTGTGTGTACCAGAGAGAATTAAATCTCACTGACCAAATGAAACCTCAGATTCATACACTGAAAATGATTGCCATGGTTTTGCAAGTGAAGTTTATGTTAAGGTATAAACTCATTCTGGAAACGGACTTGGTAGTAGTGAACACCTATGAACCCATTGCTTGCTTTTAAGGGGAGGGGGTAAAAATGTTCAGTTTATTGGCAGTAGCCTAATATTCTAGAAAATATAACATATTGTGCATCAGAAAGCTTATTATAGACTTACAAATTAATGTTGCTCTCAAGGGCTTTTTCATTAGACATAGAATAAAGGATCTATTAGATGATTGCACGTACCATAACACAAAGTAATTCAGTCTCTTTAATGCTGTAAGGTGTGTGTGTACTCATAATAAGGTAGGTTGAAGGCTGGATGCCAAATGTCCACCCAGCTGCTCTCTCACTCCTCCACCTCAACAGAACAGGGGAAGAAAATAAGATGAATAAGCTTATGCATTGAGATAACTATATTTACCAATTACTGTTATGGGCAAAACTGTCACGGCAAAACTTCAGGAAAATTAATCAGTTGCAAATGGTACCAGTTGGATGGTGAAAAAGAAAGACAAAAGCTTAAACACCTTCCCCAACCCTCCATTTTTGCCCCCAAGGCTGAACTTCTTCATTCCTATTTCCTCTACCTCTCCTTGGACCAGTGGAAGGAGATTGGGAGTGGGGATCTGTAGCCATACCTCTCTGCCTTTATTCCTCAGACTCTTTCTCCATGTTCCAGTGTGGGTCCTTCTCACGGGCTGCAGTTCCTTCTGGGTGAGCCTGCTTTAGCATGGGATCTCCAATGGCTGCAGTTCCTTCCAGCCACATTCACCTGCTCCTGCATGGGTCCCTCCATGGACCACAGTGTGGATGTCTGATCCAGCATGGCTTCCCACAAGCTGGTTCTCCCTCCGTGTCCATCACCCCTCATAGAGGGCAGCGATTGGCCCATTTTTGTGAAAACTCACTGTCACAATTTCTTACAATTGCAATTTTGGACAGCAGTCACAGCGTTGTCTTCAAGGAATTGCAGATTAAGGGAATATTGTACAATCTGCATACTCAATGGGGTGAAGTAAATCAGTCCAAGAAACGTACCATTCTGAGGGAAAGGTTTCATCTGGTTTACAGAAAAAGGACATTCTTATTTCCAGCCCACAAACAAGTAAAGTGTGGAAAAACAGTGTAAGTGATGAGCAGTTGAGCTTTAACCTTAATTTGAGAAAAGATAAGCAACTGAAAGGGAAGTTGTGTTCTGGGGCAACACCCTGGCTAGTGTCAGTGACCTGCTTGAGGCATGTCGTTTGCCACACGGGCAGCTCTGTAGAAATTAGAAATAGTTGTAGATAAAAGGCAGCAAAAAAATGTCTTTTCATATGCAGAAGTTGATTCCTAATAAAACCCCCTTAATTCACGTGTGAATAAAGCTTTTTTTGCCTTTTGATTTTTGAACGCTAAATGCCAAGGAACCACAGAGCTGGACTTGTCTTACCGGGCAATTCTTTCTGCTTGAAGAGTCTATGCCCAAGAGCTTTGGCAAAAATCCTTCAGCTGAACCTTGTAAGCATAGCCCATTGAGGAAAGGCATGCAGGAAATAAAATTCTGCCTGCGCTTTCTTTAATGACCAGGGTGTAAAAGAATGACAGTAATTTCAGAATAAATAATGAAATGTAATCCTTCAAAAAAAATTTAAACAGAAAAATTAACAAATAAAAGCATTGAAAACTCATGAGCAAGGCCCATTTCCCTCTAAGGAGATTTATTTAAAACTCATGGATATTTAATTGCTTTGAGACATTTTAGAATTTTTATATCCAGTTTTCCTCCCAAACTGTGGGACAAAAATTCACTTTAAGAGATTGCTCTGCGTGTACGTGTATATATATTTTAATAACAATATGAGTATATCTTTTAGAACTCAAATTTTAGGAAAGCCACTTTTTTTCTCTGTGAATTCATGAGATAGCAGGACCAATCTTCACTGCAGAGGTATCATCATTTGGCAGGTCAAACCACAGGCCATATTGCATATACACCTTATGTTGCAGTTTAGAAATTGGCTTTGTTTCTAACAAGTTAGGTGTGCCCTTCCTTATGACTCTATACTTGCGCAGTTCTAACAATGGCAGAAAAATTATGTACGTGGTAAAACGTGGCTTCCTTCTCTAAAGTATTTGATTTATGCATAAATGTGTTTACATATACTCCCCAAACAATAATATTTCTGTCTAACAAGAGGAATGGCTGCTGGAAGCTATGGGGAGGTTTGCAGTACTGCTTATCCAAGGGGAGTGGGGATGTGTTTACTGTAGGTGACGATGCAGGGATCCCCAGCTGCACTGGAGTCAAGGAGTACATTTCATGTTAAAGTTGGTGTTAGTTTTGGGCAAGTGCTGGAGCATCAGCCACAGTGGGTGCTTGTGTCCCTCCTCACACCTTGCTGTGTTGGGTGCCTAGCATATCTGTCTCTTTTTCTGCCCCTTTGCCAGCAGCGTGGAGCACCAGAAGCTAAAACACCTCTTCCTGGTGTGAAGATTTTAATAGTGGGCAGTTTGAAAAGTTCAAATATTAGCTGTAGATTAAAAAATAAATGAAAGCATGCAATACTAGGCTGTCTCTGACAGGTACTCTAATGCAGTGGGATCCCTCTCAGAGAACTTTCTTGCACTCTGTAGTTGCTGTCTTTAATTCCAAGTGCTCTGTGAACAGACTACCTGTGACTCTCAGTCCTGGCCACTAAATCTTGATAGGTTCTTTACTACATGGCATAAACTGTGTCTCTGTGCTGCTGAATGTTACTGAAGAACAGATAATCTTTAAGGGACTTTAATGTTAAGTGAGAAAGAAGAAGAAACTGAAATTGCATTTACTGTTCTGCATTTCAAAAGACTTGTTCTGCAGTTTTTTCTCATCTTTAAAGATAATAACTACAAAACTCATAGTGTGGGAGCATTCGCTTTTAAATCCTGCACCAAGCGCAATACTCACTGACTGAACTTGCAGTTGGCAAAAGCAAAAGCTGGGGGGGGATGTACGGGAACATGTGCTGTCCTTTGTAGTTCCAGTTCTTTTAGAAGCACTCACAAATAGCTTTAGTTTCTTTAGCAAATACAATGGCATCATTCTGGGCATGCCTAGTAGAAGTGTTCTGGGGCTAGTAAACTGTGAACAAACCTGTTTGCATTGCTGTACTGTACAGCGCAGCACAGATAAGCCCTAATTGTTATGCAACTCCTTAGCATAAGCTCCTGGCATGGCTCATATGCTTCCCTTGTACTAAGACCGTCCAAAATAGCAACAAGAAAGCATGTAACCAAAGACACAGCAGGAGTGTAGGAATTCACCCAGGCCTTGGATGTTCTAAAGCTTGAACAATTCCTCATTTTAAACCTTCCAAAATGCTAAGCATAATGTATTTTCTTCGGAGCTTCTTCAAGGTAAGCAATTTCAAACTTTTTCTGCGTGTGGGAGTGAGTTTGGTTTAGTTTTGTTTTGACAAGAGAGAAACTTGGATTTCTAGTCTTTCTATAGGAATATAGAAAGTAGTTTTATTGAGAACTGATGCTCAGTATGTAAGTGTACTCACCAGGTTTGCAATTTGCTTTGCTATGTTACCATTTGATTTGTAGAAAGTGGTTATTTTCTGCTATAATAAAAAGGAAGATTTATGTATATTTATGTTATACTGTGTGAACAATAAAATTTATGGTGTAAGCCACATCCATCAACAGGGAGTTGTTAGCAGTGAAAGATGCATTTTATGAGGCAAAACCAAATTGCAGCTCATTTTTATTCTTTTACCAAAGTGTGTGTTGTATTTTAAACATGCCAAATTGAGCAACTGAACGCTTCCACCATTGAAAACATGTTAGGTACAAAATAAGTTATAAAATGTTGCCGATAAATTTGTGTTTCATATTATTATAACAACGAGACCAAAAATATTATCTTCAGTGATGGGTATGTAACTCTTGGGGGACAGTGAATCTATTAAATTCCGCAGTTGTATGACTGAGGTCCTGCTGCTGTCTGCTGTTGCACTGAGACATAGCTGGTTGGGATCTGAGTCCCAGCTGTGGCTTTCACCCTGCTCAGAATTACGGCACAGCAGTGTTGCAACTGGAGCATGTGCTGCAGGCTTCATTAGTGGTGTGCACTGTGAAATGTGTAGATGATTTTGAGAAGCGTGGCTCAAAGGAAATGGAAGTTTGGATTAGCGAATATTAGATTATTTTGCAGTTAAAATTTGAAGTGCAGCATAGAATTATGAAGAAGAATACTTAAGAAATAGAAAAACTATAATAAGCTGAATTCTAACTTGCCATTATGTTGTCACTTATGCATTTTCATTCCAAATTACTTCTTGATAAAATATGCTGCAGTATTGCACCTATAGTGTAAAGTCAGCAGTAAATCTAAACTCAGAATCGCTCTGTGGAGACCAATTGATGTTTTAAATAAATACGAGAAAGTATTTAATTTTAGTCCTAAAACATGAACCTACAGCTAACACCTGCAACCACCCAGTGGCTCATAGAAAACCAGTAGCAGAAGGTGGGCCTCATTTTTGGCAGCCTTCCTTAGGGAGATTGTATGGGGCTGGTCTTAAAAATTGCCTACTTTTAGGTTAAAAATACCTACTTAAATTTTGTCAGAGTTACTTTATTACTCTAAACAGTGCATTCTTGGGGAGGTAAAAGCAGAGGACAAGAAAAATATGGTAGGAAGGATTTTCTTTGTTACTGGGGTATGGCTATAGACTCATCATACTTGTATTGCTGTTTTATCACATGACAAGCTTTGACTTTGAAAACTTGTAGTGTAACACATGCCACTGAAGTGTATGTAAATATCTTTAACGTGGGAGAGTACACACTTCTCAGTACTTAAAAGTATTTCTTTACATAAGGATCAGACATCTAAATTAGCGTTGAGACACTTGTATTTGAGAAAAAAAGACTGAGTAAAAACTGGTAGCTGTCATCTGTATTATGGCGATCACTGGATCCATTCTAAAGATGAGACTACTTGTTTTTAACAGCCTTGTGCCATCTCTTTTGATTTCAGTTTGAATGATTGACAGGGTCAGTTTATGTCTAGAGGTTTAATTGTACATTAAGTGACTTAGATCTAAGAGTCAGCTAATCACTCAGATTATGTCCAAAATTGAGTTATTTTAATTACCATGTATTGTTTTCTATGAAGTTTTCTTGAAATAGAATGCTCTTAATCAAAAGCTGCCCAAACCACAGTGTATCCAGAGCTGCATTTTGCTGGTCTTGCACATCACCTGCGCTCTGACATTCTTGTGACTCGGGTCGTGCTAGATTGACCCAAATAGCTTGAAATGCAGTTTGAGGTCTTAGCCATGTTTCTCAATAGGATTTGAGCTCCTATGATCCTCATATCTGTGTCTGAGAACTTCAGAAGTATCACCCTCACCTGACCAGAAAGAAAAAGTAGCCTGGGCCAAACAGCTAATAAACCTGCCCTTAGGTTTGGGACAAGTGCTGCTAACCCTATGAGAGTGTTACTTGGTGCCTCTTGTCCTCTGGAAGTGGCATCAGCTGCCACTGCTGATGGAAGGAGCAGGAGGAAGTGGGAATAGCATAAACCTATTCCTGCATCTCCAGGAAGGACTAGAGCTGGGGGCAGGGCTGTGGGGCAGGGTCACTAGGTAGGAAGGAGCTCAGGACCCCTTTCCTGCCCTTGTTTTATTTCTGGCTGGAAAGGTTTTGGAGCAGGGAACTGTGAGCTTGGGATGCATAACTATGTACCTGTATCACGGTGCCTTTCATTGCCTGTTTAAAGGAGACACAGAATGGCATGCATATCTGGTCTTGTGAAGATGTGTCAGCAGAGATATCCTGCTATATCTTGGCCAATCAAGATTTCTATCTTCTACACTGATGCATTTAAAGGCTTATGAAGTTTATCTTCATAAGATAAGAAGATAAGAAGAAAAAAGAGATATCAAGGTTGTTATAGATGCACAACTGAGTTGCTTTTAGCTGCTGCTTTTTTCTCACTAACTTAAATAATTGTCTAATTAAAATATTCTGTATGTCTGTTCACTTGACTTGGTGTGAAAATTTCATTTTCACAGAAAACACGGAAACCTGTGCAACTCCTTCTTTAATGAAAAATCAGATGATTTCATTTGATCAGATGAATGGAAAAACTATGGCTCAGATGAGCCATAGTTGGCCAGTTTTTCAGAAGAGAAGCAATGAATTTTATGGAAGTCTATAATGGTTTTCCTTAACTCTAAAGCCAGAAAGTGCTGATTAACACTTCTGTCTTATGGTGACAAACATTACAATAATTATGTTTTCACTTATAGTGTGGAGCGTTTCAAAACAAGCAGCCTGCTGCAGTCATTTTCAATTCCTCTCTAATACCACTGGTACAGCAGTAAACAAGGCACGATGCAGATTTGCCACTAATACCTTTAATGCCTCTAAAATAGTATGCCTATTGTTCTCTCTGAACCAGAGCTCCAGGCCACTAATACCAGCTAAATAATTCCTGGCCACTTTAAAAGACCAGTGTGTGCCTGAGCAGTGATTGCCGCCATTGCCTGTTGCAGGTAGAGTTTTCTGGGAGCCCTGCTGCCACCATAGGAAACAGTATTGCACAGCTATAGAGCATCCTAAGTTCACATCAGATGGATTGTTCAGAGTCATACATTTCTGTCTTATTGGCCACAACTTTCTTTTAATAATGCTCAGAAATATTTGTCATCTACTTGTTAGTTTCACAGCTTAGATTTCAGATCTGAACCTAACTTTGCTCATTTTCTCTTTGAACAATATGCCAAGCTTGTATTTATATGAATCTTACTGAAGAGTTGTTTCACAACGGATGTGTTTCTCTGAAAGTTGTTTCATTTAGGAAATCAAACATGACATCTGTAGTAGTTTTAGGTCTTGCATCTGTTTCACTAGATATTCACGTACCCTGAAAGGTTAAGTTCCCCCCTAAACTTTGGTTTAGTTCCCCTCTAAACTTTGGTTTCGTTCCTTTTTTATGACCATCAGTTCTTTAGCAGGCCTCATCATTGTTAGTCTTAGTCTGAGCACCTCTAAGATACCTGTAAAATGAACACTAAAATGATGTCTGGTTATTCTGCTCTGAGGCTCATCTCCTTTTTCCTTCTAGTGGAAACATAGCTGAAATATCTAAACAAAGATCTGATTTCAGGTGGACTGGCACCAGACATTTAGGGACCCTGCTAGTGGACATCCCCTTGGAAAGTCAGAATGTTACCTCTTTGAAAATGTCCCTTGTTCTTGGCAGAAGCGTTGGTTCCAGTGTAGGCATCTCTGACATCGCTGTTGCATGGGGCCGTGTCTTGAATGTACCATATTTAACTCAGTAATGACTGTGGATATTGCAGGTTTTGCTTAAAACTAAGGAATGACTGTAACATGCAGCTGTTTATAAAATGTGTTTATCAGTTGTTCATGATCTAGTCTAGATGATGTGGCATACTAATGTGATATTTAAGGATGCCCCATGTCAGGCAAGCAGATATGATGCAGGTATTTTAATGGCATATTGGCATT
Source organism: Heliornis fulica (assembly GCA_013399135.1). NCBI lineage: Eukaryota > Metazoa > Chordata > Aves > Gruiformes > Heliornithidae > Heliornis > Heliornis fulica. The sequence continues at coordinate 207,777 of VXBZ01002448.1, read as the reverse complement.
TGGCACTCTGTGAATGTGTGAAATGTTCTTGAATTTTCTAGATATCAAGGTCATCCTGAACAGTGTGGTTTCTGTGCCCTGATGTTGCAGCGTTCTAAATAGCAACAAAAGTGTAAATAGCAGTGTTGTGGTTTAACCCCAGCTGGCAGCTAAGGACCATGCAGCCACTCACACGGTCCCTCAATGGTGGGATGAGGGAGAGGATCAGAAGGATAAAAGAGATGTAACTGGTAGGTTGAGACAACGGCAGTTTAATAGGTAAAGCAAAAGCCAAACGTGCAAGCAAAGCAAACTCAGGAATTGATTCCCCATTTCCCATGGGCCGGAAGGTGTTCAGCCATCCCCAGGACAGCAGGGTTCCATCACATGTAATGGTGACTTGGGAAGACAGATGCCATCACTTTGAAGATTCCTTCCTCCTCCTCCTTCTCCTCCCAGTTTTATACACTGAGCATGATGTCATGAGGGACAGAATATCACTTGGGCCATTGGGGTCATCTGTCACAACTGTGTCCCCTCTCAAACCCCAGCTACTCGCTGGTGGAGTGGGATGAGAAGCAGAAAAGCCCTTGTCTCTGTGTGAGCACTGTTCAGTGACAATGAAAACATCCCTGTGTTATCAACATTGTTTTCAGCACAAATCCAAACACAGCCCCATAGCAGCAACTATGGAGAAAATTAACTCAAGCTCAGCCAAAACCAGCATAAACAGAACATTTCAGTGTGGGGTGGGAACTGCTTTCTTGCAAAACTGGCTGATAAAAACTGTCAGTATTTAGCTAATGAACTTCTTGTAACATAAATTAAACCAAACCAATATTGAGCTGGAGCTCAAATGACAATCCTACAATATCACAGAATATTAGGAGCTGGAAGAGACCTCAAAAGATCACTAAGTTCATCACACCACCCCCCACCCCCCCCCGCCCAAGCAGGATCAGCTAGAATAGATCACTTAGGAACATGTCTAGATCGGTCTTGAATGTCTCTAACCTCTCTGGGCAGCCTGTCCCAGTGATGTCACCCTAACAGTGAAAAAGTTCTTCCTTATATTAAGATGGAACTTCCTATGTTCCAGATTGGAACCATTTCCCCTTATTCTATCACTGGCCATGACTGAGAAGAGTCTGGCTCCATCCTCCTGACACTCACCCTTTACATATTTATAAACGTTAATGAGATCACCCCTTGGTCTCCTCTTCTCCAAGCTGAAGAGACCCAGCTCCCTCAGCTTTTCCTCATAAGGAAGATGTTCCACTCCCTTAATCATCTTAGTTGCCCTGCGCTGAACTCTCTCAAGGAGTTGTATGTCCTTCTGGAATTGAGGGTCCCAGAACTGGATGCAATACTCCAGGTGAGGTCTCACCAGGGTGGAGTAGAGGGGGAGGAGGACATCTCTTGATCTACTAACCACCCCCCTTCTAATACACCCCAGGATGCCATTAGCCTTCTTGGACGCAAGAGCACACTTCTGGCTCATGGTCATCCTGCTATCAGCTTACATCTTATGGTAACTTCTATAGCAACTCATACTACCTGAGTAACAACTCTGCAAATAATCCCAGAATACACACCTCTTCATTAAAACCTCTCATTTCATATGCAAAACAACAAATCTGTATGATTGCAGATACGGTTGTAAGAACCCCTCAATTATATGTACATGTTAAATGTGTATTGTAGTCAATGCTGAGAATATTTGTTCTTACAAAAATATATTTTAAAAATTATATGAGTTTTTAAATTGCTTTAAAACCACAGCTATCTTAGGAGCATAGACACACATAGAAAATTCGCTTGCGTAAGTCGTGCTTTCGGCAGAACTGAAGTAGCTGTAGATGAATACTTTTCAACTTAGATAACCACAAACTCTTAATTTTGTCCAGAGCAAGTAAAAGGTTTTAGTTGAAGTGTGTTTCCCGCTGAGATAAGGACTAGAATGACCAGAGTTAATTTTTCTAATATCTTGGATATTAAGGGAGAATGGAAATTTGTCTGGTTTGTTCCCGCTATGGTTTTCATCTAAAAAGCATCAAATTGTATCCTGATATTGAATTAAGCTGCAATGTATGGTAAACCATCAGGATTGGGAATTTTTTTATCCCAGATAGTTATCTTTTGCTTTCTTAGACCGAAAGTGCTGCATAGTGAATGGCAATTGACAGTCTTTGTGGAGAAAAAAAGCACTGTGACACAGAAAAGAACATGGTATCAGATGAAAGTACAGGAGCTATCCAGTTCTGTATCAAAAGCAAATAAATTGGTGGGATTAAACTAAGGCCTAGTTCACAGCAGAAGATTAAAGAATTAGCCTGAAAACAGTATTAACTGACAAATTGGTTGAGGATTGGATCATACATAGCTATTGTGTCAGTGAAGATACACTAGTAAGGAAATAAAGTGTCAAATGAACTCTCACTGTTTTTAAGGAGGGTATGCATTTTCCTGGAAGAGGCTTAAGAAGATATAAAAGGAAAGGTAGAACTGCTTAGTATGCAAAGTATCTGAATAATTAAAAGATAGTCTCTGAAGCGTTAATGAGTCTTTGACAGTAATGGAAACTGGAATTAATGACAGACAGGTAATTCCTGATTAACCTGCCTGTATGTATGTAAATTGAAAGGGGTGATGCACACACCCCACATGAAATACTACTGCAGGAGTTGTTTTTGTCTTCAGAACAAGAATGTTATCATCTAGGAGGAAGAAGCAAAATCTGCATCCGTCTAACATTTGTGATTAATACTTACTTCAGTATATAGTGATGCCTGTCACTCTTAAGGCAGGACAGACTGACCCAGGGGATGTTCATTAAAATATGAGTGCAATGAGTACAGTTATAAGGCATCGATTGACAGAAATCAACAAAAAATATCTATATGCTCAGACCTTTGCTTGAGAAGAGGTACTAAGTGAGATTACATTTGATGGAATCACCTTGACTTCTTGACCACTTGGATCATTCAAAAATTGCATCTCAATACATTACAACATGAATTGTCTGTGGGCTCCAGGTGTTCCAATAAAAGTAGTACCTTATGTTTTAGAAAATATAACTTGGCCCAATGAAGAGAATACATGCAAAAAGTGATGTCCAAGTGTGAGGAGCAGTTCTCTTACAGGTAAAAGTGTGGGAAAAGTACTTAAGGTCTGGGTCAGCTTTTGTGTAATCAAAGCTGATGTTAGATTGAGATCAAGATTTCCTGCAAAGTGGCCATTGGTACCTGATCAACAGTTTCCCAGATTACCAGAACCATGATGTCGTTGGCTGTGCTCCAAAAAATTCAAGCTGCTTAGGAGTAGTCACAGTTTTCTTTTGCTTTCAGAGATGGAATCCTGCACAGCTAGAATAGGACTTGCTGATGAGAAACTTCCAGTAACATTATTGAGGTCATACAGATGAGTATATAATTACTTAGATAAGCAGAAGTTCAATTAACATGATTGCAATCTGGTAGTACTTAAACAATGTTCCTTAAGAAAAGGATTTCACCCTGTACACAGCTTATAAATGAAGAATGAAAATCTGTATGATTAAACCACACCACAAGGTTAAAAATTACCAGGACCTATACATAGCCTCAGGTTCAACTTTTGACCCCACAAGAATTACTGCCTGAATAGAAATCCCAGGAGACAAGACGAGAATTTGCATCAGATTAATTGTCAATGACAATGGACAATGTTTTTGTGGTTTTATGCAAAATACAGGAAGATTTAAATAATGAACAGTTCCCCAACACACAAGCACTCCTTGTGTAGGACAGTCACCTTCTAGTCACCTCAACAGCTGGAGTGGGAGCATAAGGAGACATTTCAAAGAGCATTTTTCAGCTCACACACATAAATATAATGGTGAAATGCTGATGTGCTCTTCAGAGGACAGGCCTTGCCAAGATTAAAGGTGGAAATTCAATCAATTCTTGCTCCAGCAATGGATAGCTTCCCTTCCTTCTGCTGATTATAAAACTTCTCTGTCTCAAATCCTCTCTGCTGAGCCAATTTTCTACAATGATGCTGAACAGGTGGAGGCTAATAGGCAGAAATCTCCCATGGCAGGCTTGCCACAGTCACTCAGTACCTGCATGTGGCAAGTTGAGAACAGCATTTAAATCTGAGTGAAAATCTACCTGATAATATAAGTGACAAGAATGATTAAAAAAAAAAAAACAAAAAAAAACCAAAAAAACCCCAACAACAAAACAAAAAAAAAACCCCAAAACAAAAAACCAACACACAGATCAGTATTTTTCCTCTTTGGTAGGGTCTCATAAGCATATTTGCTTCTCTGGTACTAAAAAGTTCTCCTTTTAAACACAGCATTCTGGCCATGGAAGGCCTCGGGTAAGCATTCTTTGCAGAGCCTGGCTCTCTCTGCTGGCTGAAATTTGACATTTTCAATAGAGAGCTTTCTGATCAAGCTCATACTATGACCTTTCCAATTTAAAGTACATCTTCAAGAAATTTGTTTATAGCAGGTAAGCATCAAGCCCTCTGTATTTCCTGTGCTTATTAAAGAGTTCAAGCACACTAATTTAAGAAGCAAACAAACAGTTGTATGAAAAACCCCAAAGTTTAAATAACCATCCTTTGAAAAACAAAAACAACAAAAATTTGATGCATCATCAGATGAGCATTCAAAAATTATGAAATTGAGATTGATCTTATGATGAGTATTTCTGCAGTTTGAGAAGGGAAAAAAGTCAGTTCACAGTGTGTCCCTATGAACAGAGGTAAGCTGCTGCATTTTAGATAAGGAGTGAATTCTTATCTGCTATCTCAAACTCTAGCTTATATGTATTCCAGTTTTTACTTTGACAGCCAAGTGGTAAATAGCTGCCATTGAATGGTACTTGGGATGTACTTCATATATTTTTCATGGGAAATAAGTCTCATGAGTTGAAAGTTTCAGGGACCTCTGTAATAGAAATTGTGAAAAATGATGGAAAGGCAAATCATGATTGCGATAGTTTGAATCAAGTGTGAGGGAAATCATATCTTTTGAAAGTCAGCCTTAACACTCTCTAATAAATATGATCTCTCTGTCTTCAACTGGCAGTCTTCCTCCTGTAGATGTATCTCAGACATTGTCCACTAGATTGATTGCTCTGGGTAGTTCAGTACAATGTAGATATTTAGTGTGCATGTCACTTTCAAGCAGTGAAAAGAACTGAAATGCACTGGAGATCACCAGCAGGCTGAAATAATCATAAGCAAAGGGATCAGACAGGCATCTTTTGTACTGTTCTTTCATCAGACACAAAGTTATTCTAGAGGACTCGTTTACTACAGGTTTTCAGCTGGTATCAGATACCATATCACTATTCATTATAACATGTTCTTGCTACACAAAGTTTGTCTGTAGTGCATACTGGTAGGTGATCACAGTTCCTGTAAGCCTGCATGAAGGTAATGTGTAAGTTACTCAGCTCCATACACAAACATGTAAACCCTCCCTATCAATGCTAACACATTTTTGTTTATTCTTGACTGAAGTTAAACAAGTGCCGTAATGCCCTGGCAACTGAATCTTAACACAATATCCCATGGTAAAAAGATTCATTCCAGCTTCAGGAGACTGTTTTGAAACCGATGGCTTTAAATATTTGTCACCAATTACAATTAAGACAATTATTTTTTCAGAGGGAGTGCCTGTTCAGAAGTTGCAGACCATGCAGCAACACCGCAGTGAGCTTACTTGCTGACAGTGAAGTAACATGGGACAACATGGGGATTGATGTCACAGCAAAATCTGTTTCGGTGTCTGGGTAAACATGGGAACAGTGAGTTTACATAGAGCAGACGCTGCCATGCCTCTCTCACTCTCACCCTGCTGCCAACTCCTGCTTTGGCTCGTGTCTGCAACTAGGGTGAGAAAAGCTGGTCTGAATTTTCAAATTAACATGTCACAGGTCAGCTGTAGGTGTGTTATTTTGTCTTTTTTATATTTTTAAAAAAATTTTGGAACAGCCATCTGATTTGAGGAGACATGCAAATCCTACCCTGCTCTGATTTTGAAAATCTTCAGAACAATCAAAATATTTGATTATCCTTCATTTATTTATAAAATGAAATGGCTTTCCAATCCAGAATAAAATATTTAATAATCCCACAGGTAATGACGTGTGTTTCCTGAGTGAAAATAGAGATCACCAGTAAAATTTCCTTTAAAAATTCAAAGCAAAGCTTTCATTGCTATAACAATGTACCATAATAATGTATGTGTATATGCAGTGTACATAATGTACACCTGACATGCTGTAATCCATCATTTCAACAAAGAAAGTTCACAAGACAAATTACATCTGTAGGTAGGAAAGCCAGAGATGTGGTATTGCAGGACCAGAAGAGAAGACAGTTTCTGCAGAGGTGTGCAGTTATGGTCATGGTGTACTCCACAGATTATTTTTTGTTTATGTCTAAATTTGCTACCAGTAAAACACAGCTGATATCACCATGCTAGAAGAATCAACCGGAAGTTTAAAAGTTTCTGTGCCTCTCCCTCTTTACTCACCCTCCAAATGCAACAGCAAATAGACCAACCAGCCTCACTAGAACTAAGACGATCTGCTTCCTCAGCTCTTTTTTTATCTTGCTGGCAAGAGCTCAGCTCTGCCCATTGCATTCTGCCTGTTCGGCAGGTTCAGCTGGATACTGCAGTCTCTGCTGTCTCTCAGCTGTGTGCAGCTTTATTCTGCTGATGAGGTGTTGTGTCTCAGTGCTGAGGGAGATCCCTCTTGTCTATCTTTTTTTTTCTCTTGGGTGTGAGGTTTAAACTCCTGAAGAAGCATGCTCTACACAGATTTTTCTGAAAAGAGGAAGAGAAGCCAAAGTCAACGTGAACAATGTACTCCCAGAAGTCTTACTTTCTCTGAAGAAATAATTTAAGACTCTTGCTAAGATCCTTGGCCTCCTACCATCACACCCGGCCTCTCTGTTAAATGCATCACCCAGCAGGCGGTAAGAACATGGGCCTTCACACCCTGCTTTTGGAGTTCTGTTTCATGCTTGCTATTGCTGGTTTGGTATTTTCAGTTGTTCTTCATTCAGGCATCATTAGCTAACATCACAGGTCTTTGCCAGAAATCCTGGAAGAACTGGAATAATTGTTAGTTGCAAAATCTTAAACTTTTCCTTTTTTTTTTTTTTTAATTGTTGAAGCCCTGTGGCATTTGTTTCTCTGCAACACTTCTGAAGCAGGCCAACTATTGCCTTGCTTACCGTTTGCTTATCCAAATCTTGATGAAAGCATTTACTGAAAGCAATTTGTATGTGATCTTGGTGTACCATTCATAGCCTTCCCAAGGCCCAGAGTTTCCATGACAACTAATTAATAAAGATTAGCTTTTCTTATGGAGCCTAAGACTCAAGTACATCTTGTTTTGTGATGTAGATAATCTCTGGATCTGGTTTTGGAGGCTGGGTCTTTTAAGAGATGCCACAGGCAATTTGTTCTGATTTATAGCCGGACTTGGAAGTCCAATAGGAGTGAAATCTTTTCAACAGCTTTTATTTTTATGGTCCTTACATTTGTCCACTTGCTCATTCCTTTACCTGTTCTTAGTAGGTGAGAGCTTCTTAGCCACTTTTGCTTAGATCTACAGACAGCTAAAATGTGCTAAACCCAAGGTATTTAAGTGAGATGCATGATGTTACGTTGCTAATAATGTAAGTACCATAACACAATGTAACATAATTCTTTTCTTAAAGTAAGTCTTGTGTTATATAAAGTACCTCTTGTATTATTAAAAGGTATCACTGGAACTTCCCAAACAAGCTGGATTTTGCCTGCCAAATTACTTTCTGTAGTAAGAAACAAATATTTGATTCCATCCAGGACCTTTCCTAAACTGTGAAGTGGCTAAAAGCACTGTTGCTCTATGTGTATGGGATCAGGGAAGAGAATCCCTTACTCCTAAGGACTTTTGTGATCAGCTGTACTTGGGCAAAGTTTCCTGTATGTTTCACACTTGGGTTATACTTGCCTGATTAGGAGCCTATTTGTTTTTGTATAAGAGCAAGCCAGGGATTGTTTATACTTGAGTTTACTTGGATATCTGACCAACCTGAAACTCATTTTGTTTGCTAAACCAAAGAGGTTTAGATTAAATCAAGGATGGTGGTTTTCTATAGCCTGAGAATATAAGCTTTACATCCATGCATTTCTTGTCTTTGTATAAAAAAAAAACAAACCAAGAATGGTAGTCTATCTTAAGTTTTGGGTCTGATCTCTCTGACTGTGCCTTTTTGAATCAGTGAAGTGCTACTTGGCAGTTCGTGAGGTTACATCAGTCCCATATTAAGCCATGAGAATGTTCTCCCAGCAATAACAGTGTAGCTGTGTAAGAGGGGTAGCACTCTAGTGACATACACTTCAACCAAGAGCTTTGTTTGGCCTTGTCTTTTGTACCTTCTTATTGTGCAAAACATCTTTGCAAGTGAAATCCTTTTTATCGATGACAGTTACAGACTTGTTGGTTTGGGTGTGTCTTTCAGCTAGCCATCAGGTGTACAATATGGTTTCCTGTGAGCTGTCAATAGATCTATTGACCATTTTGCCTATCATAAACCCTTTGACAAAAAGCTAGATCTGAAAAAAAAATATTTCCTGGATAGATTTATTCTATCCTTCCTTTAGTACAACAGGTTCTCTCACTACACTTGCAAGCAATAAGCAAAGCTTGACTGACAAAACAATTTTCTACAAGGTCTCTCTGTAGCCATTCAGTGCTGTATCCCATTTGCATGAACTGTGCCAAGTGCTTTTGGTGCCCTGGGAACGAGGACCATGCTCTTGAAAGCTGAGGCATAAGCCAAGACCACCCACGTTTAGGAGAAAGTGTACGTTTGCAAACTGAAAATTAACAGGTGCAGCACATATATCATAGCCCAGTGCACCGGGCAGAATGGCAGCGGTGTGAAAACGTGCCTGAAAGGCTGCAAGTTTTGGGACTGTCAGAAATCCACGGAGAATCATGTCATTAGCTGTAGTGCAAAGGTCTCGCTCTTGCCAAATTCTCAGTGTCTGTTTTTCAATACATCAAATTTGGTCAGCCTTTGTTTGCATCAATATTTAGAGTTGACTAGAGAGCAATTGAGGAATAGCCTGAGTTGCCTTTCTGTAGATGTGCGCAGCTGGCTTGTGCCCTACAGGGCCAGAAAAGCTCCCTTCTGGACACTGTCCTGGCCTTGAGCTTTAGTCCCCATGCCAGTCATGGAGAGGAGGCTGCTTCTAGTGAGATGTCATCTTGGAGGCTCTAAGCTAGCAGAGAGGATGCTGTGAAGAGCAGATGTAATACTAGTGAGACAGAAAGGCTCATTTATACCAAACCTGCACCAGAACAGGGCAACAACAAAGGGACTTTCACTTCCCAACTGCAGTGTGGATGAGCTGTGGTTCAGCCCGTCTCACTTCTTCTTGTGCTCTTGCCTGAGCAATACCTCCAAAATCCCTAACTAGCATGCTAAACATTTACATTTCTTGACAGGAGAATTAATGTTACTGTACAAGGCAATTGTCCTGGAGAGAATTTAACCCTTTGTTTATCTTGAACCACACTTCATGTGTGGAACTCCACTGCAATTAGTTGCATATGTGTCTATACCAAATGAGTTGTATTTGTCCTGGGTTTATGGCTTTTGCTTCCTCCCTCTCTCATTTTCTGTTTCTGTTTCGACACCTCTGCTGTTTTAAGAGCAAATTTTCCACATGTTTTTAACCTGAGCATTTGGTGTTTCAGAGGAAATGGCACCACTGCTTCATGCAAAGAACCGTGTGAGCAAATGCAGAGATTAATGTAAAGGCAGCTGGCTTCCCGAGTAGGAAACGCAAGCAGGAAGTATTTCTGTTGACAAGATAATTTCCACTAGTGGACTGTAAGAGATCATTCCAACTATTTTATACTGAAAATATCCAGGGCTAGAAGTTCTGCATCAGAATATTTGCAAAGTATATGTAGATGGGTGAGAATATTTATTCTTCCTTTTCTTATGAGGGGAGACAGATAACTTCTTCACCTTTAGGAATATTTAGCCTGTTTAGGCCTGCTTCTTCTTAAAAGGGTCTTTTTTCTTTTTTACAAGGGTCAATAGTGGTAGGAAAAGGGAGAATGGATTAAAGCTAAAGGAGGGGAGGTTTAGGTTGGATATTGGGGGAAGTTCTTCATGGAAAGAGTGGTGAGGTGCTGGAATGGGCTGCCCAGAGAGGCGGGGGATGTCCCAACCCTGGAGGTGTTCAAGGCCAGGTTGGATGGGGCCCTGGGCAACCTTGTCTAGATGCAGGCCTGGAGGTTGGTGGCCCTGCCTGTGGCAGGGAGGTTGGAACTCGATGACCCTTGGAGTCCCTTCCAACCCAGACCAGTCTGGGATTCTGTGTGCGATTCAAAGATTTTTCAGTTTCTCACAGAAGATTAAAGGCACAGATTTGGGCTTGAGGGGCAACTGCTAAGCTGAAGTAAATAAAGCATTTTCAGGCACAAGTTACTTTCTGGAGAGATGAATATGCTGGTATGAAATTTGACCCAAAGCATGTTAAGAATGAACAATTTCTCCTTCTGACATATTCAGGCAATTCACATACAATTTTCAAACAAGACCATTTTCAGCAGTAGGGGGCTAATAGGCTTCACTTCTGTGCTTTATTCTCAGCTTGAACTTATGAACAGTTTAGAAATATAAACATCAGAAACTATGGCATTACACATGACACAATAGAAAATATAAACATTGCTGAATGTTCAGTATCAGCATGAATTACTGTCACGTGTACACCTGGCACCTCAAATACCATCTCACCCTGTGGAATAACTTGTGCCTGAAAACAAGTCCTCAGGTAACCTGAATCCTCAGGTGACACCCTCCTCCCCTGGGGACAGGAAGGACTGTGGGGCAGAAGCTTATGTTCCTGGCCAAAGGGAGTAGCTAAGGCCTGGGAGCAGAGAATATGGGGATCTGGAGCAGGGGCTATTGAGCAAAAGGTCACTTGCGCAGCACTGCTAAACCTAAGCAATGTTTTTAGCGATGTTTAAACATGTATTTATCATCTTTAGAATGTCAAGAAGTTTGTAGGTTTTCACAGGTAGTATCTGTGGAAAAGTTTGACATAGACAAGAAAATGTCTCTGTCTCACTGTTTTTTTCTGAAAAAAACCAAACAAGCCCAAATCTTTAACTGTGGAAGTAGAATAACCTTTGCTCTCTGAGAACAATATTCATCCTATTCCAGTCATTCCCATAAACAAGGCTTTCAAGAAAGAAGAAATAAGACTTTTACTTCTGAATCAATAGGGACCTTTTTGCCCCAAAAGTAAGGGGAACAGAAGAGAAGGCTGTATTCTTGCAAAGCAGGATACTAATAAACCCCACTGAAGCAAGAATTCAGCCTTGGAAATAGTGAACCTTTTCAGATCTTGCTCTTTGTCACTCTTTGTGTCTTTGATACAGATGTAACATTTTTAAATTATTCCTTAATGTTTAGCTCTTGGTGTACAACTTAATGTACATTGTAAATTTAAGCTGATGCCATAAGCATTAGTTTTACCATGCTCTTGGAGAACAAATTCCCAGACCCTGTAAGGGAAAAATTAGAAACTGCAAAAACCTTTGGGAAGAATGTGAAAATTGCATTTAACTGCTTAAAATTAGAGAGAACTGTGTGTTTCCCTATGTCAGGTTATATGTGCATGGTGTACTGCTTCGTTATCAGGTTTATTGGTGTCTGTCTGTCCCTGAGGCAGAAGTCGCCCTGATAGAGAAGTAAACTGTGATGTTGGTACTTTGCCCCTTTGGGATTTTCAGTTTATGCTTGCAAACATGAACTGAATGAGTTCACTCTCCTTGACCTGCTCTGTCTCCTTGGTAACTCCAAAGGGAGAAAAGATGCTGGGAAGGCCTTTACAAACAGATAGCTACTCTATCTCTATGCATTCCCCTGCCTGGGAAGACTTCAGAGTGAGTCTGCCCTCCCTGTTCTTGCTGATTGATGGCACCAATCTTGATACTTTAGTCAGACTTTTCAGGTTGTGGCAGTTTTGACTTTTGACAATTATTAGAATTAGTCAAAATAGTATAAATGTGAAATAGCCTCTCACATTTTGAGCAGAGAGGACACTGAATCTACTTCTTGTCTTTGGAGGACATGAAGAAGGCTCTGACTACAGATGTTTCATAAACTGGATGTTTCAATAGCAGATCACACTCTTCAGGTGCCTGGTTTTAGATCTTCCCTTCTTGCTGCATAGCTGAACACAGATTTATATTAAAGACATCTTTTGCATGCAGCTTATTATTAAGCATATCCCTATAGGAGGTGCCAATAAAACATTTCATCTAGGTGAAGTTCCCATGGTTTAAAGCATAGCACGATTCTGCTTGTAATGCAATAGTTGTATTTGGTTTATGTCAAGATCTTTGCCTGAAGTGAGAAGCTCCAATATGCTGTCAGTGCCTTTTGTTCTCTTGGAAAAAATGTGTTGGGTTCCTCCTCTGATTTTCTGAGCCTCAGTTACTTCTTCCAAGAGGAGTGTATCAAATGATTGGCTCCTAATCCAAATATTTTAGAGGCAGGTCCTTAGAGGATACAGTACATATGTGCTGGAGTTTGATATGCCAAATTGGATGTCTTGATTTTGCTTTTCAGAGTTGAACAGGCAATCTTCTGCTCAGCTTTCTGGATCTCTAAGCTGGAAACATGTGACCCATTTCCAACAGGGAATCTTCACAGCCACGTTATCATAAAGCTGAGTCTGAAGTATTATGTCATGACTTGTAACACAGGAGAAAGATGCACAACTATTGGCACCCACCCATATGGATACAAACTGACTTTCCTACAAAGTCTGGTACCAGAAGTGTAAGCTAACTAACAGGAAGCACTGATAAGACTTGTGTCTGAAATCCCTCTTCCCTCCACTTTGAAGTTGAAGACAATAGTGGAATAGTGTGATGTTAGGATTTACATTTGCAGATTACTCCTGGAACCATTTGGATTTTACAGACAAAAATAAGACAGTAGCAGCCTGACTGCCAGAGAGAAATCTTCAGTGGAAGGTGGTACCCTATCTGGAAGTATTTCAGCTAGCTGTGTCCATTGGGTCACCTTCCTTGTTCTATTCTTGTTGTTGGGTAAATTTTGGCACTGGATATGGGAGCTGTTCTCAGTGTGGCCATGCAGTTACAGATAACTCCATATGTCCGTTCTGGGCTGTATGTGAAATTGGGGGTAGGAGGGGTAAGGATGGAAGAGTGGGCCAGTGACCTAGTAAAAATGGGGTTTTAGCTGGTGGGGAACTGTTTTGTCACAACAAAATTGGGCAATTTCAATATTGATTCATCTTGTTCCTCTGAAGAGCTGCTCCCATGACACTTGGATTAATAAAAGTTGCAGGGGTATATTGGTATGCAAAAATTGCAGAGGTGCATTGGAGTCACCTGCAGACTGCAGCAACTGAACCAGAGTGGCTTCTCCTTGGAAAGGGAGCAGGCTTCCAGTGGAACAGCATCACAGATATATGCAGGAAAATTAGTGTTTATAGGATTGTGGATGTGTCTGACCTCTTGAGGAAGGGCAGACTGTAGTCCAAACATAATCCTACGAGGGATGTTTTTGTTTAGCCCATTCTTTTAAAAACACAATAGAGGAGACAGGCAGATAGTGCCTTTCTACTTGGGTAAATATGTTAGAAACAGATACAGCAGGACAAGTGTAATAATAACATGCTGATGTAGCTGTACTTTTAGGTCTTATTTCCGCATAGCAAAGCCAACAGCTGATAAACTTCATGGACATGCCTGTTTCTGCCAGTCCACACAATAGGAAGAAATCCTGCTTGAAATCCTGATGAAAGTGTCCCACATGGCAGCTGTCCAGACATGGTTAATCAAATAGCTAATTATTGCCATCATGGTGATCAAGCTAGCTGTTTTGAAACAGAGCAGTAGGCATTTTTTGAGCTTTTTTAGAGACCAAACTTTGGTCTGAGAGCTTAGAGAAGCTGTGCAAAGTTGTTAAAAAAAAAAAAAAACAAAAAAAAGAATAGTTTGGAGGTGATCCAGGGGACCAGCAGGAGACAGGAAGCATCGGCTTTAGCTGCTCTGGGTTGAATCCAAAGGAAGAGGTACTGTTACAGGGCTCCCTTGTGAAAGAGGTAGCAGTGGTTTTGGAAGTGCTTGTGAGCCCATTTCTGAGAAAAGGACTTGAGAGTTGTGTTTGAACTTTTGATTACTTGTGTGAGAAGAATGATGTCTTACAAAAAAGGTTGGTGTGACAGAAGTGGCTTTGGCTGCAGAGTGGTTCACTGTGTTGTGATGAAGCCCTGCAATCCCAGGCACTGAGTGTGGGGTTTGCCTTGGAGGTCCCAACTCCCTCCAGATCTCTGAGGAAGTGTTTATGTTACTTTCTGACTTACTCCTGCCACGCAGCTGGTACAATGGAACTAGTGCAGGAAAACAGCAGGGCTACATTTGCCCATGAACACAATTTTTGTTTGGATCTTTCTCTAATAAGAGAAAAAAATATTCCTTTTGCTGGTTACTGTCTGGAAATGAAGGACTGTGTGGACTCCTCTTACTAGGGAGAACGGAATCTATCAGAGAAATAGAGGAAGTGTTTTCTGGAGTAACGTTGCAGAATCTTGCATGTTTTTACACGCTGTATTTTGATTTACACTGTGCTTTAGAGGATTATTATTACCTCGTGTTGAATTTCAACTTCACGCCCAATGCGCTTCACCTGGAGTTGAATGTTTGAACAAGTGAAATTCTGCCAAACCACTTGAGACTAGCACAGATCCAATCTTAAGCTGTCTCCCTTCCTGCCAAGCCCCATCCTATGCCTTCTAATATGTCAGAAAACATTTTACTTTTGCTATGAGCCAAGGTACAGATGGAGAGTTATTTTTCATTAAAACAGCTGATGTATTTGGGGAGAAAAGCAGATACTCAACTCCTCTGTCAGCTCTGACTGAGGAAGTCTGGCTGCCTGCTTTGCTTTGAAATCTGTCAGTTCCCAAGATGCAGTAACATGCATCGGGATTTGAGAGCAGTGGGACTCTGATGATGTGTCTCTGCCCCAAAAGTAAAGCTGTGCAGCAGCTGCTCTGGGCAAGCTGGCTTCTGAAGCTGTACATTTTCATCCCTGCTGCTAGGAGGCAGCTCTGATGTGGTATAGCTTCGAGTTAATACATTTCTCGGGGATTGAGTTAGTGTTTCCATGTTACAGTGCAGATAAAGGAGCCTGCTCAGGGATTTCTGATGTCACATCACGTGCATCAGATATGTTCTGTGAAGAGACTGACTAGGGACCTTTTTTGAATCTTCCAGAGCTGGAAGGTATTGCTGTTCCATTTCATAAGTTCTGTAGATTTGTCATCAGATATGTGAAATATTATGAAGTTACTGACTCGCTTATTTCATAAGAGGGTGATGAGACACTGGACCAGATTGTCACATTCCTGGCAGTGTTCAAGGCCAGGCTGTATCACAGAATTTCAGAATCAGAGAACATTGAGAGTTGAAAAGGGCCTCGAAAGATCATCTAGTCCAACACCCCTGCCCGAGCAGGATCACCCAGATTAAATCACACAGGAACATGTCCAATTGGTCTTGAATGTCTCCAGAGAAGGAGATTCCACAAACTCTCTGGGCAGCCTGTCCCAGGGCTCCATCACCCTCACAGTGAATAAGGTCTTCCTCATATTCAGATGGAACTTCCTATGTTCCAGCTTTGATACATTGCCCCTTGTTCTATCACTGGCCACCACTGGGAAGAGCCTGGCTCCATTCTCCTGACACTCACCCTTTACATATTTATAAACGTTAATGTGGTCACCCCTCAGTCTCCTCTTCTCCAGAGACCCAGCTCCCTCAGCTTTTCCTCATAAGGAAGATGTTTCACTCCCTTAATCATCTTGGTGGCCCTGAGCTGGACTCTTTCAAAGAGTTCTAAGTCCTTCCTGAACTAAACTAAACTTCCTGAACTGTATGGTGCTTGGGTCAACCTGGGCTAGTGGAAGATGGCCCTGCACACAGCAGGGTTGTTGGAAGTAGATGATCTCTAAGGTCCAAACCATTTGATGAATCCTCTATGTAGTCTCCCCAGCCACCTGAACTAAGAGAATTTTGCTGTGTGGGACGTTGGTTGCCTTTGCACACTGGGCTGATCTCATCCCACCCTTACAGTGCGAGCCTTTCTGTACATACAAAAAGATCTCACCTGCCCAGGTAGTGAGGGAACCATGCTTCCATCATTGCCCTCTGTGGGCTTCTTAAAAATGACTTGCCATGGCCAGGCTTTCACATTAGCTTGTTCTGTGGCTGCGTATGGATGTGTGTTTCTGCTGCTGATTGGTACTACTCTAACACTGGCAAAATCTAACTGGTTCAGATATCTAACTTCCCAGGCCAGGAGCCCTATTGTCTCTGTAAGAGCCTTAAAAGGCTTCACAATAAAAATAAAAGTTGACACTCCTCCTCAGTATAAAGAAAGCTGGGAGATTACTAGCCTGGAAAGAAAGGGGACATTTGGGGTTGGACAGGTGAGACGAGGTCCAAATGCTTAAGAGTAGCTGTAAGGCTAAAAGGAAGCTATGAGAAGAGGAGGATAAAGAAAGGGTTGAGTTCTTGACGTGCTGGAAGGTACAATTTTCCTTTGGAGTATTTTCTCATACCCTGGAGATCTGCTCTGTCTCAGTGGGTGGAGTGTTTTAGGAAGCTTGTTCTTTCCCTGGGAAAGGGAGAAAATAGCAGGTTGAATTACACTTAATAGCATAATGAAACAGGCTTCCCACTCTGGAAAGCTCAGCTTCACAAGGAGCAAACCATGTTAGCCTAAGGTAGGGCTGGCTCCTGAACTTCTCCACATGTCAGCATGCTATGTCAGCATGCTATGTCAGATGGAAGAACCATCCAGCGCTGCAGCTTCAGTGGAGACCCTGGCCCCAGCCCTGGCACATCTGGGTTCTCAGGTAGACATGGGCACTCACAGGCTGGACTGGAGAGATCTCCCTGGTCTAACAGAACTTAATTTTTTGCAATTTCCTGGCCCAGTATGATGGAGCTCCAGAGCAAGAGTCATCCTCTCCCTGAACAACAGAGAGTCAGTGTACTTGGCTGTGGAGTGTTGAGGAAAACAAAGAGCCAACAGCATCAAACCCCTGATGAGCCCAGTATCTTACCAGAACTGAACTCCTTAGTGTTTCTCTTCGTGCTCCAGACAATGTTTACTCTGCCTTTATCAGTTTAGCAACCTTTTTGCACAGCCAGTGCTAGTAAAGGACAGACTGACAGATTCACTGAAGGTGCTCTCAAATAACAGGAGGCTGTTGGGTGAAAAGGCCAGGCTTGGGCTGGGCTTTACATGAGAGGTACAAGTCCTTTTCATACTGAAAGTTGGTTTCCTTTGTTGTTGTAGAGGTCAGGTAGGGACAGGGAAGTTTTTCAGGAGAGAAATGCAGTGTGCATGATGTTAGACTGGAAAGTTCTGCAGAGATTTATATTCTGGTCCTCTAAATTCCAAATACATATCCAGATGCTGGAAACTGCTTATCCAAGCAGTCTGACGCTCTTATATATAAATTGTTGGGCTGGAGCCCTTGCAGCGTTGTTAAACATGGGAGTGAGATGTCTGGTATCTTTGGCTCCTATCCCAAAGTGGGGAGCCATGTATCTCTGCACACGCTCAGTACGTGCTTAGGGAGATTTCTTTTTTCCTCAGTACTATGCAGTTCTGGGGCACTCAAGTATAACTTTACAGCGTCAGAATAATCCAATTCTCACCT
This sequence comes from Heliornis fulica, assembly GCA_013399135.1. Classification (NCBI taxonomy): domain Eukaryota; kingdom Metazoa; phylum Chordata; class Aves; order Gruiformes; family Heliornithidae; genus Heliornis; species Heliornis fulica. The sequence goes on along the minus strand of VXBZ01002448.1, from coordinate 190,004 downwards.
CCTGCTTGTCACAACCAGTTCCAAGACCCACCAGAGAGTGCAGGGGAGAGCCTTGTGTCCGGGCTCCACCTGCTGCTGGCTGGGACTATCTGCACCGGGCTCCGCTGCCAGGCACAGCCCTTGGCGACTGCATGGTATCTTCTTGGGAAAAAAGAAACAATAATGGCAGAAAGGAAAATTCTGCGCTGCCCGTCCCCAAGCTGTAACTTCTACGTGGTCTGGGGTTCTCTCATATAGTTGATGTAAATGCGCAGGGGATCATTTGTGACCTGTATGTATTAAGATTTGTACATAGTACAGTATCTGCTCCTGGAAACTGCCTGAGCTTTGGTTGTTAACCCTCAGTGAACTGCACGAAATCGTCAGGGCTTCTCCTACTGAGCGTGGAAATTTTAACAAAGCTGACTTCTGTATATTTTTTAGCATCAGTCAGTGCCTTTCATTAGGGCTCTTGAAAACCTTGGTCTTAGTCCTGCTGTAATCAAATATATATTTTCTTCAGAAGTGCTTGTAATATACTTGGTGTTATGTAGGAAACACAGCAAAGGAGGTAAAAACAGGGAAAATAAAATCATAATTCTTGTGCTAGCATGATTTTGCCAAGAAGGAAGACTCTCCTTAAATATTCACTAGTACTGCCACGATGAGTACATTTGTAGGGAACTGGATGAACTAGCATTTGCTGCTTGGATTACAGTTCAGGCTTTGTGCCATTTCACATGTGATGGAGTTTCTATTTTTCTTTCTTATCCTTTTTTATTATTTTTTTCCTGCTGTTTCTGCATATGGTGTCAGGACTCAGGTTAGATGATGTGAGTGTGCAAACTAGATTGAAGCATTGAGCAGTAAATGCTGTTCCAGACCACAAAGTGGCAGCATAAGCAGTTTAGTTGTCCCCCTCCCTCATTCAGTTGTCTTTATTATGCTACATTTTGCTTTTAATCATCAGAAGCAGAGCACTTAAAGGTAGCAGACTGTGCTGTACACATCACAGTCAGGTGCTGCCAGGGCTGCTCAAGTACTGCTCAGGACTGAAACATTTTCAAGGCACTCGCTCTTGCTCTTCCTGTTCTAGGACTTGTTTGGGCAGAAATTTCTCCATCAGTGCAGTTCTGGGTTGTTTTTTCATGGCAGCTAGTGAACAGGATGAAATACCTACACTGAACTTTCCTCTGAGGTGATCTTGGGCTCTTAGTGAAGGAAAAGCTGACACATTAAACTCTGAGGTACACAACAGCCTCAAATATTGTTTTCAAAGAGGAACCTCCCCAAAACATCGTAAATAGAAGTCTAAAGGGAGAAAGGCCAGACGTGTCTTATCAGTAGAGTTGACTTCTGATAATTAAGAAGAATGAGTGTCCTTTTCCCTAGTCTTTGATACCAGAGAAATATCGCATTCCAATGTTGAGAATTAGGATTTTAGAGGTATAATGGGAAACCATGAATCTTCTTTTTCCCTTACTACTGTCAGCTCCCAGACCCTTTTTACATTTTCTGCTTTCTGAAGTATAAGCTGCTTGTTCCTGGTTAAAGGACATTTCCTCTGGCACCTATGCTGTCACATTGCTTTCCTGAGTCTGTCTGCAGTGGCCATGTGGAGAATCTTCAGGATAATGAGTGGTTCTCAGTGTAAAGCTGATCATTCCCAACCCTAAGATTCAGTCTTTTTTCTGGATTGAGAGTTTTTGTTTCTCTCTTTTCTGATGGATGGTTCAGAATATCTTCTTTACATTTTCTCATTAGTCTTTCTGCACTGAGACATATAATCATATCACTTGTCTCCCTTCCCCAGTGAAAAGGGGCTGTGGCCCAGCCTGGACACCATAGTACGCTGCTGGGAATGGTGGTGCAGCTGATCAAACAGTTGCACAAAAAATGGATTTCAGGTTTCTTCCCTGTTGCACTCATCATGTGTTTCCATTTCTCAGCTTTGACCACCATGATTCATTTTTCTACTCTCCATACTGATCAAATATTTCAAATGCAAGTGGCGTGACAATTTGTTTTTGTTCCCTGAATAAATTACTGGGAGATTCATCATTACTGTTTTTAAACAAACCACAGACAGGGCTGGGATTGCTTTTTTTCTTTTTGACCAGCAAAACTCCATTTCTATTAATTTTGAGCCCTTGCCAGTGTAATTTTTTCCCCTAAGGAAACCTAACTTTTAGAAGCCTGGATTTGCACAAAGAACTACCCAAACAACAGCTTTGAAAAACAAACATGTTAGGGGTTTATTAACTGCAGAAATTATGAGCTGTTTTTGTATTGGTATATAATCACAAGCTTTTCAGGTTTCCAAGAACAAGATGAATGTCTTTTGGTACGTACCTTCACCTCTGCTCAGAAATAAAACCACAATTGCAGCACCTCCGAGGGAGCTGAACTCTCCGGGGCAGGAGGATGGGAGCTGAAGGACGGCTTCCTGATACCAGGCAGCGGTGCCTTGCTTTTGTTTGGTGTACAGTTCTGAGCACTAAGGTGGCCAGGAGAAAAGACTAACAACCTGAGTAGTCCTCTTAGTTGTGAAGAGGACAGTGCCTTTTTCATAGCCTTGAGAACTTGCCAAAGCCCCACTTGGAGATAGGCTTTCCGTGGATACTGCTATTTTAAATAAAGCTGATTGCTCCTCTCTTTCTTGAGGATGTGTATCTGTGTTAAGCGTGGGTAACTCCAACCATGCATGAATATTAGCCTTACCTCTTGGTTATATCAATGAAGATCTGGTCTGTAGGTATGGTTCTGCAGGACAACAAGTACTTCTGGCAGGCCCTACTCTGTAGTGACGGGAGTGGGAAGATATGATGTGCAGTCACTAAGGGTGTCGCCATACTGATAGTGTAAACTAGGGGCGAGTTCAGAGCATGCCACCTCCTTTATGGTGCCAAGTGATGAGTCTGTGTCTAAGCAGTTTCCTCTGATTCATCACTGCTTTTTGTTATAGGCTAAAGATAGTCTTTCATATAGAAAGCTCAAATTGAAGAGTAAAAAACTATTTTCCTTTCTCTCTAGTTGCTTTTCATCTTCTAGCAATCTCCAGTAGCTGCTAGCTTCTCCCTTTGACCTGCCCTTATTGCCTTCCTCCTTGCCTTCTCTGAAGGGTTCACTTGTGAAGGGACTCCCTTAATTTCTGAGTGCTGATTACATAGTGCTGCTCACTGAAAAACCGCACCCAGTGAATCTCACACAAGGGTTAAGATTACTGTGGGGAAACTCCTAGCCCCCGCCCCCCCCAGCATGTAAACATGAGGTATGTATGTAGGATTTTGTCATTTAGCATAAAATCTTCCATTACCCACAAATCCTCTGATGAGGAAACACTGGCTCAGAGGCTCTGTAGTTTCTGACTGCAAACTGCAGGCTGAAACTCCTGAAGGGCACTTGGGTGACTCAGGGCTGCTTGCATGAGTGGTTTAGAGGCCAAGACTTTGGGGGCACCCTGCATTCATGTGGTGTTTGTAAGAAAAAGCTGGGTTTGCATATGCAATGCGGATAAAACTGCTTAAAGGCAATGGGCAGGGCTCACTCCAGCATTAGATGCTCAGAGTTTCAGAGTAGCTGTGGTGATTTGTAGCAGCAAAAAATATGGCTTAGTGTGCCTTTATTTATGCAGTGGTGGCAAGAATGTAGAGGCACTTTCAACAGTAATATTGTTTGCCAGACTGATGCACTGCCACTCTTCCACATTTGCACTAAGGATCAGATTTAATATCTGCAATTTCTTGAAACATATTTCTATCTATCTGACAACTTGATATTTTGTCTGAAGGTCCTTAAAAAAAAAGGTGTCTCATGCACTAAGCATAAGTTACTATTCTAATAGAAGAAAAAACAATATGTGATAAAAGCACTCAGTGTTCATTGTTCAGAGATGCTATCAAAATAGGAAGCTGCATTCTGTATCACAGACTTCATCCTGAAAAGGCTGAAATACAGGACTTTACACACACAAAAAAAAAAGATCCAAGGAGAAGTAACACAGTCTCATCAAGTGTCCTTTGGAAAGGAAAATTGTTTCCTTTTTTTTTGTCAGGGATTTAAATGTTAGCATCTATGTCAATACAATGCTTTTGAGAGAGACTGAGGAGTAATTCTGCATTGCCAGCAAATTAATATTGTTGTAAACTAATTCTTAAATAAATATATGCATTGATTTAAGTAAATTTATATGTGTAGATGTCTAAATGTATATTGTGGCATGATTCATAAAGTTCATGTTGTATTTGGTTAATGTTGTGGATTCAGTATGGTAACTGTTGTAGGATTATTATACAAGGGTAAATAAGATGTGCTTTCCTCAGTGAGCTGTCCTGATTAATTATTACGAGGGCACTAATTGATTTGGCAATGTTCCCTGTTTTTGCTGAGTAGTATCCAAATTTTTCCTGTGTTTGCATTGCTGTGGCTTAAAATTTGTATGACACAACTAGTTGCCAAGTCAGCACATGTTTTCAGTCTATCTTTATAATGTGGTGCCAGACTTCTTTTTCTTTTATAGGAGACAAAAGAAATAATACTTACACAGTTACTCACAGGGGTGGGAAAGCTTTCACACGCTTGATTCTCAAGGGCTTTTTTTCCCAGGCAATCACAGCTTAATGCTCACTACTGTCTCACAATATGTAGTTTGGTGGAGCTTTCAAGACTGCTTGAGAAAGGTAACTTCCTTCAGCTCACATTGTGTGAGGGTCCAGTTCTCTACGCTTGCTTGATGCCCTCCTTGGAAGCATCACACATTCAGGCACTTACTGATGGATCCACTAAGGTTTTCTGCAAAACACAATCTTGACCTTCAACTTCTCAGTACTCTGGAAATAGAGACTTTCTTGAAGCCTTTCTAGTCTTGCCCCAGCCAAAGAAGTTAACAAGCTCCTTGTATGTGGCTGTTGAAAGAGTGAGCCTTGCTCCCTGGGCTCATCACTCTTGCACAATGGTATTGTTTGTCATGAAGACGGAAAGAGGTTTTGGTCTCTGATCACTTCAGAGACACAAATCCCCTTGCACACATCAGTCATCAGCCTTTTTCAAGCCTGATGATTGCCTTTGGTCTCCAACTTTTCCTGTATTTGGAATAAAAGGAATGTACTTGGATTTGGTCCACTACACAAAATGTGCTTCATCTCTCCAACCATTGCCTTGGTGCACAGTTAAGATTTTCTTCTCAAATGAAAAAAATTAAACCCATACATTTCAGTTTTGTGAAACTTCTGATACTGATAATTGATATGGAATATTGCAGGAAGCATTCCAATATTTCATCATCTTTTGGGCATTCTCACAGGAATGTTATAGCAAAGGAATTTTTGTTCAGGAATCCAACATCAAGAATCCAACATCAAGAATCTAACATCTGTGAAAATTAACACTTTTAAGATTTCATGTTTATCTTAATTCCCATACTTGTTTTACACCACAGCAGATAAAATTGACAGCACAATTTCTGTACTTATATCTTATTCTTTAGGTGGGAGCTAAATGGGATATCAAAACTGGTTCTGCACTAGTGACCTACTGTGGTCAGGTGTATTAATCCTGATATTGATCTTGATAATCTTGATGTGAATATCATATTATTTTTGAGTTTAAATGTTCTCTCTCACACTGTAACTGGGAGAATATCACATACTAGCTATCCTTCCCTCTCCTTTTTCTCCTCTTCTTTCTCTCTTCCTCTCTGTCTTTTTCTCTTCATCTTACTCTTTCTCCTTCTCTCCCCCTCTCTCTCTTTCCTTCCTTTGGGACTGCAGGTGTTTTCCTTGGAAAACCTGAAATAAATTGTCAGACTGTAGAGTGTGAAAGCAATATTGTTTTCTCTATCTCTGGTTTTCTATAATGGGATAAACATTAAGGTTGAAAAATGAAACTCTTCTATATTTTAGCTCATGAAAAAACACAGAAGAACCGTAGGCTTATCTCCAGACAATTGTCATCAATCAAAATACCAACACAAACACATCTTGGATGTTTCCCTCTACAAGTAGCTTTTGATATTGGAATGTTAAAATGTTATCCCTTACAATTTCAAAATTACAGTCTTACTGCAGCTGCTATGAGGATGGCACTACCGCTGCTTCATGGTCAGATGTTTATCCCAGCTTCTCAACACTGAAATTCATATGAGAGAACCAGTACATACGTACAATGAAGAAAAGAGTCAGGGATATCCAGAAAATCCTGGGAACACACGCAGGAATTGTTAGGTCTTTTAAAAAAAATTAAAAATCTATCTCTTTTATCCTGTTATGTAAAATGAGAATGAATAGCAGTGGATTCACACTCACCCTGTGTTTTTGTTACAAATAGAAATATTATAGCATAGCAAGCCAAGTTAATGCTGGAAATCCAGTCAGATCCAACTGAATTTGAGTTCTTTAAATTGTCTTGGGTTACAGAAGAGAGGTTAAATCAGAACATTATCTCAACTTGGTACATGGAGATGAACAGGGGAGCAGTCACTGCTTTGGAAAGCAGACGTACATTCCAGTGACTAATGATAACAAACGAGTGCAGGGGTAAAAGTGGCAATTAGGATACAGGAAAATGTGCATCTCATTTTGGAGTGTAGGATTTCACTTGTACCTAGGTCAGTGCTGCAAACCTGGTGCAAATGCCACTGTACAGTAAAAAATCTGAACATTTGCCTCACCTGAAGTTAGGTGATCTCATTCCTAACACCATATACATTATGGACATCTCCATAAAACTGTGCAAGGTTCACTGGCAAAGAGAGACCCCAAGTAATAAACACATGATTTTATTTCTTTTTTTTTTTTCATTTTAAAAAAGTAAAAGAAGGGGCTTTACCCAACCTAGGAGGTCTTTCAGCTATCGCTGCTACTGCTGATTCACTTTTTTTGTAAGAAGTACTCACTTCAGAAACTGTCAAGTGCCTGGTGAGTAATGAACAGGATTTTCCAAAAGCTTCTAGGTAAGACTGTCAGAGTCACAATCTATCTGCCTCATCAGAGAGCCTTTTTAGTGAGCAGCATGTTTATTGTGATAACTCATTGAAACAGCTGGTGAAAAGTGTGCTGTTTTTCTAGGGTAGTCATTTGCATTAAGCTTGCCATCAAGTTGTCTCCTCTGAGGTGTTTAATGATCGCTTGACATACTAGGTTCAGTAGCCACTGAGGAAGAACTGGAACAATAAGCTTCTTTATCTACAGAGGTAGGTAGGAATTCTATTAATACAACTCTTCCTCAGCAGCACTTACTGGCATTCTTACACTCTCTTACACTCTCAGAGCCTGATCCATTACTTACTGACTCTTCCTAAGGAACAAGAGAAAGGTGGATTCCATGTGAAGGATTGTTCCTGACACTTTTGTTTGATGTGGTGATACAATACTGAGTAAGTTTGTTACACATATACAGGGCTTTATGGCAATATAACACTACTGTTATAATTTACAGTAATAAAGGAGTTTCTGAACTATAATCAACAGAACTCTTATGCAGTCAATGTGGCAAATGCTGTTTCCAGGTTTAGGTCATTCATATGAAATGTTTTGACATCTTATATGGAAAGCTTTGTGGAACTGCAGAAACTCCTCATACTGTGGGGCCATTCTTAGTGTTCCTGATTTTCTAGTGAATATCACAATCATCCTGTCTAGAGCTCTTAGCTTTGCTAAGATGTTTAATATATGCTATATAAATCAGAAAAAAGCAACCCATAAGCTCTGTATATGTGTATTACTGTAGATCTTGCCAGTAACTCCTTTTAACACCACTGCTTTCAGCAGAAGATGAACATTGAACTGGTGAGCTCTAGTCACCAGTACAGGGGATTCATGAAATACAAATTGTAGTCAATCTCTATGAGCATGACAGGTACTAATGCAACTCCCAGTGTTTATTGAACTCCAAGCACAGTGCCAATTTTCTCCTAATTTTATAAAAACCTAAATGTATTTTTAATCTCATTATTTTTATTTTATACACCAATATTGACATGTAGTTCTGTAGTGGAAGCTTTAATAATAATATGCTTGTTTGTGCTATAGAAAATGCCTCATGCAATTCCCCTTTTCCCTAATGTTGATGCTCAGTGAGGTATGTGATTACAGAAGTCCTTTTCAGTTGATCCTATAGGACCTGTTTCAGTGCTGTAGGGTGCAAAATCATCTTCCTTCACTTGAATGCACAACATATATGCTGAGAGGGCAAGTCAAGCTGCTTTGTGATATCTTGCTTTCCATACACCACTCTTAAAGTCAAAGTTTAGGCTTTCTGGCCAAGCTACATAATTCTCATTGAAGGAAACCTGTGAGGAAATTCCTGAAGCACCTGGTTCCTTTTATTTACTAAATAGTTGCAGATACTAATTTCCTGTTTCATAGGGCCCCACATGTCTTCCTTTTCTGTTTATCCCAGACATCCCCTCCTTTCTTCAAAATCTCAGCACTGTTTCTGCAGGAAGACAAGTGTCTCAGCTGTAGTAGAGGTAGTGCTGAGCCAGGGGCAGCTTCTCTGCTCTGGTGTGTTCTTCCTATGCCTGGACAAGTTTTTTGCCATGTGAAATTGAGAGTCCTGTCTTGGAGACACCTTGCTGCCATGAGCAGAGCAATTAATTCAGGGGTCTTTTTTTAAGGGAAAATTTACTATTTAGAATGAGGAAAACCTTGATATTAGTCTGAAGATACTATATAATCCTTTCACCATAGAGGTTACAATGTTTCTCAAGAGAATTAACAGCTTTGGAAAGACAGAACTGTTTCCTGACAACCTTGAAAGGAGCATCTCTGAAAACCTACAGCTCTGTTTCTGAAGGCTTAAATTCAGATTAGGGGCATAGTTGTGATAATTCTGGTATGACATCCAAGAGAACGCATGCATCTTTCTGCATTCCATGAAGAGAAGGGAGAAGTTTGTCAGGCTCTGAAAGTAATCCATACAGAAACAGAAAAGGTGGTACAGAGCTTTCCGTCTGGTACTCACGAAGTATAACTGACCTTGGAGTTGCACTGACAGAAAAAGTTTGTCTAATTGTGATACAGCAGGCTGCACAGCCCTCTGCCATCTGGAACGTTGCTGGAAGCCACAATGAACTGCAGGGTAGTAATTCTTCCAGCTAATGTCCCATGGAGGGGGAATTTGGCCTCAGAGCAAATCAGACTCTTAATTATAACTGTCTGAGACTTCTTGACTGGGAAACCTCTGTTGCTATTACAAGTCACATGGAATCTTGACACTATTTACAGTGATAATCTTTTTAATGCCTGAGCAGGGATACAGAACATTAACAGTGTTGGTTGGGAATCGATCCTAAAGGCAATGTTCATGCAAATAGTAGTCATGTACTGTGCCCTGGAACAAAACCTGACTGGTACGTGAGCAAGTGAGCAGCCACTCCTCTGAACAGTGGGGGTAGGCAAAGACAGAGAAAAAGCTTCTTACACAAGGCAGCTGTAATTAGTGTTGAAAACTCATGTTCAGTTGCATCAATGCAAAGTAATAGTTGCAGAAAGGAAGGACTTGACTAAAACATCATGATTGCCATTCAAACTGTTGGGGTTTTCTTCTTCTTTGCAGTATAATGGGATTGTTTATATTCCCAAGTAATCAGAGTTTGGAATATGATGGAAAGCAGGAACATCTGATTTGCCTGCTTGGGTTTGTCTTGTGGTATCATGGTTTGTAGATGAGAAGTTTCAGAATGGTATATGTGCATCATTTTTAACCTTACCCATTTCTTTCACATATTTCTGTCCTACCAGGATTCTTACCACGATGGGGCATGATGTGGTTTAATCATGTATTAATAGTGAAGCCAGAGTCAATGGAAGCTTAGGGTGTAGCCAGCTCTTTATACATTGTCAATGTTTTCCAGTTATTTTTAGTCATATTAGACTCAGAGCAGATGACATATGTTTGACTCACTGCATTGTAGATGGTAAGTGCTCTTGATTTGAAGAGCTGGTGTAGTTCCGATTTAAACACACAAGGTCACTCTGCTGAGTATTTACTGTTAACTCAACCTGATTATTTGACTTTCCATAATTCACAGCAAAAGACTTAGAATTCCAACTTTTATAGGCAAGTTTTCCAAAAGATTTATGTGTCTGTGGTTAAAAATTCATATTGAAAGTTCCTGAAGGAGGTTGATTTTTGGCATCATCCTATTTGAACTTGTGTAAAGTGAGAAGATAAGAATGGGTGCAGTGGCCAGATGGATCAGTAGTGTGTTCTGTTGAGCTCAATATCCTGTCTCTGTAAGTAATCAAAATAAGATGTCCAGGAAAAAGTATAAAATATAGCAAACATATCAGCTGCCAACAATTTGTAGCTCAGACTCTTCTTTAGTGAGAGAAGTCTTTTAAATAGGGTTGTTGTTAAATATAGGGCTGGTTATCAAGAGCTGAGGTGGCAATAGCTTTTGACTATCTTTTGACTAGTATGTTCATTTCCAGCAGTAGAGCTGCAATGGGACTATAGGGTTAATGAGCTGCTGAAGAAAGGGGCATGGGATACTGAAGCCCTCACTCCTTATCCTGGAGCTGTCTCATTTATTGTCAAGAGCAAATCACATAGTGTCTCTAGTCTCCTATTTTCTATGTGATAAGGGGAGTACTGACCTAGGAAATGTATGAAGCATGATGTGAAGATGCTTGTTATGTTAAAGGATGTCTCATTTGGTCCAGAAATAGATATGTAACAGTTGGATTCAGAGTCAATTCCCTCTGCCTCCCTTCTGCACAATTATTCTTCTAGGTCATCTAATCTTTTAGGAAAGGAAACATTTTTTTCTATTCCATCAATGCGTGTGAATAGAAGTTTCCACTTAAGGAAAATAGTTTAAAAATCAGTTATACAGATGAAACTTCATGATCTATCAACATCTGATATTACCAGAGTATTTCACTGGTCATTTTGTCAACCTCCAGTAAAGAGCTATAAGAGTTTTATTTCACAGGAATTCAGACAAAAGCCTTTGTGACTATATTTATTCTTTTTTTGCACATCTATGCACTTAATGAAGTGACTGTCATTGTTCTTGTGTATGTTAAATACAGCCCAACTAGCTTCTTGATTAACTTAAATGGAAGTAAGGAGGAAAACCAGCACAGCAATTATGGATGAATAATTTAAACCCATGTCGCGAGTGCACTGGAGCCATATCCTGCCAGGTTAGTTCTCGCCTCAATGGCAAGAACTGTGGCGACTAGGCTGTCGTGCTACAGAGGAGAATAGTCCCCTGCACTGCTCTTCAGTGTGCTCTGTGGCAGCACCCTTGCAAGGCAACAGCAGGCACGACACTTGAGATGAATGCTTTGCCTCAACTGCACGGTTTTCTGTAAAGAAATTTGCAATCTTTTAAAAGCAGTGGACAAAATGAGAATTTTGAGTGGTGGAAAAAAATATCCCCATGGAGTTTCAGGTAAATTTTAGGGTTCTTTTATAAAAACAACTAAACTATGCATCATTAAACTTCATAAAGTAAATTTTACTGTTAAAAATGGGACTGAGACCCTTCAGATTAATTAGATAATAAATCTCCCTTTATTAAATTGTTGAAACAATACTTTTTAAACTTCTTAAAGTTTAAATCTCTGAAAAATGCAAAAGCTGTTGAGTAATCCAGCATTCTACCTCCACCCAAGGTTGTGGTGTGACCAAGCCTTTAGTGAAACAGCTGTTACGTTCCCCGTGAAAGAGAAGTAGTAAAGCAGTGGGCGGGTACAGGTATATCCATGAGATTCTCCAGTGTTGGCTCGATTACTTTCTTTTTTTAGCCAAAAAAATATTTAAGAAGTTACTTTTATTAAAACATTGATCAGTTCCTCTGAACTAATGGAGTTGGCTTGTTCATTGAGAAAGGAACTAAAACTTGTGATTATCTTAGCCTATACAGAGATTTGCTGCAGAAACTGCTTAACTCTCCCTGATTACAGGATGGGATGTGTACACTTCTCCAGTGTCTTTGTCTGGGATACAGCAGACACCCACCAAAATATGACAAAGGGCTAGAAATTGGGATTTTTTAGTACCATACATGTTCTCAAACATGCAGTGCAAACAAGACTTCTCCTTTCTCATTATCTTTTCTACAACACACACTTTTGAGGTGCTGTGTTTCCAGTTGTACCTGCTACGTGATCACTGAAAAAAAGATGCAAAAGTCAAGGTAGTCACAGACTCCAGTCTGGAGAAGAAAAATTACCCATTTGAAGACCTTTCACTAGTTCTGCTGCTCTTACATACCAGTGGTACTGGTCCCTGCAAAATGCTAGGGAAGTAGTGCCAGTTCTGAATAAATCAATAGCTGTGGAGTCTCATTCTTTGGAGACATTCAAGGCTAATCTGGACATGTTCCTATGTGATCTACTCTGGATGATCCTGCTAAGGCAGAGGGGTTGGACTGAGTGATCATTTGAGCTCTCTTCCAGCTCCTAATATTCTGTGATTCTGCTGTCGCAAGACAATGCCACTCCTAGGCATGATTGTTTGACACCAAAAAATAAAGACCTGGAAACCTGTGTTTCCAGGCAAACATGTCTCAGCCTTGACTTTCAGCCCCATCTTGCTGATGCTGTGGTCACGCTCACTGTCTACACATGTCTTGGTGGCGTGTGGGGACTGCTTTGCTGGTGAAAACTGTGATGTTAATTACTGTGAGTAATGTGTGTAAAACCATTAGACTTGGATTTTGTGTTTGATTCCCATTAAACATTTGAGAAGTTTACTTTAGGGTGTTAGGACAATCAACAAAACCTTCCCAGCAGAGGAGACAGTCTTTCCACATCATTTTCTGGTTTTCATCCCATTCTGTTTTCTCCTGTCACACCTGTCCCCACCCTCACTGCCTTCATGGGAGGAGCACTGCATTTCCTGCCCAGCCGGGCAACCTGGGCTGAAAGACAAAAGTCCTCTAGGTGACCAGAAACAACCTCCTATGACAAGAAGCAAAGAATTTCTGATGTGCGTCTGTGCTCTTGCTGAGAGGTGGTGGGAACAGCAGTGGACCTATGCAGCGGTGGCAGCTGAAGCTTGGGAAGTTCCAGTTTCATCTCGCTGCTGGTTTATATCCTGCATATTGCTGGAACCGTGAAGTCTCTCAGGCCCCTGGTGTCAGTGGCTGATTGTGAGATTTGGCTGACACAGATGAATGAAATCTAAAGACTCCCTGAGGACTGTTCTCCAGTCTTTGGATGTGAAAAACCTGAGGATTTTACAAACCTGGTTTCAGCTTCCTCCTTTAAAGAAACCATGAAGAAGATTTCAGGGCACATTAAGCCCAGACAGAGTGTGGTATTACAAAGGTTCCAGTTCAGGCAGCGGTCACAACTTCCTGGTGAAACTTTTACAGCCTTTGCTTTGGCACTGCAAGAATTGGCATCAGGCTGTGCATTTGGCTGTTGGCAGGAAGAGCTCATCCTGGACCAGCTAATTGACAAAGCAGCAGACTGGCGAATTCGGGAGAAGCTCTTGACGGAACTTGATACCTTGACTCTGGCCCAGGCAGTGGAGCTGGGATCACAGATGGAGAGAGCATTGCAGAATACTTGCCCTGTGTTTATTTCAGTTCTGACAAACCAGTGGGAGAACTGGAGCAGCAGTAGTAAAATCTGGAAGATAAGAAATAATTGCTGTCATCTGTGGTACTGCCAGAGGCAGAAAATAACCCCAGCCCTCACCACAAAATCTGACCAAGAGACACAAAATCAATTCATCCTGTCTTGCCACAGCCCAGTGCCATCCATACGAGTTACGAGGAGGCAGCACTGCGGCTGGCAAATGAGATATCCTGCCGCTTCAAATACAAAACGTGGGAGAGTCAGGAAATTCCAGGTAGGCAGTTGGTTGCAAAGTGACTGGGAAAGTGTGACAGAAAACTAAACAAGGGCACCTGGGACCCTAACTGTGGGTCTGTTGCTCATACAGAATCCTAACTCTGGACTAAGGTGCAGTCCTCTGGGTTATGCTCCATTACTTGAACACTTAAAGTTTTGCCCTTTACTCTCCAGAATGAAAGTCTTGGCTGTGTGGTGTTATGTACTATGACTGTTGCTTTTTGTCTTTTGCGAGACTTAAATCTTGCATGAAGGCTTTTGGTGAGGTCTTAGCAATTGCAAAAGCAGTATCTGCACTGATTCTGGTGTGCCAATGCGTTTTCTGAACTGACAGAGAAATGTTATTAATAGATTTTTGAAGTGAGTGGCCATCTCCTGCCTGGGGAGACTCTTCTGAACTCTTTGTAACACATAGGAACAGAACTCGTTTCTGTAAGAGCTAGGACTTGTGGAAACCTCCATCGCTCCATAGCCATTGTGTTTTGGAATATAATGGTTGTGTGATGAAGTATTAGATTTATATAGATATCAGTAAATAAAGATAATGAATAACATATAAGGAGGAGTCAGGCCAATGTGCATCATAGTTTTGAGTCAGTATCTGAGGTACCTGTGGAATAACATTGAGTCATAGAGATTCTGCTGTAACATATCTCTGTCCACAGTATTCTTCACTCTTTTAGTCTAAACTTTGTACTTCTATATAGTGGCAGAAGAAAGGATCAGTTCTTCTTTTCCTCTTTTTTTTTTTCTTTCTGTGTGTGTTTTGGTTGCTTGGTTTATTTTTTTTTCTTTTTTCATTAAAAGACATGATTTCAAGAACATCTTTAATTCTGACAATCATTCTACTTTATTTCTTTCTGGCTGATCAGTGGAGATTTGTGCAAGATAAAAGGTTGAGAAGAAAGGAAATAGTGAAAAGAAAACTTGATGGAGCCAGATCTGAGAAAAGGACAATTGTCAACAGAAGTGATAATAAAATAAATTAACCCAAAGCACGGTCTATATGGAATTGGGCTCTTCTCCTGCAAGGTGGTCATCACTGGGCTGCACAGAAGCAAGCTGACACAGTCTCTCTCTAAAACACTAATAGGGCATGGGACTTGTGAGTGGTTTTAAGATGTTTCTCTCTGTACTGCTTGCTTTGTCCTCGCTGAATTCTGTGCTGTGAGCTGAACAGGCAAACTGCATCTCCTCACAGCTGCCCTGCCTTCCCTAAGGCAATTATTTGTGATTAGCAACCATAATGTAATTAAATGTTTAGGCTATCCTGAACAATTGAATACTGCACCTCTAATGTCTGTTATTAGTGCTATTCCTGATGGGTAATGAAAAAATTAGTGAGGTTAAAAATTTCCGGTGCTCCTTGCGCATTCATTATTGAAGCAAGTGAAAAAGCTGACTAAAGAGAAATGTTACTTCTCTGTTCTGAGAAGTACTCTGACCTGGAGCAGTGCCAGTAGCATCTTCAAAGACTTGAAAAAGTATGATTTACATCTTTTTGTTTCCTTTTGAATGTCACTTCATCTTTATGGTTAAGAGCAAAGTTGACTAAAGTTTACAGCTTTTTGGATGTTCATACAGGTCTGCGTGCCATTTTTCTTGAACTGAACTTAAGATGCTATCAAATGAGACACACATTTTGCAAGATTTTTTTTGATCTGGTGATGGTTCTAAGTCACTGCTGTGCCAAGCAAAATCATTAGGTAGGAGGCTATAGTTACCATATGCCTGATTCTGCAGTGCTGAAAGCTGGAATTCAGCTTCAAATGCACATCTCTGTTTGAACTGATAAGCATCCAAATCTTTCCATGCATTCTAGTTCACACTGGCTCAGTGAGGAATGGATCAAGTGACTGGCTCTTGATTCCCTCTGAAACTGTATTCCCTACAATATGGAGTGGGTATTTGCACAGGGTAGTTTTGGAGCCTGGGAACAGCTGAGGAAAGAATGACTTGAGATAAACGTACCCACTCCATCCTGCTCACTGTCCCGCTGCCCTGGGTTTTCTTCTACAAGAACTTTTTCTCCTTTCTCCACATTGTCAACTTGGAGAAATTGTGTGTGATGATGTATTCCAGTTTCTCTCACCTCCTTCAGCTCTCTCTCTCTCCTTACAATACGTAAAACCTGATCCTTCCCACTGAACTCCCAATGAATGACATGTTCCTGAAGTTAACCTTTTTTGGGGGCAGCAGTTTCTGTTTAATAAAAAAAAAAAATACTGCTTCATTGCTGAAGTTAAAGGAGGGCAAAATGAATGCTTCAGCTGAATCTCCCTTGGCACTAAATTGGTACGTCAGACTGAGGTGTAGTTTCTCCCTCTGAAGAAATAAATGGATATACTTTTGATCCTAGTTAGGTATATAATAGTGCTCTCTGCTAATGGAGGAATCTTCACCATAGTATCCATTTTCCCATGACAACTCAGATTGTAGGGCTGATGTGCCTAGATGGATTGTGCGAAAGGACCAAGGATAAGGACACCTTCTGTCTCTTTTGCTTTATCATATTGCAGTTTTGAGGTTTCAAATAAAAACTTTAATTACAAAGACTGGGTGGTACATGCCATTTTGCAGTGGGAGGTCTTTTCTAGGTCTGGTCCTCTCAATCCTTTCTAATATGTCATGCTTTCTACACTACTCATCTTTTCAGTGGACATTCTTGGACACTTTTTGAGTGGGTGCCTGTAGTTGCTGAGAGCAACACAGGTTGCTTGTAGATCTTGATTGCTACATGAGTTCTTTGCTCTTTGGTGTTGTCTCTGTTACAATGTCGTATCCTCCTGGGCCTGTGTGTCATAGTAACATAACAGAATGAGCAACTTCAAATTAAAAATTACTGAATTACAGGCTTTCCAGGGTCAAAAAAAAAAAATCTGATTTGTCCTTCCACTGGAGATCAGCTCTACCTGTGTCATTCCTGTCAGATATGCATCTAATCAGTACTTAAAGACAGAAAATTATGGTGACTCCATGCTATCCCCCAGGCAATCTGTCCCAGTTTTTCATTATCCATATTGTTGGTCATTTATTGCTTGTCTTTAACTTTAGTCTTCTCTGCTCAATTTAAATTCCTTAGTCTTGTTTTATCTATTGTATATGTGGGGAGAAGATTACCACCTTGTGTCAGTACTTAAAGACTGTTTTAACATTATATTTTCTCTCTAGACTACACGCTGTACTTTCAGTCTTTCCCCATTCTAGTGAAGGGCTTACCTGTGCCAAGCTCGGGTTCCCCATGACACTGTAACTATCTGTTGGTTTAGCCATGGGTGATGCTGGGAGTGTCAGAAAATTCCTGGAAGCTGTTTACATGGATGAAGCAGAAGTCTTGTGGTAAAAGCAGAGCTGGCAGTTATACTAACTTGCCCAGGTAGTGAGTGAGTATATCTAATCCAAATCAAATCCAGTAACTTAAATGAAGCTGTATGGCACTGGGACAAAAGATTCCTGAGAATGGGCGGGATCAGAGAGAGAGGGGGAATTTTGGTCACAGATTCATAAAACCTTTGTGGATCCTGAAACACAAGACAGGGCTTATATGACCTTAAGTAATCTCATGAGTCAAGAGATTTCATTCCCCTGTGCCTAGTCACTTAATCTTGCACTTACAGTGCAGCTCTGTGGTCAGGAGTTGCTACCATTGTTTTACGGGGGAGGAGGAACATAGGTGAAAACAGGTATCCAAGGTCAAAGAAGTATGGCATTAAGGGGGATACTGAGTAGCTACGCCAAAAAAGACGCCCGAGTAACCTCCTAAGTCCCAGCAGCTGAATGGCTTCTGCCCAAATCTAATAGTATGTGGTGCACTTCAGGTTCAGTACAGGTCTGAAACCCTAGCAACAAGAAAGACTCATGCAGATCTGATGCAGTCTGTTTGTAAGAGCTGCCTTTGGCTTCAAAGCCTGTCCACTGAATTTCTGTTTGTGTAACATTAGCAAAGTCCAGAGTCCAGGTTGTATCCTTCGGGGCAACTGTGTAAGAAACAACTACTGAAGGTCAGTAGGGGCAGTTGAGGAGAAGTCCTCATGTATTTTGTGCATACAGAGTGATACAGACCAAGATTTAACCTGAAGATGAAGGGCAGTGACAAGAGGAGGATAAAAACTTGCCTGTCTATCAAAGGCCAGTCTGACCTTGTTCAGAAAGCTTTTACTTAAAGCTAACGAGAGCATACGGTTAGCAATGTTGAGTCAGAATGAGACATGTGAAAGAATAATGCTTTTATTATTCATACCTCATGATAGATGTGCATGTTTGACTGAGAGTCCCACAGAGCCCTGTTAAACTCATCCCAGTGATGCAAAATAAATACTATTCTTTTCCTCCGTATTTCTTCTTCCTTCCTACTTATTTTCTTCCCCTTGATGCCCATCTCACTTCTGTCTTTTCCCTGAGGCCTTTCCTCCTTAAAATGCCATAAGAAAGAGTCTAAAAATATGTAAGGTGCATTTCTGTTCTCAGACCTGTGGTTCCCTAGCTGATGTACATATATATACCTTTTGGTCGAGTCTCCTTACTACCCTTGAGGTTGTCTCCTCTGTTTACATAGCAATCTGTGTGGGGAGACCTCAACATGCAGAGAGGCATTAGACTCAACCAAGAAATAAAATTACAAAAATAATGAGCTGAGAAGGTGGAATTCCTGGCTCCACTGCAGATGCTCTAGTAATTGACTCTAAATCTGTAAAGTGAAGATAGCACTTCCTCCTTCCTCTGTTTTCCTCCCTTTATCTTACATAATTAGACTATAAACTCTACAGACAGACACTCCATGTTTATCCAACATTTAATACAATTAGGTCATGGGCTTTGTAGCATCTCTCAGCAGTACAACATGCCAGAGTGTGCTTGGTGTAATAATATTGTAATAATATTGCAACTGGCCTGATAAAAAGGAGCAGCGTGACCACAGAAATATTAGTTCAAAAGCAAACAACATAATCAAGAGGGAGTTGAAGCGGCTGAGTGTATTTGGTAATTTGTGATGATGTTTCCAGCGATGGTAGGAGGATGTCAAGAAAGGCAGGGTTTTGCTTTTTATCTCCCAGGCTTCATATAGGCACTTCCTTTCAAAATGCTCTTTTTATTAACACTGAATAATAACTGGTTGCAGACTGATCTTCTTGATTAAAAAGAATGCCTATGGTTCTAAGAATGGGCTGAGGGATTAAGATTATAAAACAAATAAGACATGTATCTCATGACTTTGGGCTTGATTTCCAACTTCATTTCAGTCCCATACTTGGACACCAAATTGCCACTGTGGGAACATCAGTAAATGTCTTCTGGCTTCATGTGCACACATACACTTGGACTGCTCTTTGTCTTTACTGGAGTTTTTTTCCAATAACTTCCTTCTTCAGAGGAATTTGCCCTGCCTTTTAAGTATTATTCTTTTCTTCTACTCTTCCAATTTAGCCTTCCTTCCGTAATTTCATGGTGGCACACAAGAGAATAGAATGGTCTCTAAAAAAAGAACTGAGTTTAACAAAAGTATATATATCTGTGCTAGAGCATGCTCAGAAAAAAGTGATTGCAGTAAGTTTACAGTGGAAGAACAAACCATCACAGCACACTCTACCTGGTCTTCTAGAGTAGAAGTCTCCACTTCTTTCAGCAGGAATCCTAAAGATACTTAAAGCATGTCCTAATTGCTCCAAAGGAAAAAAAACCTATGAGTGCTGTGTTCATTTAGCAGAGTAGTAGGCCAAAATCATCTTTTACAGAGCATACACTGCTAGAAGGATGTTAGTCCTTGAAGCTGCCTAGCTGCAGAGCTCAATTCAGCAAGGGGAATCCTTTGGAGGACTCGCATAGTTTCTGGGTAGGATTTCTGGTCTGGGCAGAGCCCAAAGTAAGTGCATCTGCCTTTAGATATGGACTGAAGGTAAAACGTAGACAGTGGCAGATGTACATTTGCCTCCATGACTGTGAGGCAAGAGCATCCCTACGGCCAAGCAAGTTGACTTCCGCTGAATCTTAGTCCCCTGTTCGGTGGAGCCATGTTGTTACCTGCTCTTCGTTTCAGACACTGTATCTTCAACACTAGCACAGCAACTTCTGATTCTTTTTCTTTGGGGGCAGTCCTGAGTTTTTTCTATGTTAAAAAAATAAATAATGGGGAGAGGGTGTGAAGGCAGGAGGAAGCATATTGACCTAGTCTTATAAGGCAAGCAAATTATATTCCTGTTTTCATGAACAGATAACCAGAAACCTAACAATGAAACAATTTATTCTTTTAAAAATTTGCCAGCAGAGGGAGTAATGCAATGCAATGAAGGCACATAGTTTCAAAGACCTGGGAAGTTACTTGAGTCTGAATTTTAGCTGTTCACATTCCAAATTTTGATATATTATATTCCTGTGTGGACAAAAATGGTCTTTTTTAATATTATTTTGGAACAGTAGCAACACTAAATATTACTAACTATACAGTTTAACATTTTACATTTTGAGAGTGAACCCACGTAGCGCTTTGGCCAAACCGTAGGATTTCTTTTGGTACAGACAAGCTGTCAGCTTTTAATGTACTTTTGAGACTAAATCTACAAGTGTTTTCAGAGTAGTTCTGTCTGATGTTGCCGCTTTGCCAGAAACTAATTTCTGATGCAAACTGCAATTTCTAAAACTAAATGCAAGAAATAAACCACTAACACAAGTTATGGGGAGCCATGAACTTTGCAGTTTCATGTACTCACATTGTACAAATGACATATCTTGCACAGTTATCTTCTGCTTAACACAGTAAACCTTTGAGCCTCTTCATTGCCTTATCTCTTCCTCTGCTGGGGGCAGTCCTTATCTGGCTGGAACTAAAGCAGTGCTGAGGATTTGATGGAGAGACGCCTGACCAGCAGCACAGTAAGAGACTGGAATTTATTCCTCTTTTTTTCCATCTTGTATTTATTAAAGGGAATGTGTACTCCTGTGTGCAAGGCCAGACAAAGCAAGGCAACTCCCTGCAACCTCTAGATGGCACCCAGACCGTGCTTGTTACTAGGAACTACTTCATACACCTTAGCCACGGTTTTTATCTTGGCTAGTTTCCTCTAAGCTGCATGTGGTTGGAGAAGTGTTAATGTCTTTGGCTCTCGGCTATAAGTGTTTTCATGTTGGATTTGGCTTGTTGAAAGGAATCACAGAAGCTTGTGAAGTGCAGCAGGTCCCTGGCTGGTGGTATTTTCTGCTAATGCACTCCTATACTTCCCAAGCAACATGAGACAACATCATGGTCGACACCCAGATTTCCCTGTGAGGCCAAGTTACTGGGTTGTAATGTTGCAGCATTTTGCTGAACAGAAACAAAACATGATCACTTAAGCTGGCAGGAGAGGAAAATGTACTGAGGTTTTGGCATTAGTATTGCAGTTACAATATTTAGATGTTTCACTGGTTCTGTGCATTATTTTGCCACTAGTTCCAACCTCTTCTCCCTCTTGCCTTCATCTGGCATTACCACCTTGATTGATGAGCTACCTGAGCCTTGTGTGATTGCTCACATGGTCCTGGTAATTCTGGATAACCCACCTGGTTAACCATCTGGAGGGTTGCTAATAGAAGCACTAAATACAACTAGAGCAAGACACTTCTGCAAATGATATCTGTCTTGTTTCCTCATGCCACTGATTGTTAGTGTAGGGCAAGTTCTTACAGGTCAACAGAACTTGCTTTGAGGTCTTTTTCAGCAAAAGTAGCTGCATTGTTTGGGAACCATAAAAAGCTTGTCCATCTCTTGAAGAAAAGTGAGATACATTGTTTTAGTGACTTTTTATATGAATGGTTTTGTATATAAAATTGTTATTGCTTAAAGATGGAGTCACCTGCAAATAGTGCTATTATGTGTATAGATTATTAATGAAACAACTGTGTCACCAAACTGCTAAAGGACATAGTGCCACAGCTACTGTAGGATGCCTGTGTCTATCTGCACCGACCGAAGCAAGGACCTCCTGGGGAAGTTCTGCTTTCCTCATCCATGTATGAATTTTGTTTCCTCCTGTGCAGCTAAGACACACATTTTTGCACCCAGCATCAAAAACTTAGTGACTTTTGCATGTAAAATGTCATCACTTGATGGCTGTAGAGCACTTCCCTCACCCTGCAGAGGGTTTAACTTCTGGTGTCTTTCAGCGTGCCTGACTAGCTGCCATTTTTGCACAGAGCAGAATCAGTCTGTAGGTTCAGAACCTCTGTTGACAAGAGTATTGCTTCTCAGTAATCCTTATCAAGGTGCAGAGCCACACCAGCTCTTGTTCATACTGTTTTCCTCTTTATAAACTTCTGTAGCATCTATAATACCCACTGAAAAGACAGACAATTCAGAAAAAGTGTTTTTCTGCTGACTGAGAACCTAAAGTTCTGTCTGAAGTGATTGTCTTTAAATCCACCTTTTACTCATGAAGTGTAACAAGGTTTGTTCTTACAAGGACGTAGGAGAAAATGAAGACTTTGCCAGTTGTTTCCTGTTTTCCATTGTCATTCCCATCTTTCTGTTATTCATGATGAAGACAATTTAATAAAAGGTCTTGGGAAGCTGGATTTGATCAGAAAGATAATTTGAGGCCTCGGGGACATTATGTAGCTGTCTTATGTGACGCTTTCTTTACAGTTTCAAGTCTGACTCCCTGATGGGTCACTTCTAAAGCCCTTGTAGATCAATGCACAGGGATGCTATGTCAGATGCAGCCACAGCTCTGTACCCTGCACTGCCATCTCCTCTCTAAAGTCCTCTCCGAATGGCAGCTTTTCGGGGCTACTCCTTGTGTCTGAATTAATTTAAAAGCCTTATCCGAACTCTGTATTTCTCTTTTATGCAAACCCTGAAAAACACAACTCTGGGCATGTAGGAGGACTCCCACAAAGAATTTTATGTTTCTCCTTCAGTGAAGAAAACATTACATGCGAATTTATTTGCCACACAAAGTCCCCCTGAGTTAGTCCTGTGGCTTGTTATACAACAAATAATCCAACCTCCAACTGGCATTCAATTTGCTTTAAGGATTTCTAGGCTTGCTTTGCATTTATTTAAGTATGGAAGAGGGTAGATAAGTTGAAACCATCAATTCTGAGTCTGTATCTTTTCCACACATGTGTTTGAAGGACTTTTTCTTTACATCCTGTAGTGATTGAGGTAGTGTGACTGGTTCCCAGGATGGAGCAGTGCTCCATAGCTGCCATGAGCCAGTTTTGAACTCAGTGATAGACTTTCTTGTGAAGGGTACAGTGTTTGTGCTGCCTTAAATCCAAGAACATAATTTAATTAATGAAAAGCCATTTCTGTGATTGTTCTTCTGGAAAGACTTGGTGGTCTTAGATCCTCCCAGGCATTTCCAACCCATCAAACATCAAAGTTTCTAGAAGTACCATTACCATAGCCAAGTTTTGCCATCTCAATTGGAGAGATCAAGGCTTTGTAGGACCTTGAGGACAGATTCTCCTCTCACCAAAGCTGTCTCTTTCAAAGCAGAGGTGTATCAAAGGTGCAGAAGGAGAATTTCTAATGTTGCTTCAGTCTTACACTGAAGGAGGGTAGATTTAGATTAGATATTAGGAAGACATTCTTTACTGTGAGGGTGGAGAACCAGGGTGCCCAGAAAAGCTGTGGCTCCCCCTGGATCTCTGGCGGTGTTCAGTGTCAGGTTGGGCACCCTGGGCTGGTGGAGGGATCTCTGCCCTATTTTTTATTTTTTTAATTTCATAATTTAATTAATAATTATCCTTGGGGACAGTTGGGAATCTTCATTACTTTGTTCCTACTTGCCTGAAGAGTTTTTATCTTAGTTTTTCACCATCTGTAGGTTTGTGTTCCAAACACTGTTGAAGAGGCAGTGCTGTTACTGCTGAACAGCTGCTGCTGTACTCACTGCTGTGTGAGCCAACTGCTCACAGTTTACACTGTGCAATCATTATGTGAAATGCTAGTCTGTGCTGTCTTAATTCTAGTCCTTTCTGTCCTGGTGATAGTGGGTTCTGACATTAAAGGACCTCTGTTGCATTTGTCACTGATTGCATACAGTAAAGGGCACATTGCTCTGCTGGTCACGTGACTCATGTTGGAGTTATAGTTCCATTTGGTCGGGCTACATGGTGTGAAAGGGATTTTTGGACTTGGTTTAAAGCACTGGATTCTCTTCCTCCCTCCTTCATTCAATTTGTATTTTCTTCTGTCAAGAGAAAATACAGATCTTCTTATTGAGACTCACTTTGGGAAATAACCTTTGTGCCTTCTGTTTTCCTATTTACCCTTTGTGTTTCGGAGTCTACAACCAGAATCTCTATAAGTCCTTTAACGTAATTTGGAAGTTGGCTTCCTGTATGAGGACTCGCACTTGCTCTGTGACAAAGCACTCTGGTGAAGGTGACTCGTAACTCAAGCCAAGGGACCTTGTGTTCTAGCTTGATGGCTGCCATTCACTTGTGGTTTGGGTTTTTTAGAAATTACTTTCATTTTTGTTCAAAATCTCAGTTTTCAGATTTTGAAATGTGCTGATCATTATTGTGATGTTTGGTAGAAAATCCTGGCTAAAGAGGGATTTAACATTAGCATTAAAGACTGCTATTTATATTTATATTTATATTTATATTTATATTTATATTTATATTTATATTTATATTTATATTTATATTTATATTTATTTCTTCACATTCTAAATATTAATGGGTTGTGTCTGGAATCAGCTAAATATCTTTGTTGGGTACATTTACAGAACTTCTGACAACAGTTATACCTGAAGCTGACAGATAGCGAGTACTATTTTGACCTCAGGAGAGCTTGCTGTAATTTCATTTTCTACTTTAAATTCGAGAAATTGCCAGACTTTCTGATTGTTAAAGAAAAGAAGACTGAGACTCTCCCAAGGTAGCTGTGAGGAACAAAGTCATTTCCTGATACTGACAGTGTGGTTTTGATCTTTCTGCTCTCAGCCACTGATTGGGATGCGCTCTGATAACTGATACGTGTAGTGCTCCTGGTATGAGCCTTCTGCAAAAATGAGATCAAAGACTACTTCCACCTTTGGTTCCAGCCTTGGTATTGGTAGTATCCAGTTATTCAAAGGCACAACTGTTCTGCATATGTTTATGTCATGTTTCTGTAATTTGGACAGTAACAATTATTTCTCAGTTTTATCAGATGAACTTCCTCACCAGATTTGAAGGTGGATTCATTAGAGTTTTTAGATCTACTGGAAAGAGATTTTTTTCCCTTTACCTTATTTGAATTTGAAATGTGTCTTGATATTTGACTATGAAAGATATGGCCAAACGTCAATTTTTGGCCTATGCATAATTACATACTAAAAATACAAGAAAAGAAGGTCCATCAGTAGGTAAAATATTATGTATAGTTTCCAAAGACATCGGTGTATATTAAATTATTTTTCTTTTAGGTCCCTTTTATGCTACCCTGCTGCTGTGGGAAATCATTGCTAAATCATTATTTTCTGTTTATTCATAGACCCCAGAGCCAGCTGAAAACTACATCAGTGAAGGAGAGTTTGAAGATGATCTCAGTTCTACGCCGAGCACAGTAGAGCTGGAGATACGTGTATCCAGCCAAGAAACAGATGAAGATTATTTTGAAACCCTGTCACATCAGAGTGGATCCTTGTCAGATGTAAAAACTGAGCCTTACGAGAGTGCATCGGACACAGAATCTGTTTCTAGTGATGTCACTGGGGAAACTTGCTTGGATTCAAACTGCCTTTTTACTGAAAAAAAGAGTCTGTGCTGTAGTCTTCCTAAAGCAAAGACAGAAACAACCCTTCATGAACTGAAGCGCTCAAGGCAAATAGAACTGACCCAGCAGGTGCAGTTAGAAGTGTCTTCCAAAATAAAAGCAGCACCAAGCAAAACAGAATTTAGCCCACCAGCTGTAAAGTCAGAAGGTGAAGAGCTACCATTAAGTAGTGGTATTTCCAACAGAGAGAACCAAGGCAGTGAAGAGGGTGTCGTATCACAGACGAATAGAAAGTTTGTAGCAGTATTGCAAAACAAAGCAGAGTTTGAAAGCAACAAGGTGCAGTCCTGTACCAACATAGTACCTACAGAAGATGATGTTACAAGACAGAAGGAACATCCTGAAGTATTAACCATTTCTTGTTTCAAAACAAACTCTGAAAGCTGTTTGATTTTTCCAGAGGTACAGCAATTTTCCTTCCGGCCAGATGCAGCATCAAGCTGCAGTTTGCCTAATCTTCATTTTGAAACAAATGGACCTAGCTGTAAAAGTTACACTGAGGCATCTAAGTGTGAATTAGATTCTATGTCCAGCATAAAATGCAGCAGGAGGAACTCACTTGACAGTGATGAAACTATCGGTAAAAGGATAAAACGTGCAAGTACGGAGACCATGTTGACATCAGATTCATTCTTTTGCCAGAGTTACTTCAGCCCAAAGTCTCAGCCACCACTCACAAGGTCAGAGATTACAGAAAGTAAAACATGGCACAGTGTGCCTGAAAATATCAGTGCTCAAAGCAAGACAGAATATGTGGGGAACTGTATTCATCTGACAGACAAATTTAGATGGTCTTGTTCCAGAATACATCTCCAAGGGCTAGATTTTGAATACACTTGGAAAAACTTAGGAAGGGTACCTGTAAGCCCTGAAAAGACAATAAAAATAGAGGGTGAATTTGGCATACAAAGATCTCTTCTTAATACTGACATAGGCTTAAATAAGTGTCAGATTTCTCAACCCTCAGGCTCTCCCCAGTGTGTTGATTATTATTTGTACTCTAAATCAGAGACGTGTGGCCTTAGCCCAGGAGGAGTAGGTACTTGTGCTGATAGCTTATCTCCTCCACAAATTGATTCTTGTGAGTGTATTGCAAAACAAAATGAGACATCATCTGCCCTGGACTGTGAGCCAGTAATCATAAATGCTGAAGAACTTATAAAAAGTGACCAGTACAAGGCAGAAAGAGACCTGGAAGCAGAAAGATTCCCTTGTGATATTGATATTGATATTGAATCTGGCACTGGGGACACTGAGAGCCTAGCAGCTTGTCATGTAGGTTTTCCTGCTGTTGAGGAAAACAAAGATTATGATTCTTCTGTTAGCAGTGTTTCCATTGATAGAATACAACAGAGAAATCTGAAGGAGAATGGCCTTGAATCTGAACAGTCAGGTATGGAGATTGTGGAAAGATGGGTAGATGATTCTTCAAGCCTTGACTTTGGTTGGAAAGTCCTGGAAACCACTCTGCAACTAGATGGCAGTAACAATGAGGAAGAGCACAAAGAGTCAGAGCAGGAAAATATAAGTTGCAAAACTGGTGCCTTAAGGAGTCATTCTGACCTAGTAACAAATGAACATCCTACTCATGAAAGAAAGGATGAAGATAGTGTCTTTGCTGTTGAAATGACCCCTAGATCAGACTACATAAGCCAGAGAAAGCATTTAATCACTCTTTCAGAGGTAAAGCCTGCCCTAATTATAGTATCCGTAGAGCAGAAAGGATTACAGTCCAAGACACTGAATAATAATCTTCCTACTAAAGTGTTAACTGGAAAATTGAGAAATGTAGTGAACAAGGATTTGATGTCTCCTCATACTGTCAGCAAAGTTCATGATGAGCCAGAGAGAGTTCTGAATGAAAACTGTAGCTGTGAAGGACAAATTCTGTCCACCCAACTCATTCATGGTAACACAGAGGTACTCACTGGGAGGGATACAGCTGAAGAAAAACCAGAATTTTCACAAGATATAAGAGAGACAATGGATGCAGTTTCATCCTTAGAGTCCACCTGTAGTAATTCCACAGCAACAAGTGCAGAAGTGGAATTTGAGAGTATTGCTGTACCACTGAGCGATGATATTGCAGAAAGTCAGGCAGATGAATGTGAAGAAATATTCTTAAAATCACATAGCAGAAGTGGAATTATGATCCCTGAGAAAGATCCTTGTAGAGCAAAGTCTGGTTTTGAATTAGAGACAGAACAGTTCAGAAAGTCCTGGGCTGAAAAAGGAGAGGACCAGTTGCCTAAGAACGGGGAATTCCAACCACATCAAGGCAGAGAGGAAGGCTTATATCTAACTAGTGCAGTAACACTGGAAACATGCAATGTAAGCAGTTTGTATCAGAGAGATGGTGCTGATGTTGACCTTCAAGGGCCCATCACCATCTCTCAACAAGCAGGAGGCAGACAAGGATCTGAAAGCTCTAATGGTTCAAAAGAACAAATAGGTATTTGTGACAAACCTTCTCCTGGCGAAGGAAGGGAGGGCTCTCTTGCAGAAGACACAGATAGCCCTAGCAAAGACAGTTCACTGAATCTAGATGTGTCTGATGTCTTTAACTGTTCTGAGAAAAGGGAGACCCATAATGCTTGCATGCTGGGCCTAGATAATATAAGTACCTGCAGCACTAACAGCGAAGAAATGGATGAGAACTCATTCCACATCCTGGGAAGTAGCACCAGCCTCTATAAAACTGCGCAAAAGCCAACAAAGAATGGGAACAGTGGGAAAACTTCCAGGTTTTTAGTATTCTCAAAAATGACATCTTTCAGAAAAACTAAACTTGCCACAGCAGAAAATCAGGGAAGTAGCAACTTCTTTGGCAACAAGGCAAAGATGGAAGAACTGGATACTGGGAAAGATGATGAAGACACTGAAAGCTTACAGTCTTTCAAAAGTTGCTCATCTGTTTCAGTCTTCCACAGGAAGGAAAGCTACACCTCTGAGTACTCTGATGATGATGATTTATTCTATGAGAGACCTGCAGGATTATTCAACAGAATGAGCTTGAGGAAGGCTTCTGGCTCTGGTCGGATACTCATGGAAGATGTAGATACAAATTCGACTTCTCCCACTATGGCTGCCATCAAATATGCAGATCAACAAGTTTCAGGTTCATGTGAAAACAATGACACTGAACCTGTGGAATACTCTGGGATTAGAAAATCTTTGCCTGAAAATGAATACAAAAGGAACAAAAACCCTGAGGGTAAGAGGTTTAAGACAAGGTTGGCCTTAGCACACAAATCCCTCTCAAGCCTGTTTGAATCCAAATCTCCAGAAAAGGAAAATACTGAGCAAAACTCAAGAGTGTCACTGAAAAATGAAAAGGAGAAAGCTAAACTTCGCCAGAGCACCTGGAAGGCTTTTCTAAAAAGCAAGGAGGCAGATGGACTAAAAAGATCTGTCCTATCACCAACACAGGAGAGTCTTAATGCAACTAGAGGCCATGTAATGAGAACAACCTCAACAGAGCGACAGGATAGTTCCAATGGACAGACATTTTTTAAAACAGAAACAGCCAATGGCTCCTCAACAGACACCAACGTTTTTGACACCTCTGTGGAGCCTGTTGATGTCTCTTCACCTGCAGGTATGTGGAGAAAACGAATACAGTCCCATGACCTGGGCATCAGATACTGTCAGAGTTCAGACTGTGATGAACAACCGGAGGCTCTGAGCAACAGTTTAAATACTTCTCTGGAGGAATACTGGATGAAATCTCCATTTAGTCCCACTGACTTGCAGTTGTCATTTAGTCAGTCAAGTCCATCATGTCCCCAACTCTCAAATTCTGATGGCAAAGACATGCCTTGTAGACCCATGAGTCCTAAACCACAGAGTCCTCGATCCACTTCCCAACACAAGAGCTTCCGTTATCCCGGAAGAATATGCGCCACTTCGATGATCTCTCTTGGGAACAGCTCTGCAGTTGAAAACAATTTGGAGGCTCCTGAGAGACCAAAGACACTGAAACCCAGAGGTAGTCTTTTACTTTCTGTACACTCGTTGGACAACGAATACCAGAGGGATGACAGTGGCATAAGCAGCCAATCCCAAATCAGCTTAAACACAGCTTCTTCCATTAGTGACATGCTCCGAGATGAGGTGAGTTGTTGTCTGGGAAAGATCAGGAGGTGGTTTGGTTTGCAGGTTCTTTTGTTTTAATACGGTTTAGGAATTCTTAATGGCTTGGCAAACATATTGGTTAGGTGGGTGCATAGATATTCCTCTTTGTCTAAGGTTGCACTACTTAATCTTTCAGTTTCTGTTCAAGACTATATGAATAGAGGATTTACCACGAAAACATAAAGGAATGGAGTCATCACAGCAGTACTGCAGCACACTATGCCTCAGATTACACAGATGTTGCCTTGTGTTTGACTCCAGTTTTTAGCTGGGTCTTACCCCTCTTAAGACAGAATGGAGCTTTGTAACTGGTGTACAGTAAATCCATTTCTCTAAGTGAAAGGCAATGTAGAAATCAGCTCCCTTTGCTAGCAGTAACTTTTTAAGAAGAAAAATATTTTTCTTTAGACAATGAGTAGCTGTCTTTGAAAGTACCCTGGCTTTTTGCAGTCACCATTTGCCTCTAGCAGTCCTTTTCGGTCTTTTCTCCAGTGAGCAGAAAAAAAACTCATGGTCCCAGGATCTACTTTTGATGTTGCATTCTACTCCTGGTAACACATTAATTTCCTTGTGATAGACTGGCTTTCACAGAAAAGACTGTATCTTCTGTAGGGATTTCTTGGTTAGCTGAGGCCAGTAAAAGCGGAGACTTGCTCTGTCAGTAGACATTTAATCCCAGATAGGATTTCCTGAGTTATAAGTGACTGGGAGTTCAGGAATCTCTTTTGGCAGCTAAACACAAACCACCAGAGTGACTGAGACTGATCTGTTTACTGAGGTTGCAGGACCTGGCTTGACCTGGCTTGACGATGCTACATTTTCAGTATTGGTGGTGATGAGTTTTGACATTAAGAAATGGGCTAAATAATTTTGTTTAGCAGATTTTCCAAAGTGGCACTTGAGAGAGGGTACGAGATTCTGTACACTCCAGGCAGCTGTTTTTCAGAGATTTTGGGAATCTGGAACTGCTTGATTAGTTCTGCAGCTGAGGGCTGGTTGTGTTCAACTCAAATGGACACAGCTTTTGCTGCTGCTGCCTTTTGTCTCTCACATCCCACTTCAAAACATTAAAGATTTAAGATTGCATCCAAATAAGTCTTATCCTGCCCTTCCTGCGGTGTTGTGATTTTCTTTAATAGAAACTGCCTATTTTTTGTATAGAACCAAAGAAAGTCTAGTTGGAACAGACCTTGGGAGGTCATCTGATCCTTCCTGCCTCAAACAGGACTAGCTGCAACACCAGATAGACAAAACCATGACTTTGTCTAACCAAGTCCTGAAAACCTCCATTGCTAGAGCTTCACCACCTCTCTGGGAAACATGTTCCCAAGTAAAAATTTTTTCCTGATGCCCAACCAGAACTTTACAAGCTACAATTTCTGGTCATTGTCTTGTGGCTTTGGCACTACTGAGAAGTGTTTGGATCCACTACCCATGCAACTACAAAATCCTTGCAGGCTGCTCTTGCATTGCCTTTAGTGTCCTCTCATCATCTGGAATAAACCCACTTCCTTCAACCTCTCTCCACACATTCCCAATGCAAGATTTTGGTTGATTGGTTTGGGGTTTTTAGCCAATGCTGTCTAGAATCTAAAGCATAATGCGGGTGACAGTTTGAGAAATGAGGGCTGTAGCACTGGAATCTCTGTGGGCAGAAGGGCAAGAGAATTAGCTTTATTCTCTTATGTCCTCTGCTTTACTTGAAAAATCTTTTGTTTTCATGGATGTCAACTTAACTTATAAACTTCATACTGGAGTTAATGCCTAACGAGAGACTGCAGCATTACACCAGACTAGGAAAATGCAAGATACTTGGACTACACACACACTGGCAATAGATGAAGACTCTCAGAAGATCAATAAAATGATAACCCAAAAAAGCATCTAGAAATGAGTGGAGAGATGAGGCATTTGTAAAGACTTGAACAGACAAGACCACATCCTATAACATAATGATTAGGAGCAAATAAACAACTACTTAAATTGATTGCTAGATTAAATAATTTAAAGAAAAACATGAAAAAATAAATAGTAGCAAAACCATATGAGAGTAGTTTAATTTTCCTTATTCTTCTGGAGGCTGCGGAGTATGATATCTGAAACGGGATAAACGCAGCTGGAGCCTGGAAATTAATGTAAAAGTCCCAGCTTTCAGGACACAACATCTAATCTATTAGAGCAGATAGGGCTTTTATTTATTTCCACTGTGAAATGAACTGCACCCTGGGTTTTGTAAGTCAAGTTGTTTTTTCAGGAATCTCTGAAAATACAGGAGGCATTGTGCAAATTATATTTGCAGTGTTAAAAGTCTTTCCAATATAATAATCATCTAAACACTAAATATGGTATTTATTATGTATGTTTCAAAGTTAAAAGGTCATAAATTTAAGTTTAACAGTAGATTTAAAGAAAAGTCCTTTTCTGTTCTACATCATTAAGGACACTCTTGCAAAACAAATGTATAAATGTGGGTTTCCATGAGCTCCCTTCCTAGTGTGCTCTGCACTGTGGGAATATGTATATATTCCCCAAGCCCCTGGCCAGCTATTTTTCCAGTGGTATCCAGTGGTTTATCTGTGCTGTGCCAAACTGCAGTGGATCAGCTTGCCCCCAACCCCTCTGACTACCACATCGGTAAGTAACCCTTCTGATGGAGCACAGACCAGCCCCTCTCTTCCTGCCTGCTAGCAGTTTGACAGTGTGGCAAGGCCTTCATCACATATTTAATTAATCTGACTGTGGCTTGAGTTTACTTACATAATTATGTTACCCAGCAGGCAAGAGTGAACTGTCCTGATATGTCCCATGTTTGGAATCTGCAAGTTCTTGCTCCTCTCTAATATGATGGGATTAGGCACGGAATACCAGCAATATACACTTTCTTTTTTGCATAGCATCTAGTAGATAAGAAGTCTTTCCAAACTGTACCATCTCTTGCCAGTGGCACATAAAAATTGATCTGGGATTGTTGGTTAATTGACAGTAGATTGGAAGTGCCTGAAGTGGTTTAAGGGTTGTTGTATTTGAGTTCTTCAAATGAACTGTGAGAAACAATTGTCAGGACACTGCATTTTCATGGCATGCAGAAAGACTCCTGAGATGATTCATTCCTCAATGCCATCATCTTCCACCTTAAATGTTAGTGATTCTAACACTGATGATACCTGGAATGTAGTTAGATGCCTAAGGGCATGCTTAATTTAAAGTCGTTCCAGTATACAAGCTGTGGTTTTGTGCAACCACTCAAATGAGAGTGAAGTGCAAAGCTGTGCAATTCCTCACCCTCAGCCCAACATCAAGCAAATAAAATGGATAGCACAAAGTGCACATCAGGAGGCACAAGACTTAATATATCAGACCCACAGGCATCTAGGAAGCCTTTTCACATTGTATAACTAAAGTACAGTTGGAAAAGCACAGACAGACAAGACTGGTCATTATTCTATTTTCAGAGACATTGTCTGTCTTTGTAAATAATATTATACAGACAGAGTGACCTAAATCCCAGTGGTAATGTTATTGTAATATGCCATCTAGAATGAGGGTGAAAAGGACATTGTCCTATGCAGAAGGGAGTGTATTTTACACTCTCAAAGGATACCAGAGCTGCTGCCTTACTCCTTACTTACCCCTAAGCCTAAGTGAGTAGACAGGATGGTTTTGGTCTGCCAGTACTCTTGGGAAATGTTACTTATTAATAGTTCTGAGGCTAGATATCAGCTTCACCATCTTCTGTTCAACTGATTTGAAGCAAACACAATTCCAGCCAACAAACCCTGTGTTTTCACCTGCTGTTTGTAAAACAGGAGTCTAAACAGCAATGTCAAATGACACCTGAAAAGAGGCCAAATGAGAAATGGGTTCCCCATCGCAAAAGAAGGCCTCCCCAGTTTCCACCATCCCCACGCCCTATCTCCACCCTTGAGAACAAAGCCTGGAGGCTTTCCTTCCTTGCTCCAGATGAAAAACCCAAGGATATTCCAGAGAGGAGGTGGAAGAGACCTAAACCCCTCTATAAATGCTTCAGCTTCGATGATGTTTGGATCGAGAGAAATCAAAAAAGGAAGCTAGAGAAGGAGACACAGCCAGAGAGAGGGATTCAATTGCGACACCTCCTAGAGGACCAGTTAAAAGTAAGAACCCTTACACCATGCTCCTCATTCTCTGGCACTGTCTTCCTCTCTGATATGGCTGCTTCTTTCTACTATCATCATATTCCTGTCCTTGCACTCTGTCTGATATCAGTTCTGTTTTCTTTGGGCCCAGAGGCTTTCAGAGACTGACACTAAGCTGGTCCATAAGTGGTTATCTCTAAAGGTGATGAGTTTGGTAGCTGCTGAAAGTGAGCAGTTCCTGCCCTGTGCCATGTTAGACAATGGGATGCAAGAGGTTTGTGAGCTGAAAGATAGGGAGGGCAGGGTGCAATTCAAAGTTCCCTACATCAATATAAAATAAACTGATGAAATCTCCTTCTGTACCCCATGGCATTGCTGTATAACTTTAAAAATGGGTTTCTAAATTAGTGTTCCCTTTGTCTAAAGCCAGCTCCTCACTTCCTTCTGAGGAAAATTCCTGCTGTGAAATGCTCAAGAGAACATTGCCATTGTAGATTTAGCTAAAAGTATTCTCCTCTCCAGCAGGGGAGACTTTTAGATCAGCGTTATGATAGCTTGTGGCAAACTTTGTGGCTGTTGTGACTCACACTGATGGCATCTGTTACCCTTGGATCCAGAGCTAAGGTCTGCTCTCTTCACAGAGAGCTGCAAATCTGTATCCAAGAGCCAAATCTGGCCTTCATACATAAAAAAAGGAAAATCTGGGGGAAAAGGACACAAGAGGAGAGGGACACTCCATGCAGCATCTGATAATACAGGGGAAGCTTCTGAGAAAGCTTCAAACCAACTAGCAGACTTTCAAATCGAAGGTTTCCTCAGGGTTTTCTGTTTTGGTCTGTTATCTGCATTTGTTTCCCTTTCTCTCTGTTGTCCTGGTGTCCTGTTTCTAGTTACTCTTGCTTCAAAATGACAATGTTTGAGGGCACCTGAGGCCCCAGCCCTGTCAGTGCCTCAGCATGTGCTTGAGCTTATGTGCACAAACAGTTCTGTGGATGGTGAGGGGAAAATATTCACCTAGTACAGTTCAGCTTGTCCACTATGGCTTGCTGGGAGTAAACCTGCTTCCTTGTACTTGTCTGCCTGAGAGAGCCATCCATCAAAGCTCTTGGACACCTGGGACAGAAGGACAGGCCAATTCTAGAAACAGGGTTTCTGAAAAAAAGGACCCAAATCTACCCTCCTCAAGAAAAGGGGATCTGTGCTGTTTTGTGCTCTGAAGGGCTCTTAAAAACTAAACCATTTCCAGTTGATGCTTGGATGAGTGCTTGGCAAGGTTCTGTGATGTGTTGCCTGCTCCCAGTTCAGTGAGGGTACTTCCCTAGCTCAGCCCTACTATACTTATTTGTTGAAGGTAATGAGCTCCAGAGGTATGTGTATATTAAGATTAAAAAGAAACTAATTGTGTAATGTTCTACCTCTTCCAGAGTTCTGAGTGCTTAGTGCTGTACAGATGTGAAACAAGCTAGGGAAAATGAATCCCTGGCTTACAGAAGCTCGGTGATAAAAGCAGAACTGGTAAAACATACTAAAAATATCTCTTACCATTCCTGAACAAGCATAGATAGCATTGGAAACCTCGTCTGTGCTGCAGGGTGTGTTGGCCATCATGAAGACCGTTAATGCTTCTGAGATGAGAACGCAGTTACTTCCACAGTTTCCCCTAGAGCTGTCAGATTACAGAGTTTGAATACTGTCTGTTTTGTTGATTGGCTGTACATTTAAATGGTGCCAGAAAACAGCTTCTCCTTTAAACATTTTAAACATTATTTGCTGGTGTAAAACTGACCTCTACATTGTGGGCAGCTGTGTAGTGATGGGCAGCTGCCCCCATGTTCTCACTTAACTGGGTGCCTCACCACCACCTGTTTGGGGGGTATTAGCTTGTTTTAGTAGTTTGGGTTGTTCTTTTTTGAGTGTCAGAGGTGAGTAGAAGGTATTTAGTAGCATTATTTATCTTTGTGTGTATATATATATACAAATATGTAGGGTAGGTATTTAGTGGTGTAGGTGTTTAGTAGACTTGTAGCTTTTACTGGTTTTGTTGCCTGAAGTGTGTTATGCAGGTTAATGACACTTCTCTTTTTGGGTGGGCTAAGGACACAATGCTAAGCTTTACTGAGAGAACTGCTAGGATTCAGGGTCTGTTTTCTATATGTCCATGTGGCTGCATTTCTTTGTCCTGTTTTTTTATTTATAAAAGTCATCATGTAATTTCTTTTCCCCCTTGTGCTTTATTCTGTCTTTGTAAAGTTCTATTCTTGTAATAATGCTGGCTTATTCATGCTCCCAAGGGTTGTGGGAGGGCTGTAACAAGCTGCAGTGTTTGAGGGCAGTTTTAGAGGGATGCTAAATCCCTTTTTATAAGGAGAAATAAATTATCACAAAAAGAAGCTTTGTGAGGTATTTGTTGTCTGTTGTGGTTTTGTGACTGGAATAAGGCAACTGCAAGGGGCTTTGGAGATCTGAAACCACAAGTCTGATGGTTTCTGACACATGTCTGCCTTGGGATGTGTGGCTTCAGTTATGATAAGTTGCATTGTGTTAAGTCAAGATCAGGTCGGTGGTGCAATGCTGCGAGATTGTGAAAAGGACTTAATAGGTCAGACTATTAACTAGGGAGGAATTCTTGATTATTTTCAAGTGCTGATTTGTGGTACTAATCTATCATGCAGATCAGCATACACAGATCAGTATAGTGATATTCTGAAGGCTAGCAGTTAAGATTTAAAGGGAACAGTTTAAAAACTAACTTTAAGCTAAAAAAAATCCCAAACAGAAAAAAAAAACCAACCCAAACCAAAAAAAACCCCACCCCAAACTATTTGAAATACTAGTCCT
The DNA here is from genome assembly GCA_013399135.1 of Heliornis fulica. Taxonomy (NCBI): domain Eukaryota; kingdom Metazoa; phylum Chordata; class Aves; order Gruiformes; family Heliornithidae; genus Heliornis; species Heliornis fulica. Next base: position 153,381 of record VXBZ01002448.1, on the reverse strand, counting down.
AAACAATTCTATATGCTGGTCTTTGTTTTGCTTAGGTCTTGTAAGCTGTTCATCTGCTTTAAATGGGAACAGGCTGTGCAAATCCCTAGAGGCAAACTCAAAGCTTGACCTAGCTGTCCCTTATAACAAGATGCAGCCAGTAACAAGCTGAGCAGCTTCTGATCTTGTACCTTAAAGTGTTAACATTTAGCTGGTTGTGGCAAGCCTTTAAAGGTAGCATCCCTCGAAGTGGTAGAAGAGAAGCTCACATGGCTGGAGATGAATTTATTTTCTTTTGCTTGGCCATAGGCTTTGCCTTTCACATGGTGAAGGGTTTCAGAATATAGCCTGGGATCCTCTTACTTATTTTGAATGCAGCATGAATTCCCTAGCTGGAGCAGAGATGATGCCCCAAACTGCTGATACATGTAATGCTGTAATGTCAGTAGACTCTGTTCTGAGAGTTGTTTTTTGCAAAAATTGTTTTACTGATGTCTCTGAACTGCATGTCTTCTCCCATCCCGCTCTTTCCTATTTTGACAAAAAGCAAAATCAGACTGTTTAGCTCAACGTCTCTCCAGTCCACAGCAATAGAAGCACAGACATGGCTTCTATATGCATCGCTAGAGCACAGTTTTTGCACTGCCAAATTAGAGAGATTCCTAAAAGGCCCATCAGGGAACTATGCCCAGAGGGGGTATAGTGCAGGAAAAGCTCCCTTTTATTTTGAAAAGGAAATGAGAAGCAGTGAAAAACAGATCTCTAGCTTATTGTCCTGAATATCACTCCAGGAAAACTGATTTACCCCATCTCAAATCAGAGAAAATTAAGTTTTGCTGCCCAGTACCATGGTTATGAGCACTATGGGCACCTCAGATATGCTTTAGGAGAGTAATGAACACACTTTGGATAGGGGACTGATTGAGGTGGGTCTCCCCTGTGCTGCACCTGACAAGGCAGTTATACACAACTGGGGTAAGGACCGCACTGCTGTGTGTAAGGGCATCAAAATAACTATTGAATCTCGAGCAGAAAAGACACAAGAGAGGATCTTTACTATGCTCTGGTTCCTCATTTCCCCCTCCCCTCCCTAGTAGGTTGGGGATAACCCTGCTCGTGTGTTACTGAAGTGTCTGAAAATTCTTTTTTCTCCTGACTTTGGGTTTTAAAGGCCTGGCTTCCCTGCTGTAGAAACCCAATGATGCCCGTACCTGAATTTCACTCTGACATGCTGGAGATTAATACAATGCCTACAGTTTTTATTGCAGAAGCCCTAAGGCAGTATTCTCCTGTCAAGTCCTAAACAGAACTATAATGCTTTCTATTATCTTTCATGTATATAATCTAGACTTTACCCGTGGCATTTTCAGAGCTGTGGCTCTGTAAGTTGCCTGTTATGCTTGATTTTGTTGTCACTGGAAGAGCATGTGCTCCCACCGGGGCCTTGCTGTGACTCTTCTCAGCAGACAGGCACTGCCCAGGTTAATTTGAGCAGGGCTAATGCCATCCCTCAGGAGATGGTGGCTTGTGCCAATGGACTGGCTGTCTTCCCTCTGTTTTAGGAAAGTAACTCCAGGAAGAATGAAGCAAAACCGGGAGGAGAGCAGCAGCAGCACTCTGAACTGCTTGGACTGGGTGTGCCTATTCAGTGGACTTGGTTTGCCATTTAGTTTCAGAAGGATGTTTTCAATAATTGTATCTTCTAAAGAAGAGCCTTCAGCCTCAAGGCTAGTCAGCAGCCTTTGTGCTCGTGGGACATAGCATGGGCTGCTAGGGAGAAGGAAAGATCCTAGATGAGTTACTGGACCTCTATATCCCAAATACTTGATTCAGTGGAGGCTGGATATGTTGTAACTGAATGTTACAGAAGCAAAAGGAAGGGACAGTAGCAATACAGAGATGAAAAATGCCTACACCTGTGGAACCAATGCTTGCTGATCAGCTGATCTCCTGTAGTCATTGGCATTTTCTGTGTGCCAGCAATAGGGGGTATGGGACAGAGAAAAGAGAGAAGGAAAGAGGAATAAAAGCATACCTTTGTTATGTCTTTAGTAGCATGAGTTTCAGTGACATTGATAACAATCAGATGATCTATATTCTTGTAGTATCCCACCTGGTATCTTGTGATTCCCCAATGAAGTAGCTGGGGAACGTTGGTCTCATTTTCCTATATTGATCAGACGTTATTTCTGTTGCATGATGGATGAGAGGTGTCAGAAGACATTGAAAATCTCTTGGTGTGGCAAGATTAGCAGAAAATACTGGTTTTGGTACAGAAAAGAACAACCTTGTTTATGTTGTGGATTTTGTTGATAGATTTTTATTTTTAAAACAAATGAATTCTGCAGAGAAAGTGGGTTAATCTGTGAGTAGTTGGAGTACCTTTATGACAGTTTATATGACTGTGCAAGTTCTTAAAAAATCTTCTATTTTAGTTTATTTTAAGTCTGGTCTACTGAGGTATTGGGAATCATGAGCCATGTGTATTTATCTATGTGTTTTCCTCCTTAAATTAGTCAAAATTATTAAATCAATGAGATCTGGCAATGGTACAGAGTTTTCAAAGTTTCACAAAGTTCTGTAAGTTTTGTAAAATCAGTTATCCAGGTAGGAGAGCAAGAGATCCTACCAATGCAAAGGTAGAGAAGAATGTTGTGTTATCCAAATCCTATATGATTGGGGACTGAAGGGAAAAGCTTTATTTACATGTTAAATAACAGAACTGGAATTATTAGTCATAAGTTGTAGGAAACAGTCCTGTAGCTGAGAGGATGACTTTATGGGGTGATATGCATCACCCTCTTGCTAGATACCCTTCATAGGAAGGAGTGAAACCTTCAGTGAATGCAGATATGTGTGATAGTGTGCAAAGTAAGAGTTCAGTACCTGGTTATCCATGTCTGTTCTTATTACCTTGCAGTTTTCCCTTCATTCTTGCTCTTTTCTAACCTCTTCAGCCACAATCATCCACTTGTGTCTACTAATCCACTACTTGCACGAGCAGGCAACAGGGGTGGAAGGAGGTGCTCTGTGATGAATGCTGTATGTTGGCCTCCTGGGCATCTAAGTTTAACCTTTATTGGCTCTGTTTTCCTTCTCTTGTTGCAGGCTGGAATGAGTTCATCCATCACAGCTGCTGTTGCCTTTGACATCCTACCCCTGAAACTGCATCCATTTTCTCAGAGCACTCCGACAGGCTTAGACTGCGTGGGCTGGAAACGACGCATCTCTTCTCCTGGTGCGTACTCTAGTCTTAGTTGGACATGAATTCAAAGAATTAAGCTCTGGTTTAATGAGTATGGAAACTATGTGGTAAATACTCTGACTTATATATGTGGAATGCTGCACCCATATCTGAACAGAAATCTGCTTTAGAGTGAATTCTTCCTTATGCTTTTCAAATGCCAGTTTTTCTCCCCGTGTGAATAGCCAGGGTGCTCTTTAAAGGCAATGGTCAGCTTTTTAGTGAAGAAAAGATCACTACTGGCAATGATGGTGTGCTTGGTGCAGCATATGGCATTGTCTCATGAGAACTCTGTCTCACCTAAGATGAGATACAATCTTGAATTGGATATCTGCAGATATCTCTGCCTTGTGTTCACTGGAGAGCACTATGGTAGGCATGGTGAGGTTCCTCTCAAATTGCTAATTAGGCGCTAAAGCAACTGAGCCTCTAGAGACAGAAGCTTCCTGTACTTTAAATAAATCATCTTAAAGATCAAGTATGTTGTATTTTCATGAGGAATGTGCATGAGGTATTGAAGTATTATTTCATTTCCAATGACTGGCAATTTCTCAGAGTTAAATTTTAAATTGCTCAGATTATTAAATAGTGAGACTTATCTTTGCCAGCTTTTTAAATTCTCCACCTGACAGTGCCTGCCCAAACACTGCAAGTATCTCTCCTGCTGTACTTTGGGGTGGAATATGGAAAGCGGGCTGCAGAAGAGGAGTTTGGTGGGTATGAATCTAGCCAGGAAAAGCCAGCCACAAGCTGCCATTTCTGCCTCAGAAAGTTTCTTTGTACCATTGAATAAACACTGCTGGAATTACCTAATTAAGGGACTATAACATTGTGCTAATTACGTCAGAGCTGAATGGTCATAATATTTTGTCAAGTGAAGCCGGTTTGCTTTCCGACACTTTGTACAACGCGGGCATGGTGTCATGAGGTTTCATCTGGAAAGAAGAAAACAAGCTACTTATTATCATGGTGTCAAGAGCCCTGCCTCTGCTCTCTCAGCACTGAGAGCTTTGATCACTTACTGTCACAAACATCTGGTGATACCCTAACACTTAGGATAAGCTCCCTGGTTGAATTAAAAAAGCTGCAGCTTTACTTCTTGGAAATCCCAGATGGAAACCCATCATTGTCAAGTTGTCTGTGCATCTCTGACATTAGCTGAAATCCCTAAGCACCACTGTTGTAAGAAGTAAATTCTGAGTCACAGCTGATACAAATTTGATGATGGTTCCCAACTGGAACATGAGGGAGTTAAAAAACAAATACAAATTTTGGAAGGGGAATAGGGGGAGTAAACGTAGATTGACCAGCTGGTAGTGATGTAGGTGGTTTTGTACTCTCTAGAAATGGGGCATGAAACCTGAATCTTCTGTGATTCAGACAATATTCCTGAAGTAGGTACAAGTGAATTTCAGACCTAAAGATCTAAGCCTGGACCTCAAGAATTTGTGTCTAAATGCAGAAAAACAAACAAAAAATGCAGCAGAACTATTTTTCCACCACCAGTGAAAAAGTGCTAGTGGAGGAGAAAACTGATGAACTGAGGAAGTGATGTGATGCTTCTACCACAGCCATCTCTGTTGGTGGCTTAACTCTGTGTGCTTCATGTGAAGCATTTTGGGGGTGGTGAGTGTGTGTACATGTCTGTCCTGCGGTAGGATGTGGATGGGAAGAAAACTTCAAATTACTAAAGCAACAATCTTAAATTGTTGGATCAATTTTAGGATTGGGGATGTCCCTGAGGCAGCAGAATGCCCTCTGGTTCTTGCACAATTTTGTTGTGATACCTGTTGCTTTTGACAGAGCTGTAGATGATTTAACATAAATGTAAAACTAAATGATGAATCAATTTAATACAATTTTAAGATTCCTAACTCTGAAAGTGCAACTACATGTGTTAATGATCCTATTGTATACTTTAGTCATGAGACACTGGATATGAAAGTAGTGAGCAATATACAGTGTTACTGTAGGATTCCATGTTGAAAATACAGATAAAAATATCACTCCTGATGTCTGCAATTCACCTTGTACAGGGAATGCTGCAGTGACTGTGGGGGGTGAGGCATTTTAGAGTCCTCTCTATTTTTTTAGGTGTGAAAAGATGACTACCATTGCTCCAGCCAAGAGGTGCCATGCACAGCTATGAGACTTCTGTCTTGCCTGTGACCTGAGGACAAGAGCTTAGCTGGGCACAAATGACTATTTTAGGTGAGGGTGTCTGTTCCCAAATGGAACATGTCACAGGAGTTGGGAGAAAATCTTGATTTTAATGCTGTATTGGCCATGCTTCTTTGACTAGTCACTGGCACTAGAGCACTGGGACATTGGTCCCTCTGCCTTTGTCGTGCTGGGAGAAATGAGACAGGCTCAAATCTGTCATTTGGTTGTCCCAGCAGTTGGGATCAGGCATACTGTGGCGCTCTTGGTCACTGATCAGGTTTTGCAGACTGCTTTCCTTCTACCTCTTCTGTCCAGAGCAGCCACTTTCGAAAACTATAAGAACCAGTAGATGGCTCTAACATCTGCAAAATAGAGCAGTTGAGGTGGTGCTGATCTCTGTATTCAGCAAACAGTGAAGGAGTCCTGAGCCTCAGGAATGCTTGAACACACTTGGAAGGACCTTCTGGGCTGCACCTTACACTTTGGCAGACTGTATTGCAGAATATCAAGGGCCTTTCCCCTTTGGTTGTCTGTTTATGCCCAGTTGTCTGGTTGTATCATCACTGATACCTTGCGGTGTGCATCTGTTCCTTGCTGCCTTGGTGTACTGCAGCATTTGAATAGGCTGAGCTACAGTGAAAGCCCAGCATAGGAACCAAGTCCCTCCCTAAAGCAATTAGGGGAATGCTTTTCTGCTTTTTATCAGCTTTTGAAGAGAGGCTCTGGGAGACCATTTGATCCAGGGATTGCCCCAGGAAAGCAGTGAGAGGGAAAAACTCAAATCATGCTGGAGAGAACAGTGGTGAGATGATAAGGCTTTGGGTTAAAGAGGTAGACCAGCATGTCTGTGTTTAGGCTATCTTACTTATTTTCTCCTTCCCTGGCTTTCTCCTGAGTCTGACACCTGCTTATTTGTAGCCTGAAGATGTTGCCTAAAACTGGGGATGTGGCTGGGAAGCCGTTTGATGGACAGAGGATGCTGCTGTGAGAATGTAGCTATGACTGGGCTGAAGCAAGTACATGAGCAGTTCTGAGCGTGGGAGCTATGAGCCTACAGGTCTAGAGCAGAAACAGCTTTCTGGGGAGATGCTGCCATCTCTGAGTTTTTCCATAATGACTTTTCAGCAGGAGGCTGTCACAAGGTGATGTGGTGACAGTCATGAGTAATTGGCTGAGCATTGGAGGTGTACTTCCTTAAGTCCTTGCTCTTGCTTCTTGCTTCTCAGCCGGAGACACTTCTGTTCTTGTGCCTGTCCTTGTACTTTCTCCCAGATGTTTCCCTCTATACCGCCTCTCAATCTGTGAACTGTTGGATAGGGTCACACGTATGACTAAACTTTCAGGATTTGTCATATTCTCAGAGGGAGAAAATTATAGCTAGTGTATTACAAGACCAACTTTGTAGCTGTGCTATGACAAATCTTAGACCTGTGTTATTCAGTCTGCATTTAAATCACAGAATGTTAGGAGTTGAAAGGACCTCAAAATATCATCTAGTCCAACCCCCTTAACAATTTTAAATATTTTTTGCAATTTGCCTGTGTCCTGCCAGATTTAAACAGCCCAAGATCTTTAAATTTCCTGCTCTCAAACATCTTTAAGAGATACCAGGAGCTCCACCACAGTGTTGGTGTTGGGTATGCCAACGAGAGAGGCACGAATTCATTCTGACTGATATATACATACAATGAAGATACCGCTGGACTTGAAAATGTTGCATGAACAATAAGGATAAGCAAGCCAGGTTCTCAGGGTCTGAATCAGTTGTAAATATTCTGGAAAACAGTGACCACTTAGTGATACTGAGCTGTCCTCTGGCCTTGCTGGTCTAGTGGAAAGTATTTCTTGGAGGCAAAGGGACTGTTTGTTTACTCAACGTCATGTGGCCAGCTTTCATCTTTTTTTCCCAGCTATAGATGGGCTATTAAGCTTACACTTGGCAAAAGCTAATGTGAAGATGTTTGACAGCCACTGGAGAAATCTATTCAAGAAGGAAAATATTAGCTTAATAACAGACTTCGTTATAACTTATAAATATTTAGCAGTCCTGTAGTTCAGCAAAATAACAAGCTGAGCCATTTATTCCATTTTTGTCATTTAAGTTCTTGAAGGAACACAGGAAAAAACCCACTCTGGTATGCAAGTCCTTGGAAGCATATCATTGTACCTGTAGCATGAACTGTCCACTCCACGTGCATTAACCCAGAGAAGTGCTACTGAATTTAAGTGGCTAAAAAGCAATTGCATTGCCTTACTGTATTTTTCACTTTGCCTCTGAATCACAGCAAGATTTACCTGCTGTGCTAATCTTGATTCTGTTACTGGCAGCCACAGAGTAGTTGTGCTCTGTGAGGTCTCTGGTAACGAGTGCTTGCTCAAAGATTTTCATCCAACCTTGAAACCTGGGACAAGTTGTGGCTGAGTTCCTGAAAACTTGTCTTAGCAGTCTGAGTGGGATTGTATGTATTAGCAACTGAGGTGAAAGATCCAGCATACCAATAAAAACTTTCTACAATGTAAAGAGAGAAAAGGAACATCCTAATAAATCCTGACTGATTCTGTCAATAGCTGCTCACAGCTATGAGACTACAGGAGAATCCGATAGAGGTTAAAGTCTGTTCAGAATCCATGCTCAAGCTTAGTCCATGGCTCAAGCTATGTTGGCTGCCTTGCTCAGGCTGTGCAGCGAGATCCTCGGTCTGTAGTTGGAGTCAGCTGCCACTAAAGTACCTTTAGCTAACTTCTCTCTAGCTCACAGAATAAAATCTCTATGTAGATTTAACAAAGAAAAAAAACCACACCAAAACAAAAACAACAAAAAGAACAAAAACTAGGAAAAACACCCACCAAACCAAAAACCAACTCTGTAGTGAGGTGGAACCCCTCTGTGGTGGTTCACTATTTTGAATTCTGATATAATATTGTGCTTTCCACAGCCTAGCTTTGTTGTGTTTTTCCTCTCTTTCCATTTTATTAGAAAATACCTCATACATGGAATATTCTCTGTAGCACCTTCGGCTAGGATTGCAGCACTGTTGTCTCTGGCACAGAATAAACATCTCTTGGTATTTGCCAAGAGCACTCAGTCCAGAGAATGGGAGCGGAGGAACAGATGGAGTGATTTAAGCAGGTTGAGGGCAGAGATCTCCAGGCAAGGGCAGTTGCTACAGAGCCTCTGTAAATAATGTTGGGTTTAGTAGCTCAGTCAAGGAGAGGTGAGGATATGTGAAGTAAGGATACTCCTCATGTGCCAAACATGGATTTCAGGGAGCAGGGGTAGGATAATTAAGATTGAATCATAGTCTCATCTTAGCACCTTTGGTGTCTGAAGAGCTTTACTGTCCTTCCTCTTCTCAACGTCATTCAGCATCCAGAGAACAGCTGCATTCATCTTTGTTGTTAATGCTTAACTTGCCTTCTCCCTCGTAACCGTGAGCAAGAAGTGTTTCCATTTGTATTTCAATTCAGGAAGTTCTAGGAGGCCCTGGAAGGACCAGATCAACACAGAAGAGTGGTTCTACTGCAGTCAAATAGAGAACATTTTTCCATTTCTGTTTTGGGAGTCATTAGAGGAGGATATTTTAGTCTAAGTAGCTACATTCAGAAGATAATCGGAGGAAATTTTTTCCTACAGGCCACTGTGGAGATGTTTTTGCTCTTAGTGCAGAGACCTTTCCTGTAAGGAATAGCTGAAATATTTAAGGTCTCAAAAGTTGGTTCAGCATTGTTGGATGCTTTGTAGTAACCTGCACTGATGGAGGGCAAAGGTTTTGTTTTCTTCCAGGAAATACTCAGAAAAACAAAAGTCTTGCTGAAATAACGCTGCTATTGCACAGATAGTGAAGCAAAGTCAAAGGGGTCGCTCTGTCAGAGCAAGCTCTGATATAGAAATGTGGACTTGTTTACTCTGGACAGAATTACCTTACACAGAAATAGTAAACTAAGGATTCTCAATTTTTGTGTGAAATTAAGCTCCTAGTTTTGGGTTTGGGTGCCTAGACATTTTGGAAATGGTAGAGCATTTCTCAGCATACCCTGTCCTGTCCCACCTATGGGTGGCTGTCACTCTCCTATCAGTGCTACTGGAGCTGAACTCCTGATCGACTCCAGTCCAAACCTCTAAATACAGAGTCTCACTTGGCTAACTTTGAGCTGACCTGGATAATCTTACTCTGAAGCAACCAATTCTGGTCTTACTTTTATTCTGTTAATGTACATTTTTTGCTGGACATGGTGCAAACCATGTGGCTGCTCTTTAAATGCTTTTGATAATTTGAAAAGTCTGCCACTGCAAGACAGGTGTTTTAGCAGACTGGTAGCCTGGAAGTATCCTTCATCATAAAACTTCTGTGATGTGTCAAAGCTGCTGTTAAAGCAGCACACGTGCTTCTGCGTTCTCAGGAAAACAGTATTCTTTCAGAATAATTTTCATAGAGGCAAGCTGAATTGCATTAGGTAATAAGAATATAAAACTTTCTAATTAAAAATAGTGATGCTCTTTCACTTGGGACTGAGGTCTCTTACAAATTTCCCGTGCTGAAATAGGAACCTTCCCAGGTGTACAGTATGGGAGTGTACACTAAATGTTTTTCCAAAGCTCCCAGATGCAACCTCCCCAGATCTCAGTCTGTGTTTTTCTGGCTTTTATTTCTTTTTGAATTATTTTTCTGAGGACTTACAAAAATAGTATTTTAATAGCAGCAGCCACAGCCAGTTCTAAATATGATTAGTTTATATGTTAAGTCCTTTCTGAGTTCTCAGGGGAAGCAGATAACACAAGGTCTCTCTCACTTGGGCATTTTTAAAATGCATGAAATTCTACTGTTCCCACTTACTTATTTTTAATCTGACAGCTCTGCTAAATTAGGAGGAAAGGTCTCTGTCCCCCCTCCCTTGCTTTTTTAATGCCTTGAAATCGGCTTTAATAAAAATCAGCTGCTAGAAGCTGCAGCTGAGAGCAGTTGAGCTGCCACAGAGGGAGCCTCCTTAGTGGACCCCTATGATGTCAGGATGCATCGAGACAAGCAGAGAGGAGGATAGGAATCCAGTTCAGTCCTCAGACAGCACTGCCAGGTACCACTGCCCTGGGAGCAGCTACCGAGCGTTTTGCCCTTTTCCTCCCCCAGCAGAGCAGAGCCCCTGGCTCTCCCGCTTACCTGCCTGCATGAGGACCCAGCAGTGCCCCAGTGAGTCCAGTGGGGCACACAGTGGAGAAAACTGCAGCAGCAGTGGAAGCTCTGGGCTCTCACCGGGTTCAGATTCAGACAGCAGTGGGGTGGTGTGTGGTGGTGGTGGGATGAGAGGTGTCCTGTCCCGTTACTGGAGCTTGGAGAGTCTTCACTCTGCCACAGGTAAGGGAGTTTTTCTTTTTTAACATTGGGCTGTGATATTGCACTGACCTTGAAAAATCATATCAAACATTCTGGAAAAAGTATAGAATTTGGAAATGCAGTTTCTCTGGTTATGAGAAATAACCAAAATATTCAGTGTTTGCTAGTTCCTCCCCCACCCCAGTCTTACAGCTAGAACAAAACGACATATACCCTTGATACACTTAAGTCAGAAGGCAAGAAATAGGTTTTTAATGGCTTTGGAAACAGTGCCTAGGCTTCTACCTGATAAAAACTGTCCTTTCCTTTTGGAACAGCATTTTTTAATTTCAGCTTAATTATGTAGAACCCAACATTAGAGCTGGTGTTTCCCTATGTAAATGTCAGTGTAGAGTATTGTTGCCTTCAGAAAATGTCTAAATGAGATGCTGTGCAGCAGATGAGGGCTAGGTAGGTTTGTGCTGCTGCGTACTGAAAGAGCAAAAGGCAGTTCCCTGAACCAGCTGCTCCAGTTTCATTCCTGTTTTTCCCTCCTTCATCTAATTCCAGAGATTTTGGAGGCATGTTCATATAGCCTGGATCTATTCTGGCTCAGCCTTCCTAGGTCTGGTATTCTAGTTTTTAATCACTGATGTGCCTGTTTAGGTTTTAGATCACTGCAAACAGGGAAAGAAGCTTTCTTGTTCCCAAATGACACCAGCAAAGGAGAAAGGCAACAATTTTAACAGTCAGTGATTGCTGGGCTGTTGTTCAGTTGGTATCTTGACAGTTGCTGTTTAGGGAGATTTTTAGTAGAGCTGCAGCAAATTAGTTCTTCTCTTAGATAAATTCAGACAAGTGCCTTCAAGGCCACCAGTGACTGCCATTTCCTTAGTGAAAATACTCAGTGCTACCAGCTAGAGGAAGGCTTGGGAAGAATTTTAGGTGTAGTTCTGTGTAATGTTTTAGTCACGTGCGCCTTTCATTATTTAAAGGTCTTGTAATTCCATCTACTGCTGTAGATTTGGGGCTCTTTAACAAAAATCTCTCTTGCTGCTCTGGAGTCCGCTGCTGAAGTGAGAGTAACTGTACTACATTACAGGAAAGGACTGCAGCAGGGTGGCCAGCCTAGCTGACATTCCAACCCCTGTATCAGACCTTTTAGGTGGCCGCAAAACTCTAAATACCTACAGTGTGTCCTGACATGCAGGAGCAGGCTCAGGGTGAGATGAGGCCATTGGCATTCTGTTTTGGGGAAAGATTTGGACTGCAAACACAAGAGGATGCAATCCTGCATCACAGTAGCATGTGTTCACTCCTTTTTCTCTTGTAACGGGGAACGGAAATAATCCTCAGCATAGCTCTGACACTGGCATAGGATCCTTTTCCAAAATACTACTCCAAGTCACTCACGAGGCAGTAGCAGTAGTTTGGTCCCCGCTACCTTGGAGGATTTACTGTTAGCTGTCCTTCATGTATGTATTCTTGGGCTTAATCAGGTCAGTTGATAAATAGCACATTCAGCGATGTAAAAGTAAGGTTGATAGCAAAAGCAAGCTTTGAAGCTAAGTTTCTCTCTAAATGCTCTTTCATTTCCACAATATTCTTGTTTCAAATGCATGGTGTCATTTTGTGGATATGGATGCATTTAGCAGGAAATGCATAGATGAAATAGAATAGAAAATGATATGGACAGACTGAGGACAGGGAGAAACCAATTTAAGTTTCATAATTACAGTATTGATATATCAATACGATAATAAAAGCAGATCACTGCACTTCAAACTTCTTGCTGCCCCAAAATACAGTGGTGGTGAAGTGTCTTGTCATGTGCTGAAGATGTCTGAGCAGTTTGTCTCTAATTACTAACAAAATTCAGATCAGAATTTAGGATTAAAAACTAATCCTAAATTAGGATTTACTTGGATTCTGTGCTATTTGGATTCTTTGGATTAAACTGAGGCAGCTGTAGTAGAACTGCTCTTCACCATCACTTTCAATCAGCTTCCAGAGGAGTGAGGCAGGATTTCTTTAAACCATGTACTCAATAACATTTTATAATGGTAAAACTTAATACACTGGTTAAAAGAAATGTAAAAAACAGCTGGAGCCATAGTCAGCTGGCAGCATACGCGAGTAATGGTAACTGAAATGTGTGGCAGTACCCTCTCCTTGGAGGAGCAGGGAGTCTCCAGCTTGGGTGACAGAGCACTGGAAGAGGCTGCCCAGAGAGGTTGTGGAGTCTCCTCTGGAGACATTCAAGGCCAGTCTGAACATGTTCCTGTGTCATTTAATCGAGGTGATCCTGCGCAGGCAGCGGGGTTGAATTAGGTGATCTTTCGAGGTCACTTCTAGCTCCTGACATTCTGTGATTCTTGTCATGTGTCACATCAAGGAGGTGAGGTAAAATAGAACAAACTGTGTGGAAACATTATGAACTGTCCTATGCAGCATTAGAAAAGGGCTGGAAGGTGAGTCAGTCCCTTTCTCTGTTCTAAAGGGATTCTGTGTTTCCAGCAGTGGCCTTGAGGCTGGATAGGTAGACTTCCTCCCGTGTGCACCTAAAATTCTTTATACAGTACAGTCTTTGTATGGATTCTGTTGCTATTTAAGACTTAAGAGAAAATTAGAAAGAAACCAAATCTAAGTGACTGAAAAGTGGAGGTGAAAGGAGGTGAGAGGTCCTCAGTAACTGGAATGCAGCTGTTAGTTTCTCTTTTATGCAATTTAGATTTCAAAAGTGTGAAAAGACAGACATGAGTGTATGTTTACACATGTATATGTTTGATGTGTGATTGCAGAAACACAAATTGACATTCCCTATATAAAAAGACTAAAAGATTTTTCCAGGTTCACAAGGGGGAAAATCTGTCTTCGGTTAATAATCTTCCTCTGCAACATGAAGTATGATTCCTCTCATTTACTGACTTTCTTGTAACATACTGATCAAAAGGGGTTGTCAAATGTGATACAGAATTGAAAAGGACCTATTGCGACAGGACAAACTTCTGTGCAAGTGCCATTTGAAAAAATTATGCAAAAGCCAGAGTTCAGATTTGTGTGAAGTGAAAAAATCTACTGTTTTTTAATATCAGTCCATGGCATTTCGGACTAAATGTCAATATACATTACATGAGGAGGCCCTTCTCCCTGAGGCTAAACACAAACATGAAAAGAGGGAATGTTTTGCAGTTCTACCAGGCTCCCTCTCTATCTGAGGATGCCAGAGGACTTTGTAAGCATCAGTAACCCTCAGTGGGGGCCCAAGAGGCTTTCAGAGTCTAATTTAGGATAGAAAAAAAAGAGGTACATACAGTTTGGTACTTGGATACTAGCCTTGCTATTTTTAAATACTTGTAAGCAATTTCCAAGTGTTTGGCTGGTGGTGTACTCCAGTGAGAAAATGAGTGGAAGCTGGGGTTGCTCAGCAATTCGGAAAATCCTGCCTTAAGTATCTCAGCTGGATGAAATGAAGTGAGGCATCCAAATTAAAGGTCAGTTGTGACAGTGCTCCGGCAAGTGATTCAGTGGGACTATGGGCACTCTAACCCTGGTTTCCTAGGCAAGGTTTTGTATCCTGGGCTCATGCTGCCTGCATGCCATTCATCACACTTGTACAGCTCTACTGAAAAGTTCGTTTCCTTTAGAGCATTTCCAGATTCAAGCTTGTGAGTAGGTGTCTGCTTCTCCAGCTCCTTTGTTGCAAGTCCAATCTCGACCTCATTAATACCACTGCTTATTCTTTTGTTTGTCCAAGTTGGAAAGGACTAGAACAGCAAAGAATGGTAGAGACAAAGAGGGAGTCACAATTTGGTGGACTAGTGGTTGCCATAGTTTCTGAGAGATCTTCCGTGTATTTGTGTGTGTGTGGCAATTTAACTGTACAGGCTATGCTTTGATTTTCCTCAGCAGAGTTTTATGGCCCCTGATATGCAGATAGGCTCATCTGCTAGCCTCGGGAGTATGGCCTTTAATAAGAAAACATAGAGGATGGGTGGGGAGTTGTTTGGTTGTTGGTTTTGTTTTTCCATATAGAAGTTAAAAAAAAAGGTGGGTTTTTTTTAGAAAGGTTTTTTTTCAAGTCATTCATTTCACTGTTGTGGCTGACAAGGGAGCTAGTAATAGAGCTGTGGTAAATGCTTTGCATGGTCATTTGTTTGGTGAGAGGTTTTCTTTTGAGCTTTTTGTTTCTTCTTGTTCTTGCCTAGCTCTGCCCGTTTGGTTCTGATGTCTGCAGCTGTGTTCATGGACTGCAGTGCATAATTCCACTGACCTGCTTTTCTCTAGGGTCACATAGTCAGCAGGAGTTAAAGAGGTCACATAACAGGAGATTGATTTAAGGTTCAAAGTGTTTCAGAATGCTTCCCAAGGAGAGCAGAGGGGGCTGTGGGGTACAGAGGGAGTTGGTGCCTCAGCATACACTACGGCATGTTGATGCTATGTTTCACCCTTGACTTGGCAAATTGTGAGCTGGGATGTTTCAGCTGGATTCATTGATTGCATTGTAGCATGTTCTGTGTGTTCCCTCTGCCTCCATATATTTCCTGTGTCACCTGCCAGAATAACTTACACTCATCTTCTGAACAGTCAATGAGTTAAAAAATAAATAAATACAACAATCCATGCTAAATTAACTTTTATTTGTGTCTCTAAGTGGATTCATTTGTAATGGTGACTGAAGCAGTTGGTAAACCTTAGGAGACCCAGAACCTTTGAGGAAGAATTACCATATTAAGGTCCCTGGCTGAACTGATGAGCTGATCTAAAGCTTAAATAAAGATTTCTTCTTTGAAAATACATCTTCCAAATAACACGTTGAGTGTTGCGGAACTGTGATTTGGCATCATGCTCAAATAGTGAGGGCAGCTGCATTGAATAGAGGTTGAGTTTGTTCTAGTGCATGCAATCTCAGTAAGTGCTAAGAGTATGTAAACCTGGCCACCTTAGCACACTTAGTATACTTAAATTTTTTTTAATGCAAAATAACTTTTAGCAGTATGTTTTTTCATAGATAGGTATAGAAAATAGTGTTAATATAGATAGAAAAGTCTAATTGCATTTCTGTACACATGTTTGCAGCAGAACCAGTTTTTGTAAGTTCAACTATTTTGTGTTTCTGATTGCATTTTTTAGTGTATTGGGAGTGGGTTGGTTGACTTGGGATTTTTTTTGTTTGTTTTAAAAGGACTAAATGCTTATTCTCATCATGTCCCTGTGAGCCACAGATTATCACCAGTGCTTAGCAAGAGATAAATGTTCCCACCTTTGCTGCACTTGCAGAAGTAAAAAGCTAATTCTTTGGGAGTGACACTTCTCCATGTCTCTGAAGTGACTCTGTGATGCTTCCCCAGTTGTACATCCTTTTCAGGTATCTTTCTTCTATTTCTGCTTTCAAAACAATGCCTATGAAGAACATTTAGGTTGTGATTATTACTTCTTTTGAGGAATATGACATCTTCAGTCACCTTCAAAGTAACCTTTCAGGCCAACACTTCTCTGTGCTTCAGTTACTATTACTTTTCAAGACAGAAGTGAAACAGCTTTAAACCACCTGACTTGGATCCTACCAGCTTCCCAGCTCTGCAGCAGGAGACTTGCATGGTCCAAAAGATTAAATGGAAGGGGGAAATCAGGTAATACCCTGAAGCCTACCTGACCCTTCCTTTCCCTACCTTTGGATAGATGTGCAAAGGTTTGGAGTAATTGTCTAATATGGCTGTTCATTTGGGTTATCTGGGCCTAATTCTTGTAGGTTAAAAAGAAAACAAAACAGTGGAAAATAACATGTTATAACATGTGCTGGCCCAAGAATGAAGAATGTGTGTAATTGTTGCCCACACATGATGAAGCTTCAGTGTTGCTGCTTAGCAGTTATGTTAAACAATATAGGTATGAATTATGCCTTTTCTTTGCCATGGAGATGTATCTTTTATCCTACAAAGCTTGCCTGTGACTAAGCTTATTCCCCATTAAAGTCTTGTACTCCAATTCATCTGAATCGCAAGAAGTAGCTTTGAAGGATTAGAGAAATAGAGCTCTCTTCTGAGGGTCAGTAATTATCTATGGAGGTTTCTAATTTAATTAGAAGCCTGCCTCATCTCAGAATCCTTCGTGGTTTGAGGTTTGTTAAACCAGCTAACTAGTTCAGTAGTTTGCTTAAAAGTGCTAGGGACAAGCTGGCTACACTAGATCGCCCAGAGTACCGTTCTGAGCAAGCCCAAAGTCTGAAGGTGATGTGTCTTCCCGAGTATCAAAAGCTTTCAGTGTCTGAGCCATTTAAAGCTGCTAAGTGGTGTGTCTGCACATGAAAGAAAGATGTTAACTTGGGTGGACCACAGTTTTCAACTCATTAACTGTCTTGGATTACACTGTGTGAATGTACAAGTGCTGGCAGTTGTCACTACAAATATACCTCGGGGTATATTTGCCTAAACAGGTAGAAAGTTTTGCTGATGTTATTCTCAATCCTCTCTAATCAAGGAACAAGAGATTTCCTGGTCTGTGATCATGATTCATAAGAGCTCAATGTATTTGTTTACAGAGGATAGACCAAGAGTAATTGCTTTGGCAGTGTAATTGAATTCTAGTTCTGTTGAATTCTCTTTTATCTCATATTTGACTATATACACAGTTGTTCACTGGTTAAGCATAGAATATTCCACATGCTTATTATTAAAAATGTGAGGCATCTAAAAAATTAGCATTTCTAGATTTGGGCTTTAAATTTGTTTATCTACCGATGGCTAAAGATAAGGCTTCTTTCAAAACTCTTTGAAGGATCTAATAAATACCTGCATAATCGTTTAAAATCCATTTCAAGTGTACTGTTAAGATATTTGGTACCATTCTGTTGTATTGGAAGGTAAAATACACGATCTTTTTTAATAGGTAGGATTAAGCTACTCATGCTCTTCCTTTGCTAATGAAATATTTCTATGCCAGGTGTTAAAAGCTCTCAGTAAGCATGAAACAAGATCACTGCTCAAATGCACATGTAGAAAGACATACTTGGCATTAGAAAACTGCATTTCATAGATCCTTTTGAGAAGAAAGACTAGAAACAGCACATGTGCATAAATTGGACACAGCTCCCTGTTCTTGGAGCTGTAACTGAGGTTATTTCTTGCAGTGACCTTTAGAAAAATAGAGTTGTATATACAATTTAGGAGAAGGAAAAGCTGTCCACATAATTATTGAATTAAAAAAAAAAAAGCTGTGTGGAAACTGAGGGCTCAGCTGCAGCAATAAGGTGTAGCATGCAGTGAGAATCATAGAATGGTTTGGGTTGGAAGGGACTTCAAAGATCATCTAGGTCCAACCTCCCTGCCATGGCAGGGACAATCTCATCTGAAAAAGTGCACCCCAACAGCTTCTGGTACTTCTGGTGCATGACTTCCATCGCTGCCTTGGGTAACATACTGCTCTGTATTACTATGTGGTCTGGACACTGCACAGCTGAAGAGTACCAGTCAGCAGCCCTGTCCAGCACCGTGTCCTAAAGTGGTCAATTCAGAGTTGATTTGAGAAATATAAGCCTGGAGTGTTCAGACTGACCTTGGTTTCAGTTGTGAAACATCTGCTATTAGAAGATCAGACAGCAGAATGCTAATGGCAGGAATATAGTCTGAGAGTAAGGCCCTCTGAGCTCTGGGCCTGGGTTGCTCTCTAGTCCTAGAGTGGGCAGAACTGCTCATATGGCTATTGTGCAGGGTTTTTTTGTATGAATATATTTGAAGTGTCTTAATTTCTGAGATACAGAGTGACCTGGAAAAGAAAACAAAACAAAACATGGTTTCTGGAGCTCTTCTTTGAAGAATGGAGTAGCTTCTCAGTTGGCTCAGTTCCTGCTGACTTGACTAGTGCTCTGGCAGGAGGGTACTGTCACCAAGCAGAGCTGCGTGTCAGCTTGAGGTCACCAGTGGTATATCCTGCTCAAGGGAAAAACCAACCCTGCATGCCTGAAAGATGCTCTGACAATAAACCTTTTAAGGGAGTTTATTATGAAAACACAGCGTTACTAATACTCAGAAACAGTGGATTTGGATCAGTTTGAAATGTGGCATTCTTATCAGCCTTAAAAGCCTGAATAAATTAAAAATATGCAGAAACCATCTGTACTGAAACTTGTTGTTTGTCTCTGTGAGCTTTCTTTAGAGAGAACAAAATAATTTATTTTGGGCTATTGCTGGTCCCAATCCTGAGCTTCACCACATTATCTGTGCTGCTGCAAATCTAGGACCTGGAAGTCTTTCAACTGGCGCAATGTCAGTACTCCCTGTAAGCTGAAGTCTGGGGGTGGGGTTGGTCAATCTTTCTCCTGTGCATCCATGGAGGTGTAATGTTCACCTGTGAAGTGTTGCAATGCTTCATGCTGCTTTTTATGGCTCATGTGAGCACATACACTAGACACCTGGGACTTCCACTTGGCCACCGAGTACTACTTGACTGTCATCTCTAAGCCACTGCAGGAAGTCTCCAAAGTGATTGTATGTAGGACTGCTTATGCATATTTCAAGCATTCATTTGTGATGGTTTGCTCTAGATATATTCTCTGATCTGGAGAACTTTCTGCAGAAAAAGAACATACTTCCGAGGGTAAGATAAAGAAATGTCACAGCTTTTCAAGGCTGTGACTTGATACTTGAATGGAAGTATTTCAAAGTCTGCTGAGTTAATAATGTCTAGTTCATTATTTTGAACTCATCTTAATCACTCTTGATATCTCTGGAATCATAAGTGTGGATGAGTGTGAAGACTGTTTGGCCAAATGCAAGTTTTGTTTCTGAAGAGAGTTGAGGTGTGCAGCCTGGTATTCCACCTTTCCTTTTCTCAGTTTCCATTTTTTGAGAACAGCATCTTGATTGCAAAGATTTTACCAATTGTAATAAAATTAAAAGATAAAGATGGGTTCTGGGTTTTTTTTTATGGGAATATAGTGTCAACACAGAGGAGGATCATTCTGCCCACTTGTTAGAGGACTTGTCACCTATTCTTATGCTTCATACTTCTGTTGGAGCGTTCACTGATGCGCAGTGGCATTGGTGCTTTAACTTTGCAGCTGACTGTGACCCAGTTCCTTTATCATATCGAGCAAAGAAGGGGCAGTTCAGTGAGTTCAGTCTCAGCTAAGTGCAAACTGAATTCAGATAAGAGCAGAAGTCATTTCATCCAGCTACTTCCCAGTCTTTACTTTTAGCAAAGGACTTTAATGGCACCTTGACCTGTGTGATTCGCTGTGCTGGCTGGAGAATTGATCCCCTTTTCTGGTATGGCAGCAGCAGGTGATGGAAGCTTAGAAGCTTCCCCCAGCACCCCTGTATTTGGCAAGGAGGCTAACTTGTATGACTGATGGATCACCGCAGGCCTCCCAAGTTGCTTCCTGTTGATCAGGTGAGCGTATATTTGGAGATGAAACTTTGTGGAAAAGAGACAGATTTGAGTTGAATCACAGAATGTTAGGAGTTGGAAGGGACCCCAGAAGATCATCTAGTCCACACACACACACCACCCTGCCCCCTGCCAGAGCGGGATCACCTAGATTAAATTATACAGTGTCTAGTCAGGTTTGAATGTCTCCAGAGAAGGAGAATCCACTGCCTCTTTGGGCAGCCTGTCCCAGGGCTCTCACTCTCACAGTGAAATGGTTTCTCCTTATGTTCACATGGAAACTCCTATGCTCCAGCTTGTACCTGCTGCCCCTTGTCCTATCACTGGCTGTCAGATCTTGTAGTTCATCATAAACTGGTGATGTGCCTGTTCAGACAGTGTTTGTTTCCTAAAACTCTGAAATAGCATTTGATTTTTAAAACTTAAAAAAGTAATTCTAGGCTATGAATTGTGTGGTGTGTTTTGCCTGTGGAGGTTTTTTATGTGGCCTTTTCTGGACATTTCTGCACTTGCTAAGCATGCCAGTGGGAAGCGGGAGAGTTTACAACTGGCCTGGTCTTGTTTTGCTTTTCTGAGAGCACTGTCTGATATTAGCTGTACTATGGTCTCAGCCATATGCAAGGGCAGATTTTGTGCACTTGGGAGGGGGATCTGGTTGCACAAATAGCCTTGGTGCTTTCTAGAGATACTTCAGACAAGTCTTTAGCTTTGCATAAACTATATGTTCTTCAGTCATGCCTTGTATGTGGTTTCTGTACTGCATGCACTGATTCTCATTCAATCTCTCTGTGGTGCTTAATAAGTAACGAGTTGTGGCACAGAAGGGACCTGTGGTGTAGACTGTTGTGTCTGGTGTTTCACTGCTGCACTACTGTAATTATTAATCCCAGAAACCCATGTGAGAGGCAAGTGTTAATGCATCTCTTCTTGATTGTGAATGTCTTCCCTTGTCACCCAGCCTGAGGTGCACCAAGGGTGTTGATCTAGCCATCTTTCTTATAAAGATTAAAGTGTTTTACTTCAAAAAGGGCTTTCTCCTGTGAACACTGATCCAGACTACTTGTTTCTTATCAAAACACCTGAGGTAGCAAGACTTTGGGAGGTTCTTGGGACAGACTCTGGAAGTAGCTAAGAATGCTGGGGGAAAAGGGGGTTTGGCAGTTACTAACTCTGTGTACTCTGTTGCAGTCAAGCACATTAGCTTAGTTCCTGCTCTGTTTTCTTCTTCTACAAAGCCTAAATACAAAGGACAATCTTGTGTGGGTTGCTAAGCACTGTTTGTAAGATAATCAAAAGGAAAACAGTGTTGGGCCATAGACCAAAAATGTTGCTTCAAGTACCCTACAAAGGCCAGAGACAGAGCTCTAACTGCTGCAGGTTGGAATTTTCTGGCTCCCTGCATAGCACTGATCCAGGATCTCTGAGCGATGTGACTGGAAGCATCTCAGTGGATTTCCTACATTGAGTGGTGCTCTTTGGGTCAATATTGGGACCAGCGCTGTTTAATGTCTTGGGTGATATGGACAATGGGATTGAGTATACCCTCAGCATGTTTGCCAAGAACATCAAGATGTGTGATGTGGCTGATGTGCTGGAGGGAAGGGATGCCACCCAGAGGGACCTTAACAGGCTTGAGAGGTGGACCTGTGTGAACCTCATGAAATTCAATAAGGCCAAGTCCAAAATCCTGCATATGGGTCAGGAATATCTCAAGCAAATACAAACTGCGTGGAAAATGGGTTGTGAGCAGCCCTAAGGAGGAGGACTTGCAGGACAGGAGGTAGACAAGCAGCTTAACATGACTCAGCAATGTGTGCTCGCAGCCCCAAAAGACAGTGGTATCCTGGGCTGCATCAAAGGAAGTGTGACCAGCTCTCATGAGACCCCACCTGCAGTACTGCATCCAACTCTGGTCCCTCCCAACCTAACACAACCTATGATTCTACTAAATGAGTGTATAAGCCTCATCCCTTTCAAAATAAGGGTAGGAAACTAAATTTAAACCTTTCTTCATCAACAGTTAATGCTCAGATGCTTGTACTGGAGAACTTAGGGTGAAGTTCTTTGTCTGGCTCCATCCTCTATGCAGAATTGTGATCAACATCTAAGACCACCAGGGTCTCAGAGGGCCACCACTGATTCTTCTCTGAGTACTTGCCCACATCAATAAGGAAGGAATTTGGTTTAAATGCAGTGAAGGGGAATGCCCAACATTTACGCGTCTCTTCCTCCTCTGCTGAAGTCTAATGTCTATATTTGGCACATCCTAGGCTGTTGTCATGGAAATGGTGTATTGACACATCCATAGCTGAGCAGCTTTGTTCTGTACAGAAGGATCAGAAGGATGATGGGTGAGAAAGGAGACCTGTTCTCACCGTTTGGGCATCCATAATACTTGTTTTTCAGCTTCTTAGCAGTGCTTGGAAGGCATGCAGCTGTTGGATTAGTTGTTTTGAGCCAATATAAAAAGAATTATGTAAAACAATACCCAACATTTGGAGTTTCACACAGAGCATTACTGAACATCACACAAGATGTGGTCCCCAGTTACAACAGCTGACTCCTACATAACTAATGTGCAACTCATTGGCACCACTGCAGAGCAGGAACATCTCTGCTCAGTCCTTTTTACTCTGAATTTCTAGTTCATGTGAGATCTTGCAGGTTTCTACAAAGAGAAAATGCACCTAGTATTCTGAAGATGGTAGGAAAACCCATGTTCTTTGTGCCCTCTATTTGAGCATCGTAGCTGGAAATGTCAGAGACCTGTAGCCAAATACTTCCTCCTGAACACGGGACAAAAATAATATTGAAGTATTCACAAAGGTGAAATTAGAGGTTAGAAGATAGTAATTTTGGTGGATTTCATGCCTTGTTTTCTCTCTGCTGCTGCCAGACCACCCTGCACTTACCTCAAGACAGGTCATCAGTTGTGAGAAGGGGAATGAATAGAAGAATGCAAGTTGGATCTATTTGCTAATACTCATGTTTAGAGTATTTTCACAGCCTGTTGCTACAGGGAGCTTCTCGGCTTCATGCCAAGAAGAGTGAAAAGACAAGAAACTTCAGAAGCAGTGAGGGAAGCTGCATCCTGTGACTCAGAAGAGAGCTCTGCAGGGTTCTTTTCTCTAGTGCTTGGATCTGTGGGAAGAGTTCCTCCCCCTTCCTGTACATCTTGAGCATGGTGGGAACATATTTCAATGCTTTTAATCAGATATATGTGTTTTTTTTTTCTTAAACATGCAAGTAGGAGCCGGTGCATACTTAGTAAAAGCCATGCAGTGTCTAGTACAGTCTGGTTATATATTCATCATGAGCCAAAAGTCATCATCACAGTCAGGCTGCAGGTAAGGCTGCTTTTCTGGTTCCATGGCTAAAATCTTCACTGGCTAGGACGAGTCCTGCAGATTGGGCAGAATACAAGGAAAGGCCATTCCTCTCCCTGCATGACAACTTTGTCAGCTTGCTAGATCCCCATCTAAGAAGGAAGGGCAGGACTTATAAGTGGTGGAAAGCACAGCAAGGGTGGGTTCTGTATAAGTGCTTTAATCTTTTCAGATTTCAGGAATGTTTATTCATTAATCAGCTTTCCAGATTCTGGCATATAAACAATCCATATTAGTGTGGTGAAAGGTGTTTGCAATTGCAGCTTTCCAAAACTTCAGTTTTCAAATGTTACATTGCATATTTGACTTTTAAACAAACAAAACCCAAACCCTCCCTCAAACCAACAAACTGTTATGACATTACCCCAACATTATTATTTTGCTTGATACTTTGATGCTATAGTCTGTTTTCCAGTGGTTTTATTGTGTCTATGTATGAAGAGAAGCAGATTGGAGGAATTTTCAATTTGTGTTGATATTTGCAAGATTAAGAATATAATCTTATTTATTCTTTTTATTTTAGCTGCTTATCTGTGCCAGCTGTTCTGCCTGAGCAAGCTTCTGGTTCCTTCAGGGTTCTGTAGCCCTAGCACAAACTGGTCACCCTATAAATACAGATTAGGGAAACCTGTACTATTGCTGCTGTTCAAAAACCAGCAGCAACCTGGAACTCCATATTAGCACCTGATAAATCCAAATACAGAAAAACATTCTGTGAACCTAGCCCTTAATTGTCATGGCAAATGAAAAGAAATATGGTTAACGCTTATTAGATGCCACTATTTATTATTAGGTACCACTTAATAAAGCACATCTTAATTTTTCTTCCTCCTTTCTAGGAAGAATGTTCTCTTGATTAGCGATTGTCATGCTTATATTGCTGCACTGGACACAGATGGTGAGAGTCTTGAGTGGCTTTTCTCTGCAGGATGTGGTTACAGTTCATTAATGGAACAAAAACAACATGAAGTATAATCAGAATAAGTTCTCAGTCAGATTTTCATGTTAAAAATTGAGGAAGACCTTAAGAAGAAATATTTTCCTTTCAAAAAGTTATTTTTATGTACATATACTTGAAGCAAAGTGTCCTTTGCAGCTATTCCAAACCTTATGAAGTAATCTTTCTAGATCAAGGAACCTCAGACTGGGAAAGAGGACAAATTGGCTGCTCTGAGTTCATCTCCCTGGCGAACTTTTTATATCTCACAATAGCAGTAGAGCACGTTTTTTGTTGTTTGGGTGGTTTTGTTGGTTGATTTGGGTTTGTGTGGTGTTTTTTTGTCTTTTTGGTTTTTGATTGGGACCACCCCATGGCAAATGCTAACTGACATTTTTAAGTATATACTCTAAGTATGCTCAGTGAGAATTTGGATATATGTTCTGTTGAGCTGTACGTTGGCTTTGATAGAAAATGAAGGCAGTTGGTAAGCTAACCTTTTTACAAAGGTTGAGTTGCTGTCCTTATCTGTCCTTCTTGAAACAGAAGTAGGTAGAGATCTGTCCTGATGCTGCAGTGGAAAATTTTGATATAGTGCAGAAGCTGAAAATGCCAAATGCAAAAATGTCATCATCTCTATTGTAGGCTGCTAAATTGGTTTATAGAGACAGTCCAGCTCTATTGTTTAGCACCATGAGGCATTTGACATACAAGCTACTTCTGCCCAGCCAAAACGAGCTCAGTTGCACACTGCAACTCTCACCAGTTCCACACAGACAGTGTTTTCACCCTGTTACCTGGTGTATCTGGTTTGTGTGTGTTTGGCTGCAGTTATGGCAGGCATCTCCAGCTGTGCAGAAACACTTTTAGCAGCCAGAGTTTAAGGGTTGGGAGGCCTATCCAGGGGGACCAATATAAAGCTTTGTAATCAGATTCATACAGACAACTAGTTATTGTTAAAACAGCCAAGTATTTTACTGTCTTATTTTGTTGTCACCTCCCTGGCTTCTGAGTAATTCATTGGTGTATTCTGTGAAGCCATTGCCTTTTGTGACATCAGTGAGGAAATGGAATTTACTAGTTGGTTGTGTGCTTCTGTGTGAGAAGTGTGCAAAAGATGGTAATGGAAATTCTGAATGTATTGATGTTTTCAGAGGGATCGCCTCTTGGCTGTCCTTAGCATTTGCAAGCAACACATCCCAGATCGGTCTGTGTCATGTCCCCTATGTTGTCTAAAGGGACTACTTTTGTGCTCCTACCTTTTCTGCTTGCACGGTCACTCACCACCAGTCTGCCACCTGTAGATTCACAGGTTACTTCAGTTACTGGGGATCTACTTTTAGTTCTTCTTGGACATACTGATTTCCTTTTCCTGTAATCCATGTATGACAAGCTTCAATCAGCTCTCTTCCCCTCCCAAGTTTTCTCCATTATCACTTTCCCATTGCTGAACACAAATCCCGTGCATATTTAATACAATTTCAGTTTGATAAGCTAAGGGTATTTGGGAAGAGACCCTTAAATTTTACTTGGGCTCCTTGAAAGCTTTGACATATATACTTTCTGTTCTCCAGACACTACCGCCTCTGTTGGAGGTGCCTTAAACTCTTTATAGGACATGGCTTTCCTGCAGGAGCTAGGCTCAGTTCACCTTTCAACACTGTGCCACTGGCCTTTACTGCTGTAAACAGCACCAGGTTCAATCCTCTGCTGTCACATGCGTGTAGCTTCTTCAGCTTCAGGTCTAGATGAACTATCAAGAGGGCAGAAATGATGATTGCTGTTCAGAAGCCATGAGACTGTTGTCAGTATAGAGGCCCTCAAAGAGGACCCAGTCCTTATATTTAAGTTTCAGAATAACCTGTAACTACTGACAATTCTATTAGCTTTTACTTTTCCAAAAGTCAATGATGTGTGCCTTGCATGAAAATATAGGCTTTCCAGTGGGTCTTATTCTGCTTGTATTGCCATGAACTGAAATTACCTCCTGCAAGAAAGAATAGTGTGCAGGTGAGAGAGATGCTATCTTAAGAAAAGGTAAAGCTTCCAGAACAGGTGCATAATATAAAGTGACATGGAAAGTTGAAAGCTAATTTGCCTGAGGAGTTAGCTCTGGCTCACTAAATTTTGCAGTGTTCAACTCTTAAAACTATCCAAACAGTGATTTTCACATCAGGTGTCTCATTTGCATTCTGAGATCCTTGCTCTGGAAGGTGATTCTGTGATTAGCTCTTCTTATGACTGATTAAATTAGTTCTCCTCCTTCAGCAGCTGAATACAGTTGTAGATAAGTAGCAAATGAACATACTAGATAAGTTGTAAGTGGTTCTTCTAACTCTCCTCACTTTCTTCTCTATGCAATAATACTTTCCATAAAACTACTCATGCTATTCCTTGACATTCCACTTCAAATCTGATTTTAATGGCTTCACTTTTATATAGCCCTATAACCACATGAAGTACAATCCAATGAGTAGTTTGACGTATGGATCTCCTATTATTGGCCTCCAAGGAAATGTATTTGAAGTTGGTGACTTGCTCAGAACAAGTAATTAGCGCGAGGTATCAGAAAAACAGATTTGCCACGTTTGAGCACACAGAAGGGAAGATTTGCCAGGGCATCAACAGGAAATAACAATGTTTTAAGATGGGAAACTTCTCACTGTTATAATGCAAATATGTGTGAGTTAATTGGTTAGGGGCAGAGAAATCTCTTAATTGGAAAGAAAATATGATTGGAATGTAAAAAAAGAGGCAAACATGCAGAGAAGTTGCAGGTGGAGCACTTAATGATGGAAAGTACTCTGTGATATTAATTAGGCTATGCCTGTGGCATAGATTTGGTCTGCATCCAGTGAAGAATTTTGTAATGCAGAGGTTTGATGGTCAGTCACCTTATTTACAGTTAATGCTAATTTATGACTTAAAATAATCTGACCTCTGCTTTGTCACAGTTGTTGCTTGGGAGACTGGATGAAGCAAGGACAGAACAAAACAAGCATGAGATTGGTGCAATACAGCACAGGGCTTGCGATTAAGATTGGAAACTCTCCCTGTCAGTGGATCTTTCTAGTGAATATCTTGTGCCTCAGGTTAAGTGTGGATATGCTCACTGTCAGGCTGGCACAGCTAGTTTATCCCCTCCTACAGACCCACAGGCAGAGGCATTTAACCTCTGGCTTTGCTCAGGCAGAAAGGAATTCAAGGAGTGGTTGGTATCCAGTTCAGATACATTTTCACACTTGATGAGGCAATAAATTAAAAAGCTAGCACACAAAGCATTAAGTTCCTGAGGACTGTGCTTTATTTATATTGTTGATATTTTTTGATGTCAGAAAAAGACTGTAACTCAGTTCTAAAATGAAGCATCCATTTATGTGTGGGAATTATTGGAAGTTTATTAGCAATAGCAGGAGACAGATTGATGCCCCAGGAATTCTGTTCCATGTCTTACATTCCTGAGCTAGACTTCTAAATTTTGTGTATTCTCTCTTCAGCAGCAGAGACTGTGAGACAATGAAAAATGCTGGGTTTTGTCTTGGGATGTTTTTGTCTGAATAATGAAGGCTTTTAATATTGTGTTTAATATAGTATAATATATAANACCTTGCATTCTGAGTATACTCACCACATACGGACATCTTTTCTGGGGGACACCTGTTTTGTGTTCATGCTCTTTGCTTGATGGGCTGCCTAGCTGCAGCCCTGGGATGAGAGAGGGACAGATAGAAAGTCCCTGTAGAGGACACTTTATTGGCATTTTTAAATGGGCACCAGAACTTGTTGTAAATGGGATGTTAGTTTAGCCAAAATCAACAGTCTTTGGAGCCTCTTTTTACCGATGCCAGCTGAACTCTTGCATAACTCCTTGCAGTTTTGCTTTCAGAGGAATAGCATGTTTAATGATAATGACTCTTAACGGGGAAGTGAAGTTAGAGTATCTCTAAAACCTTAGCTTGACACCTAAAATGGAATACAGAAAAGGGCTGTAATCCTTAAAGCCTTAGCAGAGATGAAAGAAGGTAAAAGCATTAGCCTCCTAAGCCAGGGTGACAGCTTTTTTATTATTATTTTATTAATGTTTACTTTAGAAACAAAGATGTACTTGCTCAGTTCATTCATTTTCTGAGACTAATTTATGTTCTGAGTTCAGCCATACTATTTTCCTTAGTGCTACGGAATTGGGTTGCACTAAAAATGAAAGAAAAATCCAGAGGGTTGATCTAGAGTCAGGCATAATTTATTATGGAGGAAACCCAGTGGGACATCTTATCACTCCTGCTTTCAGTTATAGAAGGAAATTATTCAGCTCTTTTTTTCCAGATGTATGGGAGACCGAACTCTGGAACTTTGGCTGCAACAGTTGCAAGAAACATAGTTAATCACTTTGACACCTGGGAAGCTAATTTACAACTTGGCTCTGAAAAATAAGGAGCCTGGGAATCTTTATGCAAAGTGTATTTGGTAAGAAATAACTACAATGAAGTAAAAATCAATCAGCCCAAAGCCTGATCTAAATGAATACTTTTGAGAAAACACTACAGACCAAATGCATTGTTCTAAAATTTCAAAGGCTCTTATTTTATTACTGCCCACAGGCTCCACATAACCCAAGTTTACAAATACCACTTTGGCTTTCCCCACCTCTTTGAAGAAAGTATTTGCTATGAAAGCACTACATTTTTTGTTATGCATTGTACTGTGACCTGTGAAGAATAAGGGCATAAGAACATGAGAAGTTCAGGACCCAGTTTGTACATTGCAGAGTGAGTCGCTTTAAATATAGAAATTGGACAAGCTGTGTAAACGTCTTCTGCATTTTTGGTTTTGGGGATTTGGTTGGTTTGCTTGGATTGCACAAAAATTGTTCCACGTTCTGTCCTGATCTCGTCTGTTCTTGGCTCTGGTCAACTGCCCTGGGAGCAGTAAAATGTGCAGTTAGATTCCGCTTGTGCAGAACACATCACCCACAGTAAGTTGAAGGTTGGTTTCAAACTCAAATGTCTTTCAAAATAAAAGACAATATACTCCAGTCTGTACTTTACCCAAGGGACTCTATGCCTCGAACACCTCTTAGTGCCATGTTTCAGGACAGAGGACAAAGTCTTGCTGTCTTGGGTCAGTGACCACATAGGTTTTACTCCTGACAGTGACAGTTAATTAGAAGAAGCATTACACTTGAATTTAGAGTAATATACTATCTTAGTTCATGGCATTTTAAAATCACAGAGCTTAACCGTAAACCTTCTGATATATCAGGGCATAGTAATGTTACTACTGACCAAAATTAGCAGAGGCATGACCTTAATTAAGTTTGGGGCAATTCGGTGTTTGTAATTGTGGTTTTATAGTAAGATTTCTAAACATGATTTAAAAAAAGGTAACTCCAATGTTTGAAGTAGCAATAAATATTTCAATGTGGTCACTAGTAGAAGACATTAGTGGATTTCTCGGTGTGCAGTATTAGTCAGCTACATATCATCTTCCTGTGGTTGTGTTAGGTCTGTAAACTTAACAGGAAGGGAGAATATTCTGTTTTAGTTAAAATAGATTTGATCAATGTGCTTTCAGACAATAAAAATTATTCCTACTTTATGATCGTACTTCCCACTCTTTATTTAAAGCTTTGACTTGCATTTTAAAATTATTGAGCTCCAAGGATGCAGCTCTTATAGGAAGACCAAGGACAGGTTTGTTGCTCTCTATGTCTACTGTAGGATCACAGAGTTAGGTCTGGTACTGTTTATGGAATTGGGTCAGCTTCTCAGGTAGATACGAACTTTATTTAGCCATGTTGTGCAGACCATGTTCACTGTCTCAGCCCTATCCCAGACACAAGTGTCCTCATCAGTGTAAACACAAATTGTGTTCTTGTCAGGCTCTGGAGTAGGTTCATCAATTCATCCCAAAAGGTTCCTTCCTAAATAGGGCTAAATAACTGTGAGCTCCTGTAGGCAGCTCCAGCAGCCTCGGCCTTTGCTCCACCTGCTCTCCAGACAATAAACACTTTAAAAGGTTTGGCAGCCTACTGAAGTTTCTGAAGTGCCTACTTCCCATCAGAGCCAAAGGTGCTATCTGGGGACATGCCCTTGCTGACCTTGAAATAAAGTGATCACAGAAAGAATGTGAATTAATCCCTTTTACTTTTTAGTGTTCTGTATGACTCCCCTGTGTCCACAGCTAGGCAGCAGCTTGCTGGCTCTGTTTCCTGTCTTGTTGTTTTCCTTTTCATCCAGATCCACCCTCTTTCAGTTGTGGGTATTTAGGTTTTGATGTCTGAAAGAGAAAGGAATGTCTGATGAAAGAGGTAGGCATGACAGTTCTTTTAAGAAAGGAGAGAAAGAAAAACCAAAGTATTGTATGGCATGAGTGTTTGCTGAAGAACAGACTATTCAGCAACACAGACTATTCATGGTTTTATTGTGAAGCGGAATGAAATTCCCCATGGTCAGAGTTCAGACCCAGAGGAATTGGCTGTAGCAATGGGCCACAGCAGCCCTGCTAGGAAAGGGCGCTTTTTTTCAGAGATTTTTCTACATGAATAAATTCAGTTTGCATAATGGAGTGAGGAATACCTCTTTTTTTAGCTGACCTCTTTTTGCCTTCTCAACTTCTTTCACTGTCTAATAGCCAGAGACAAGCTCTATCTAAAATTCCCACAGTTCTTTGCCCCTTTCATTCTCTGACCACCTAGAAACTTGCTATTTCTGGATTAGTGCTGGGAAAAGTTATCTGGGGAATGTGAGAGTAAGAGGGTGGTTTTCAGACAAGTCTCAATCACTAGAGCTAGATGATGAGGCATACCTGTATATGGTCTGAAACTATCAAAAGCTGTTCCCTCAACCAAGATAATGTGCAGAGAGTTGAAGCAGTGTTGGTGATAAGAGTATAACCAAAATATTTTCAGATATGTGGCAGTTCTATTGAAATTCTGAGAGAGAATCAGATTTTTTTTATTGTATCCATAGATGCCCCAGAATGTGTGTTTCAGAAAGAAAACAAATGGCCAGATGGATTCTGTCTACTATAGGTCCCTTCTCCCCTCCACTTTGATTTTTGATGAAGCAAAGGATAGGGAGCAGGAACAACATGGTACTTACAGGCACATCATACTTTCTGAGCTTTCTGTAAATGCTTAATTATGTTTCTCTGTGCCATCAGAAAAACTGGTGGCTTTCTTACAGAAAGAAGGTTCGTTGATTGTGATTGAGCCTATTTGCCAAGACCAACTCATTGACTCATTTCAGATGCACTGAAGAAACATACATTGCCTGATCATTTGCTTAGTAGGCGTGTTGTTTCATGGTGCCATTAAATCTAGGTAACATCCTTTCACTATAGTATTTTCCATGAGGTTATAATTTATCTCTTGAGTCATTTATTACTCTCTTTTTTTTTTTTTTAGAACATATGCCCTGTGCTGTACTCTTTGACAGTTTCTATCCAAAATGTTGATCTGCAGCCAGAATGTTTTCATCCTGTTCTCCGTGACGGATGGTTCTTCTAGAGAGTTTCTTGAGAGAAGGGTGTTTGAACCTAAGTTCAACGCTGTATGTCCAAACCTCGACACCTTCTGTGTCTTCTTCCCCAAACTGGTCAGCAAGTACAGTTCAAACTTATACCGCTGCTTAGCATATTTTCCATTATTTACCTGATTGAAATCTTTCGATCTGAGATTTATATTGAGGTTTTGAGGTATTTTTATTGCTCTGGAAACTACATATAGAATGTAGGTCACAATTTCACAAGGAAAAATGGGTCAAAACTCTTACTGAAACAGTGAGGGTCCCCTGATACTGTAGGTATGCAGAACTGATATCCTGTACATGTGTGGTGTACATGCCTATCATGGGATCTGCATCTCTCATCCACAGAAAGTGTGTGCAGATCTGGGTTTATAATTGGAAGTCCTAACCCTGTGTTGTCCATATCCAATGCCCTTGATGGCCTTAGGGGAAGTCTGTGATGCACAAGGAATGTGATTTTGCTGCCAAGTGTTATAAAATGTGGAGATGACAGCTCTGTTTCACAGAGCACAGCCTAGAAAGATGCACAGACATCTTCTGCATGATGCTTGTGTCCTTCTTGTAAGCAAGAAGACAACACAGTCTAGGAAATCCAGTGGTAAATGTGGCTCTGAAAGGTTATACTGTCTCAAATATAAACATTTATCTGACCTGAAGAGGAAAAAAAAAAAGGTAATCACCGGTTGTTTATTTTCTTTCTGTCTTGGTAATAGAAACCTTTTGGTAAATGGCACTGCTGACTTCAATTTGTCAAAAGCCAATTAACATGATGCATGAGTTCTATAGCTCCCATCCCTTACCTATGAGCACTCTTGCTGTTTTTAGTCAGAAGTAATGTGTGCTTTTGACCACAGATCTAGTCAAATTGACTGTGCTGTTAATCAGTGAAGTGTTTTTGAACTGCAGTGATTTAAACAGCTTTTGCAGATGCACTACACTGTCACCAAGTCTTGGTCAAATACCTGTTAATATGATAACCTCTGGTAAAGCAAGGGTGATGTCCTTCCTTTCAAATTCTCTCTTAATAGAAAGACAGTGAGAGCAAGCTTGATGCGTACCATGGGTTGTCACTGGTAAATGAATAGTGAGAGGAGTCTCACAAAACAGAGTGATATTTCAGGGTGCTGTTGGAGGCTGTTGAAACTAATGCTGAGTTTTTCAGCTGAGACAGAGATCTTTGAAACACTGGGGCTAAAATCACTCTGGTTTGCTTTGGAAGAGAGGTTGCTAGGGAATAACTTTCAGGTTTCTACAGATATTTGTGAACTTCAAGTACTGGATGTCTTGGTGACTACTGAAGCAGCACATGCAATTTTCCAGAGGGCTTATTCTGCAAAACCAAACTTGGGTCTGGTATCCATCTTTCAGCAAGGTCATCCTTCTAGTGGTATAAGCACTTCCGCTCCCAGTTGTCACGAACACCACTAGCAATTCCAGTTGCAGACTGTATTCTGAACAGGCAGATATACTGCTGCTTTTGTTAAAGTGTATGTGTATACATATTCTTCTCTCCATCCCTTAAGCCAGAACTTCAAGTGTTTTTCCTGCATGCATCACTAATAATGCGCTTCCAGAAGCTGACTGCATGCCCCTTGTTTGACTGTCAGATGCTATGGGGAATTTGTGGAGTATGAGCTTCCTTTGGGATAGCCCTTCAGGCTGAGCATGTTAATTAGTACTGCAGAATAGGGAAGTCTGAGGGGATCTGCTCAGAAGGAGACTTTTGAACTAGGCTGGCTTTTTGTTTTGTTTCACTGGAAAAGAATGGCTTTTCCATTTTGTAGTGGTGGTAGTAAAGAGGAGTCATGCTTGTGCAAATGGCTGCTGTGACACAGATAGTTAACACTGATGTCTCTTCTCTACTTCAAACAAATCCACTTTTTTCAGAGTGGTGTCTGACCCACTGAAGCACCTTAATGAGTCTGAAGGTAGCAATGGGAAATGTTCTGCTGTCTGTACAGGCAGAGTCTGAAGTCAAAATTGACTCTGCTACAGAACTAACTTCACTGTCTCATCCCTGCACAGTGGCTGTGATTCTGTAGTTTGCTGTGCTGGCCTTAGTAGAAAAACTCAGTGTTAGGCTACCTTTGAGGTTTAAGTTAAACTTCAACTTTTTCAAGTAAGTGTTCTTGTGGATGCTCCATCACAGGAACTGACCTCTTCAGTAATCAGTGAAATTCTTCCCTTTGAGAATGGAATGCTCTTTCAGATGGATCTCTTTTGCCAGGTGATGTGTGTGTATGAATAACTGGCAGTTAGAAGTTTTGCATTATTGCTTATGGTGGCTTCATTGCATTTCTTTGTCACACCAGCAGTATGCAATCCAGAATTTCTGAAAGACTATACAACAGCATGGGGCAGAAGGGAGAAGTATCCCTCTTCTGTTTCAGAATACCTCTGTGTGTAATGTTTTATTTTAGGGAACTAACAAGTCCCCCAAGGTAAATCTGAAAATGCCTTTCAGTCAAATTTGAGCATATTACTTTAAAGCAAGAAGGAAGAAAAGGCTGGGGAGAATACAAAAAGGTGGTATTAAAACAATAGATTATGTCAAACCCTAACAGACAATGTAGAGTCTCATCTTGTAAGAACAATTGTGAAGATCAGGACTTTTAAGAGCATTTTGCCTGTCTATTTGAACTTTTGTTAAAAAGGTATTAGTAGTCAAGAGGCAAATCAGAATGTGAGGACAAGTCCAGTGCCATACAGCTACATACCAACTTTGTTCATTTAACAGGTCTCAAGTACTTCACCCTGGAATTCATTGAAAGGGAAGCTGGGTGCAGTCTGGCACTGAGCAGCTGAATTACATTTCTTCCTCAACTAATTGAGGATCATTAAGCTATATGAGCAAGCCAGACTTGGTTTACTGTTTTGAGAGTGGCACGTCTTTGCTTTCTGTATTATGGATGCAATCCAAAATCTGCTGGTTTTGGCAAGAGTAGGATAGTACCTGACAGAGCAGATCAGTGCAATAGCTAGTGGGGAGATAAATGCTTATGCCTGAGAAACACTTGTGAATCAATCTTATTTCCTCCTCCCCTGGGTGGTGGTATCCAAGATGTCCAGGGGGAGCAATTCAGTAGTTCTTCTGTAACAGAGGTAAACATTTTGTGCAAATAAAATGCCTAAACTGATGGCAGGTTGGCAAACAAACTGAAAAAGCAGGTTGGTCAGCAGGCAGAAATGAACACTAAATATTTTCCTTGCTGCCTCCCATATTTTTTGAAACTGGAAGCCAGAAATGCTCATTGGAAACATTCATTAAAATGATCCCCAAAGTGGATTAGTCAGCTAGTCTGAAAGAACACTGCAAATTCTTTTTTATTGTGCTGTTGGACCTCTTATATCACTATTAATTATGATATTTAGCTCTTTAGCAGACTGCTAATTAAATTGGGCTGCAGTGATACAGACAAGTATAGTACCCCTTTCTATTCTCTGTCGAGCTCGTCATATAACCTGGGGTTATCACAAGGAAAAGCCAGCCAGGCTGCCAGTTTCCCTTCCTCTAGGGATGATGTGTCACACTTCATTTGACTACCTGTCTCTTATAGTGAATCTCTCCCTTCTTTTCTTTTAATTTTAGAATTATCTCATCCTTTTTTAAGGCAAGAGTTCAGCCTGACAGTGCCTTTTTGACTTGGTTTGAGGGCTCTTAGTCAGTCAACTATGTGATTCAATTCTGTCCTGAAGGCAGTGTTGGCCATAATGTGGAAACCGAAGGCAAGGACAAGAACTTACTAGTAGCAGCATCTATATAATCATAAATGCTGTCCTAGTTCTATAAATCTGCTGAACTCTGATGTTTTTCTCTTGTGAAACTTACTTAAGCTACAGGTGCCTTACAAACAGTGTCTCACTCGCACCAGGCGCAACCTGATTTCACTGAAGAGAGGCGGTGGTTTGCTTCGTTGTACCACCTGAACTGTTGTCTGCTCTCACTTTAGTAACACAGTGGCAGAGACAGTTTTGTTCTGTAACTTCACTGACTCTTTTAATGGGAAAAGGAAGCTGAAGGAGAAGGTAGTGACAGAAGTGCAGTTTTGTGTCATCCTGGTGAAGTAAGCGACTAGTTGCTGGCCGATGCCTACTGGGCTGTGGCTTGAATCCCGTTACGGGAGAAGGTGTACATCTTTCAGTTGGGAAGTCCCTTCTGTATTACTTGTTCACGTCTTGCTGGAAAGCTATAGCATGGTATTTGTATACCACTTGTTCTTTCAGTCTCTTCTCTGTATGAAAGAGATTGTTTGAACCACAGAGGCATCAGTTTTTCTCAGAGTAAGGCTTTTGTTGTGTGATGCATGGCTTTTGCACCCTTCTTCCGAGCAACAGATGAAGACTGTTCTGTTGACTGGAGAACTGAGGAGACAAATGCAATGCCATAGTAAACAACGAGTTAACTTTTATTTTTCATCTTCTGACTGTTGAACTCCAATGCCCTGTGAACAGAAACTGCAACACAATTACATTTTTTTGCTAGCTATGCTGTTCAGATATTGATCAAAATCTGCCTTTGCATTCACCATTTTACCTAAAGAGCTGGTGTATTATCTCTGAGATAATGATCTTTTCTACACTCTCCAAAAAAAAAAAAAAAAAATCCCTCCCAAAACCTTAACTTTCATGTTCTCTTGTTTTCGTCTATATTTATTCTTGGAAACTTAAAGCTCATCTAGCAAGTTTTGAGTGCAGGATTTTACAGTTGAATGTCATGGATGCTGAGTGCATGTAACCTCCTAGTCCAAATTCCAATTTAAAGCACGTCAGAGAGATTTGTAATTTGTATAAAAGATTTCTTATAGATTTGTAGCTTATCCTGTTTTCACAGTTATATTTGCACAGTATTTAAAATCAATATATTAAAACCATGTATATTGATATTACATTTTGTTAAAAATTAAGATTTCATCTTGTCTGTCCCAAATTCCTTTTTTTTGAGTTTTTATGTTTTCCTCTTAACTTGGGAAAACAGTGGGGCTTTCTGCTGGATTTTCTTGTTTAGTTTTCAGTTTCTGGGATGTTTTGGTATCTTTCCTTGCCAGACAGAAATATACAACTAAGACTGTTACAAACGGCTAATCAAACACTGGAATTCTTCACAGTATAAAAGGCCATGGTCCCAATACTGGTTTATGCATTCCTGTTACAAGATTTACTGCAATATGAAAATGCCTACAATGGGCTATGGAAATTAAATACAAATACACCAATGTGAACTTAAAAAATTAATGCTTAAATGCTTATTAACACAAGAAGACTGCACGGCTGTGTTTAGAGAAACATATACCTTCAGGAAGCTTATTATACTGAGATCACAAGGTTAGACAGTGTTGTGCACACATGGACATGTGAATAAAGAAGAAAATGACTGAAGAAAATTCAACATAGGGCTTGTGATTCAATAAACTTAAAATTGCTAGCCTAAAAAACTCTGAACTTCAAATTTAGGAGAAAAATTTCCCTGCAAACAAGGGGACTGCTGGCTCTAAAGCATACCTAAAGAAGTAATGTATAATATTTTTTTCCTAGCAAATTTCAAATCTTCTCAGGGAACATGTTGTCTTAACTCAGTAGATGATCACCCTACTCAAACAGGGAAATCTCAGCTCCATTGAAAACTGGGTTAGTATTTCCAATCCAGTCTTTATTGTGAAGCTATCACAGATGTTTTTTTCCACCAAAAAAGTTTCTATCCTCAAAGAAGTCTTTACATTTTCTATTCATGAGAAGTTTTTGCAAAACATCTTCTTCCCAGTGTTGTTCTACTTTGTGGGTCTATTAATGAGATGGATCAGAAGTATGATCTGACGAATAGGTAATGAGTCTCCTGAGACAGGAAGGGGAGCTAAAAGCTGCTCCACAGGATTTACCTGAAGATACTCAGACAGGTTTTTTGCTCTGGTAACAGAGCTGGGCTGTTTATTATACATATTGATGGAGTAGAAAGTAAGGAAACTTTGATGTAGAAATCTTATGTCTGCGTAAGTTTGTAGCTCCTTCAATTGCACCAGGAAATTCTGAATAGAAAGCAAGTTTTCTCAGAATTCTGTCATCTCTCTACCTTCTGCTTTCATACTAGCAGAAGCAGAAAGATGACTTTAGACTACAGACATTAAATCTCATTAGTTACTTCTTTGTTTGTCTGGCTCTCCTGCTTGGTTCTGTCCTGTTTGTTGTTGAAATGGCAGTGGTGTCTGTTGCCTACTGGGTGTAGTTGGCTGTTCTGAAGTCCTGGGGACCACAGTTTGTTTAGCCTGGTGCACCTCCAAACTCAGTGTAATGCAGGTTTCCTATCAAAAACTGGTGGATAGAAAGATAACACTGTACTCTTGGCCAAATGATGCATAGGAAACCCTTCAGTTCAGTGGCCCAAATCTAAGCTTTGACTTGCTATCACATGTGTATTGCCAGTTCCTTATCTAGCGTTTCCTTATATTTCTTCCTATAAGCTATCACCTTCTGCTGTGCACTGCTGAATTGGTTACTTCATGTGTACGTGAAGCTCCAGACTTCAGCTGTGACTGTTCTGTTTGTGTTGGACCCTTCTGAATACCATATTTGGACACTTTTCAACCTGCATGTAGTACATTGGGCATATTTGGTTCAGACCTTGGTTAGCTCTTTGACAGACTGCAGATGGTCTGTTCTTCAGTCTGTTATCTAGCTGCTTATCAGCCACGCTCTCAAACTTCAGTCCTTGTTTGGATGCAGAGCTGTGGTAATTAAGACTCCATTGTTTCCATGCTTGCATAGCATTGCTTCAGCCCACACGTGGGAGTCCTGCAGACGCCCAAGTGTGCTTCTGTTTGCCAGTGCCGCCCACCCAGAGTTTGAGGAGGCAGCAGCAAGTGCGTCAGGCCTCTTCTGTAGTTTGGGGAAAGCCGCTTTTTTTCTGGCTTTCTGCTCTGTTCACTAGGGTAAGCTCTGATCTTCAGCCAGGAGTCCTACAGTGAAAAACCAGCTACCAGAAAGAGGAATCCTCAACCACTAGCATTCAGGGAGACTTGGGAAAAACTTGCATGGGGACAAGGCAATAGGAAAAGGACAGACAGAGATAAATAGAAGATTGGACCTCTTTCCACTCTTGTCTTCATCCTTTATGAGTATGAAATTATGTGTTCCTTCTTTGAAGGAAGCAAGAAAGAACTGCTGGGTTTGAATCAAACCAGGAAATGGCTGCAGCAAAACCATCTGGAACAAAATTCTGTAGTGCAGGCACTGCCTCAGACTTGCATGAAAAACTGAGAAAGATTTCAGTCTTATATCCCCTAGCCAGCCAGAAATATTGCACCCTGAGGCATGTAAAACGATAGAGCTGTACAAGCAAGAGTTATAGCGTTGCCTTCAACTTCTCCTTGGATGGGTAAAAAGGTCTGCAGAAAGGAAATTTGATCAATTCATTCAGACTAGAGAAATAAAATGAGAAGACGGTCTTATTTCTTTCATCTTTATTAAATTCTAGGGTACATTTCCTTACAAGACTTATGTGATCATAACATTTTATTGATTCAGCATTGTATGCAAAATAGTTACTAGTTTTAAAGAAGCTGGAGTCATACCCTGGCATACTGAAGTATCCAGATTCCCTGTCAGTTTAACGAACCTTTCCTGTACACTGTCCAATAACACTTGATTGATAAGAGATTTTTTTAAG
This sequence comes from Heliornis fulica, assembly GCA_013399135.1. NCBI lineage: Eukaryota > Metazoa > Chordata > Aves > Gruiformes > Heliornithidae > Heliornis > Heliornis fulica. The sequence continues at coordinate 113,793 of VXBZ01002448.1, read as the reverse complement.
CCTGTTATCTGAGGGTGCCAAGACATGGAATTGCATGCCTTGCATGCAGTCAGAAAGGTAGCTCAGGGTACAGCTCAGCACTGAGGGCTTGATAGAGTAGTCCTTGGACTGCCCTGCCTATACATTTGGCTTCCTGTGTGTGACAAAGTCACATCCAGACAAGTACATGGAATGGTCTGTAACATGCAACGAAGCAGCCCCGATCTCATTGCAGTGTTTGGTACAGGTATCCAGCTTGGGTACTTTGTTTATGGGGGGTGGGGTGGGGAGTGGTTTTGTGTTGGTTTTCTTTCTTTATAAGTGGTGTTTGAGCCTCAATTTGTCATTAGTTTATTTTGAAAGAAAATAAAGGACCATCAGGGATTTGCTGAGTCACTGTTTTACAATCTCAAATAAGAGTTGTCCTTTTGCTCTTGCAGCCAACACCATTCTGGAATACCTTTATAACCTATTCCCCAACAGTGTCTCTAAATCAACTGGATTTTCCTGCCCTCATCACTGCTGTTCAGGAGGCTGTTCCGTGACCTTACTGTTCAAACTGTTACAAGCCTCTGTGAGTAAAATGTCTTCCCAGTCCCAAACTTCCTTACAGCAGGTTTGTACACATTTGTCCTTGTGCCAGGGTTGTTCCTCCAGCTGAATAGCTTCACCCTCCGTGAGGGTGAAGTTACGAAGGCATTTCTCTTCTGAGAAGCCCCTATTGCTCTGCATGTCACAGGGAGCCTCTGCTGTGCCAGGAGAAATAGGCTTTGGAATTGAAGGTTATTTCCTCAAACAAGGACACCTTGTTCTTCCTGAGTTTTATGCCAACAGTTGAAAAGCTTCCCCTGACTTGTGGGAGTTCTCACAGAATATGTTCCCCTTAAATAAAATTCCCTCATGTGGGAATTTTCACACTCCTGTTATCTTTTGTGTTGGTGTAGCAAAGGGAATCCTCAGGTAATCTGTGAGACAGATGTTTTTGAGGAAAAAAAAGGCTTGAATGTCAGGGATTTGGGGATGACCAAGTCAAGCAGTGATTACAGTGACCATCCTTTAGTGGTCCTTTTGCACTGAAGAGATTCTTGACATTACATTTGCATCAAATGGGCAAACTTCTTCCAGAAACACTGTGAATAAATAGGATGTTTGGGTTAAAGCATCTGGAAGCCTCTATCCCACATGCTTTTCTGACAATTATAGCTAACATGAAATTGAGAGTTTGGAGCTTCTAGGCCCTATGTTAATGGGTCTGTCTAAATCTTTACATTCCTTGAGATTTGCTTTATGTCTAAAGCAGCTAAACAGATTTGATGATAGCTATATGTTAGCTTAAGCTGTGCAGGGAGAGAACTGAATTCCAGCCTTCCTAGCACGTCTTTGGTTACTTGTGCTGAGATCAGCGTGGGACTCAGCTGGTCTAGGAAGTCAATTTAAAACATGTAGTTCTTGCTCAGTGTTCAAAATTTTAGTTACTGATGTCAGCCATCGTTTTAAGGTAATTTCTTTGAATTCTTGTATCTGAGTTTTGTTGCCCAGGAAAGAATAGAATTAATTTGTGTTTTGTGATTCAAACAAGAAACCCCTAATAGCAATCATGGGAGGTTGGACTAATAGGTGGCTAATATGTTTGGATTCATATCCTATAGCAGTCAGGTTATAGGGTCATAAATTCTGTGGACAAATTCCTTTTGGTTGAGACACAAACCAAAGGAGACCTCCTTTTATTCTTACTCCCATGCTACTCTTAGGAGTAGATGGGATACTGAAAATCTGAAGCAAAGTCAGAAAAATAGCAGTCAGAAAGCACAGGCTAAGAGTCACCTTTACCACAGTACTGGCCTCAGCCTGGAGATACCTGCTACTCCTCTCTCTCGGATTCTCTTCTCTATTTTCTGTGTTTCCTGAACCTTAATTTGTAAGAGAAGTGTTCATCCTTCCAGCAGCAAACACAGGGCGATGCATCCCAATATATACAATAAAGATAAAAATCCAAAATGGATTTAAGGCTTATGTTTTACATACCCAAAGACTGCCACAGGAAAAACATCTGGTTAAATTGTCTTGGAGTTGTGAACCCAAACCTTAGCACATTGAGTGATGCAATTTTAAGACCAGGTTTTCTAAAATAAATTGTGGATGCGACTTACAATCTGTTTTGAACTATTTCTTCTGGATGAGGCTAATGAAGTCTTCTCAAGTAAAACATTCACACTTCTCTGTTATTCCTAACTGGAATGTTTCCACAGTCTGTTAATACATTTACAATAAGACTAGAAAAGGCTCTTCAGAAATGTTTTGGGTTTTTTTTTTCTTTTTTTTTCTCTTTTATGTTTTCTTTTTCTGGTTCATCCAAAGTTGCCTAAATAATGGGAATGAGGACAGCATAAATCCAAGGGCACTGCAAGCATTTTGAGTTCCAACACAAGTGAGCTATAGCTAAACACTGGACCACCAGGCTACAGAGTGCCATGCTGCAGTTTGTGTGAGTCTGATGCTTGTTCAGCATCTGTGATGTGCCTAGGATGGAAGGATTTGAAAACGGGGATGTGTAAATTCTAACTTGGAGAAGGGTTGTTTTTGGTTTTTGGTTTGGTTTTTTTTTTTCTGTGGGTTTGGGTGGAGGGGGGACTTCTTACCAGCACGAGTCCATGAGAACAATAACATCCTGGCCTGCTGCTAGCGAAACAGCATACTTGTGTGCAGTAGGAAGCTTGTGATGCACATCCCGAACGTGACTGTTGGCAAAGCACTCATATTCCCAGGAAAAATCCAAGGAGTGTCCTGGTGTGTGTATGGCTGAAGGGATAATGCGCAGACTGAATTAGAGAGAGCTAATTCTGTGGGTATTTTGAAGCAGGAGAGTGCAGTTCTGGCATCCCAGCATTTGATTCTGGGCATTGTCTTCCCCTGCTATTTTCTTTCTCCACAGTAATTTCTGCTGGGTATGTGACCCAGTTTGCTGGCTTTGGTGCCATTCCTATTTTCTGAAGAAATAGTGGAGGATGCAGGCATTCTGGATGTCTGCTGATGCCTAACAAGAAATCAAAGCTGAGGCATGCACAGCAATGGAAGGACCACCAAAACGGTGCCAGCCCCAGCTTTTACTTCCTTTTTTCAGAGCCTAAATTCAGGGCTTTGCTGCACTTTTTCCCCCAGGCAAACCACACATGTGGCCATTCGCCTGCCTGGGCTTTCTTCTGCAGCTTGAAAAAGTGCAGAAAAAAAATAGCAAACTTTAGTCCACTGTAAATATATTGCAGTAACAGTGGAGACCTGCCAATCCGCTGCCTCATTCCAGTCTATGTGGGACAAGCAGACGGTGGAGACAAGTCTGCCTTAGGAGAGAAAATCATCTCTAAATGGCTGGAAAGTATAGCATGAATGTGAGTCCTGCTGTCCTGAGCAGACAATAACCAGATCAATAAAAACATCATCCCTCTGGCCAGGTTTCTTGCAAAGTTGCCTTTTCATTTAATCTAGAGCAATAAAGCCAAGCCCTTGCTTAGGTATTTTTATTAATATTTTTACAAGTGTTAGAAGAGCTGTAAGGCAAGTCTTTCCTATCTGCATGTCTTGGGACATCATAATCTGAAAGGATGCTATCGTGGCTGATAGCACTTGTATAAAATGAGTACACAAACAAGTGAGCTTTCAGGCCTGTTTGCAAAACCCATGATGCTGAGTCTCTCTCCCAGTGATAAGAGCTCACAGAGCTATTTTACTGGGGAGTACAGCAGGGGAATTAGCAGAAATTAGTATTTAGTCCTGGCTGAGCATAATTGTAGGTAGTGACACACATGAGTTAGTGGAGCAGCAAAGCCTATGAAAGTAAGAATGAGATCCTGCTTCGGTTTCAGTGCTGTTACCAGCAAATTGCTTTGTCTGTCTCTGCTTTCTGTTGTCAGCCTTGTATCACAGTCTGTCCCCTTCTGTACTCCCACCTAGCAGAGGGTGTGCACCATTTAATTGCCTAGCAGAGGGTGGTTTGATCACCTCTGAAGTCTCCTTAAGTGCTAGTAACACAAGGAGCTGTGCAAAGCTTTTTTTTGGAAAAAAACCTTCTGTTACAGTTTAGGAACCAGTTCATATTGAGCACAGTGTGAAGCAAAAAGTAATTGTACTCTTGGAGTAAATGGGCAGTAAAATGGTTTCCAAGGCAAGATTATAGACCACGACTAAGATGTGACTTCTGGAGCGCTTTGTTTTAATGACAATGTATTGCTTTATATAAAACGTGTACATTGAGGTAAATTCATATTCTTTGGCACTGGCATCTGAGAAGTTATTACATGTTCATTGTAACCAAGCAAGCACAAAACCAATTTTATTTTGAGTTTCCCTGTAAGCGGCTTTGAGATTATATTGCAAAAAGCTCTGCAATGCCTGAATTTTATGCATTTGCACTAAACCCCAACAATTCCAGGAAGTGTCTGAGTTCTTGTGCTGATGATCACTTGTCTTTCTCCTCACTGAAGGCTATGTGGAAGACAGCAAAGCTGCAGGTATGGTCTAAATCATATGAGTGGAGGAATGTCCTCCTTGATTATTTTTAAATTTAGTCTGAAGTTTGAGCACCTTTTTCTAACACATAAATGCCAGTTCTTTCGAAACACGGCTTGCTTAAATGAGATCAGAAAACTGTAAACTACCACATCTTCCAAGCTCACAGTTCCCACTTGCCATGACTGATCACAAGGCTATACTGAAAACTGGAGGAAAATTAAAGATGTGGAGTGAAAGGTAAGAGAGCAGCTGAGGTCATCTTTCCAGGCCCTGGGGCTGGGAGGAAGGCTGGGTTTTTGTTCTGGGCTGTGCTGGGCACAGTATAAATTGGTATCTACTTACCCAGACTGCTGAGCACTTACTCACTTGTGACATGTCAGTGGTTTACAACCATTTCTTTTCTGGAAAGATATGTGGATAGAAAGCTTGGAAGTTAGCTTCTACCTGCCAAAACAGAGCACAGTGAAAGACTTCCAAGATATTTACACATAAGCATATATGTCTGTGTGGGTTTTGATCTTGGTGGCCGGGTTGTTACAGGGACAATGATTAACAGCCTGGCTGAAACAGTGAATGGAAGAATCCATACTTCTTGGAGCTAGGTCATCATGGGCTGGCTTGGATATTGATCCTTACAGTTTTGAATTAAAACACTAAAACACAAAATCACCTTGTGCTTCCCTATGCATGTGCTATGACTGCAAACTGGTGATGTGCCCTTTAATTAACACCTCCATTCCTGACACTGGCACAACCTTGCTATACTGGTATCCACAATGCACTAGATGTTCTGCAACCCAAAAGCTGTTGTGCGTGCTGTCCTGGTGCACAGCCCATCATAGGTTTCAGGAGAGCAGTAAAAGTTTAGTGCAAGCCTAACAGAAGTCTCAGCTAACTTAGCATCAGCTCAGTGACTTGTGTTGCAGAGAGGCTTCAGTTCCTTGAATCATCTGGTCTCCACACCACAGCATTGGTGGGGTGCTGTATCACAGCAAAATCAAATCAACAGGCATGTTTAGACACAAAATGCCACTTGGCAGAGGAGTTTATTAGTGGTGCTTGAAGTGAGGCTAGAAGTCATGTTCCTACTGCAGATGACTGTCCTTGGGACAGTTAGCTGGTGAGCAGCCATGGATTGGAGCAAGACAGCATTATCCAGTGCAGGTGTTCTGTCATTGATGGCACAGGTGAGTATCACTCCGACCAAACTTTGCAGGTCAAAATCTTTGAGTACCCAGTGAGAGCCATAGGCTGAGAGTTGTTCTGCTTCCTCTGACTGAGCTGCTCCTTGTTCTGCTTGGATGGAGATGCTGCTGAGTGGGAGTATGCAGCTCAGCATGAATTCCTGCCCTAAGCATTCCTCCTCCCTCCCTGCTGTGCCCCGCTGACTGCTCCATGTGCTCTGCCGAAACAGACTGTCCTAATCCTGTTCCCATGTCCCCTCCCCTTTGGGAGTGGGGGCAGCCTGTGTGTACCAAGCCCTTGGTATGAACATGGCCCAGCAAGGCCTGTGGACTGTTTAGGCAGCTCCCCTTGACCTCAGCCTCTGCTGCAGCAGGAGTCGAAAAGCTTCTTAACCCCATGCCCCTACAATGGCACCTGACAGGGCCTATGGTTTATCTACAGGGAGAACTTTAACCAACGCAAATAACATCTGCAATTTTTTTGCCAGTGACTGAATGCCATTAAAAGCTAAATGTCATGCAGCAGCATAGGCTGCACTTTTCTAGTGAAACTATTAGGTGGTGATTTGGTGGCAGCAGTTAATTAGCTTGGGTAAATGCTCTGTTGCTGTGGATGTTTATTGGTGCAATCACATTTATAGTGAAGCTAACTGAATAGTAAAAAGAGAAAGGAGTACTCTGTCCTTTTACATTGTGGAGAGCAGATCATCAAGCTCTGTGACTCTTTGCAAGACAAGGACTGACTCTGAGTTTTTTTTCCTTAGTTCTTTGCTAAACAAACCGTTCAGGGGCAGGAGTCTCCTGCACACAACAGATCTCTTCTGAGGATCTGCTGAGCTGCAGTAAATAAGGGAAAAGGAGATGTCCAAGGTTCAGCGTAACTCAAGAGAGTATGTGGAAAGTTCAGGCCAAAGTGGACACCGGTGACTGTTTCTTGTGTGCTCAGTGCAGGTCAGGTGAGGCACAGTCAAGAAGAGAACTTCCAGATTACAGAGTATGGTTGCACTAGAACATGTGCTGGGTTTATAGAGCAGGTGTGCGGTATGTTTCCTGAGGAGTAGTACTGAAGAGTAGTCAGTGAAAGGAGCAATGCCTACTGGTGCCCAGAAACAGTGCCTGTAATTCATGTAAATTTGAGTGAATTCACAGCAAGTATATTCTTGTTGACCAGTCTAGTCTAAAATGCACTACATCAATCTTCTCTATAATTTAAAATAAAGCTGACTTGAACTAATGACACTGTAAATTAAATGTACTTAGCTTTAAGTATTAAACTGTGTAGGTTGGCTTGTTAAGTGTATGCATAGTGTAAGGGGTATATAGTGCATATTTTTTGGCAATATAGTAAGACTGCTGTGTTAGGAGTTGCAGAGGATATAGAAGAAAGCAACAAGAGTAATCTAGGGAGTGTGATCTACAGGAGAAGTTCAGATGGGGTTGGTTTTTTGGAGTGTGCAGTAGAGAAGAGTGGGAGAAGACATTAACCTTGAAATACCTAAAAAAGCTGTTGTGAAAGGAATGATTTGTTTCTTATGATTTAGGGACAAAGGGGGCAGGGAAATCTGTAGCAAAGAAGACTCAGATTGGATAGTAGGAGAAACCCTGGGAAAAGATTAATTGGAGAGTCCGTGAAGCTTCGATCATTAACATTTTGACAAGGAGGTTGGGGAAACCTTTCTCAAAGGCTACTATGGCTGTTGATTCAGCTTTGGAGGGGATATGCTGGCAAGAAGACCTTGTGAGGTTCCCTTCCTGTCTTGCCTTTTGTAGATAAGGTTAGAATGAACACTGGGCCACCACCTGTGCTTCAAGGTGCAATTCAAGTAATTGGCTTCATTGATCTTCTTGTTCTATTACTGCACAGAAAATAACTCTGGTTTTGCTTCAATATTATTTACTCTGGGAAAGGTTGGATTAAATCCTTTCTGCACAGTTAGGAGCACAGTTGTTATTTCAAGATGTTTCTTTCAAAGTTGTTATGTGTTTTTTGTAAAGGGTAAAGATGACTTTACAGGTTTCCCTTTCTACTTTCAATGACGCATTGTGCTTAAGGTGGAACTGGGTATTTGGATGGTCCCAATGATAATTCAAACTGCCCAAGGCGTAGGGAGCAAGTACTAGATAAAGTTTGGGGCTCTAGGTGGCTTAGTACCCCATCTTGGAGAAATTATCTGTACTGAGTTTCCACTCTGCTCCAGAATTGAACAAACCCCATAACTAATTACTAATTTAGATATGATAGCATTTAACCTTTTTATTGACATCAGCAGTTCCTGGTGTGTGGGAAACAAAATCCAGATGTCAAACTTTATCGGGGAATGTTTTCAGGAGCAAAGAACTGCTCAGTAGTTAATGATACACACAATTTTGGTAGGTTGTCTCATGCACTGACTGTCCTCCAGCAACACTGCTATGTCTGCATTTTCTTGCCTTCCTGACCCCATTCTTTCTCTAACACGGGTCAGCAACTACTAAAAATGGTATTGTATACCCACAGGGATAGAGGGTTCCAGATTCTGCTGTGATGTCTGTGGGGCTGTCTCTGTGTTGTTGAGTGTTATCTCTAAGTAACTGCATTCAGCTGCAGATGTGGTCATCTTACAGCAGGGAGATAACTGGGGAATGATTAAGATATATATAAATCAAATGCTGGACCAAGAGAAAATTGAAGCAGGCTTTAAACATCCTTCTCATTAGACTCTGCTATAAGCTGTTCATGGGCATGGGAATACAATTTAAAAGTTGTTCTCGCGAGCCAAAGATTGCCTGTTGCTTCTCACTGGAAAAATGCAGTCTGATAGAGTCTTAAGAGGCTTGTTCCAGTAATTGAACTGTTTCAAACTGCTCTCTAGAACAAATTTATGTGTCTTCATATAAAGTTTCCAAGGCCCACTGCCTTGCTGCAGTGGAGATTGTTTGTAGTTTGGTTGTTGCTCAGTGGCATTATAGCAAGGGGGGATCTGGCCTTCCTACAGAACACTAATAGTAGCAGTGGGGCTGGGGGACATGTTTCCCTTCCTAGGGCGAGGGTTGGAAAACAAGCAGAGTATCTTGCCAGCATCACCTTGTGAACAAGCCTATGGGTTGTGTGAGGGTAAAGAGTAGGTACATTTGGTCAAAGATCCTCTCTTCCCTGCAGTGTTTACCTAGTGATTCAGAGGAAGACAGCTGGTGGATTAGGAGGAATAAATTAAATTAAAAGAATGAGGAGTAGCACACTCTTCTAGGCTTATGCTATAGCTGTACTGCAGTAATGATGTACTCAGAAAATATTTTGCCATGCCTTTGTTGGGAAATAGACCTTTTGTCATCAGAGAAACCTTTGAATCATGATGGTATTTCAGAGAGAGGATCATGGACGGAGGGGGTTACAGACTGAATACAAATTTTAGAGTTCCTTTCTTAAAAGCAGAAGTGAATTTTCTCTTTGTAGATGTGCTTTAGTGTGAGAAAGGAAAGTGATGTAATTGTGATGGTTTGGAGTGAAACTGAGAGAAAGAATGTTTTGGATCTTGAGTCCTTTTTGGACAAGGTAGATCTTGTCACAACATGATTCAGCCTGCACTCTTCCTCCCTTTGCTTGCTAACATGAGATACAACTGCTGCTGCTGTATCTCTAATGCAAGATGAGGTGGTCAGCCATGAGTCCACTGAGCAGTCCTGCGTGCTTACTTCTCTTGATGTTAACCCCTGGTGTGACCTTGCCTTCCTGATGGCTTAGGAATAGTGTCTGCTCTGGGCTCTCTGTCACATTGTATAATTTGGGGTTTTGTTGTGTTATCGAATGAGGAAATATCTGGAACTTTCATATGAGAATTTTTCTGCCTAAAACTCACATTTCCAGGTAACTAATTCTATGATCGTGTTGAAAATGTTGCCTTTTGTGTCTAGGAAAATATTGACAGGAGGTTAAGCTAGATGCAAGTGTTTAAAATAACAAAGCAAAACACCCAAAACCAAAAACCCTCTCAAACTAAAAACAAACAGAAAACCAACCAAACAAAAAAAACCAAAACAAATCATAGCAAACTTTTCTTACTGCAGTTGCATTTCAGTTTATTTTCAAGAGGGACATAAAATTGTGATTATTCTGCGAGACAAGGTGGACATGAGTTTGAGGAAGTAGCACCAGTTGTGAGATGGAATTCACACTATTTTCATTCTCCAAAAAGGAGAGGAATAGAGTAGTTAGGTCAGGAAGCCATCCTCACACAGACCAAACTCTGTTCTCACCTGGGTTTGATTTCACAGGTCAGCTTTTTGTAGGTTCTAGCAATAGCTCTGGCCAGGGGTATCAAATGTATTTCATACACAGCCATGCCTATGTATGGTGGAAGCCTTCTCATGATTTCCAGGTCAGTTCTTTAGTTGTCATAATTTTGAAACTAAGAAAATCTATGATTTCATCACTACCCCAGTCTTTGTTATCAGTCCCAGAACCCATTGCTCAGGAGAGTAACATCCTGAGAACAAACTGTTCTGCCTCCTAAAAGGCTGGATTAAACTGAAGTTGGCTAAAAAGTGAAGTTGTAGATTTAGTGGTGAAGTCATTGGCACTGTGATGATCCATGACCATAGTACCAAAGGTTCCTGGATATCGGTACCCAGGCCCATTCGTAAGTGACAACTCGTAATTTTGGTGATCGCAGCCAGTATGATGAGAAATGATGGGTAAAGGGAAAAATTCACATACTGTGCCTAAAATATTGTTTTCACCTCAGCCAAAATCTGGAAAGGCCAACATTGAAGGACTCTATTTTATTGCTGGGGGCTGGGAATACTAACTATAATACTTTTCATAATATCTCTGCCAATACTTTTTTTTTAGTTGTGAATTCATATCTTCTTTTTGCCTCTCTCTTCTTCTTTCTGTTCACCATTAAAAGAAGTGCACGTGGGGAGAGCATTATTCTTTTACCTGCAAGAGAGCTTTCTAACCTTCATCAGATGGGAAATGTCATGCTGTACTGAAATAAGCCAAGTTGTGCCTGCTTTGATTGTTTCACTGTTGATGTTTTTAACATTATGCAACTGGGGATCTGTAAGGTTTGGTGAGGAGAAGGAGCTCAAACCTTTAATGTTACTGTGAGGTTGATAATGAAAACTCACACAGCTCAGAAAATGGATCCTGGAATGGACTGGGGACAGTGCTGTGTACAGAGCGATTATTCCCAAGAACAACAATTTCCAGTTCAAACAAGCTCAGGCTGTATTTACGGTGAAGGGATACTGGGGTCAAGGGGATTGTTTAAGTTCTGATATTCTTTGATGACATCCGCTGTGTTTTCAGCAGGAAAGATAAGCAGGTGCCAGGAACATAGTCTAGAAATGGTAGTTTCCTGCCTTCAGTAGAATTGCACCTGCTGAGTTCAGAAAGGGAGTTGAGGGGAAAAAATGTCCCATTTTTGCAGTCTGTATTTGAAAGGAAAGAAGGCAGACAGAAATGTAATTAATCAAGGTGCAAGGAAACAGGATTGTACAGACATTTATATACATCATCTGCACGTATAATGGCTGTGGCAGCTGCATGAAAGTGTTTGTGAAGTGGCTGCTGTCTGACACAGTGGAAGTCAGAGCTTTACAAGGCTCAGGCAGGTTGAAGGTGGGGGGATTGCTACAGGGTGATGGGGGTCCCAGTTTCCCTCATCCTTTGGTTTTGTTCTGATTACTGCAGAGCTGAGAGAAAGAGTGGATGACAGAGGGCCAACACAGTTTGCTGATATAAACAGAAAGCTGATTTGTAAAGATTTGTGTGCTTGCTTTGGGGCAGTTTGTGAGTAAATGGGCACACCTGAATGGATAAAACATATCTATCCTCTTTGCATTTGTCTGCCATCGTCCTGTATGGGACTGCAGTTGCTGGCAACACTGGCTATCTCCAGCAAGAGGAAGCGATGAGGTCTGTTAATCATTTTGCTTCTCTAGGCTATCACAAAGACACTGCATTGCAGCATTGCCCCCTAAGTCAGGCTGATGCTGTGTGCTGCAGTTTAGCCAGGCATACACAGTATGCCAAATACCAAATGTATGTGCATGGAATATCCATCATTGCTGCGCCCACATGGTCTTGTGAACTTAAAACACATCCTGATTTGTTGTCATGAATTTTATAGCATGCTAAACTTGTATGATCCCCAGTATGTGCAATGTGCCTCACTCACTGATTTTAAACGCTAGAATAATCCTCTTTTAAAGCTCCTTTAGAATATAGCAGCAATACTCTCTCTATTCTCTTCTGTCCCTGAGCTCTGGATTTTACTGAAATTGCTGAACAGTAGACCATCATCACCTGTGACTGCATCTAGGAAAATACCTGGTGAACTGATTGTTAGGGAGAGCCACTTCCGATGTGTCGTGGTGTGCATGGCAGTATGGCATGCAGTACGTGCTTTGCCCTGCTGGTTTTTCTTCCCCTTGGTCTCCTCAGCTCACTCTATGCACACTTCATACTTGTCAAATAAAATAAATGGGCTGGGTGCTGAGAGTACTGGTCACTGTCAAAGCACAGATAGATGGCCTTCCAGGCTAGATGGACATCATCTGGGAATTTGGTTTAGAGGTATTTTGTTGGGTTTTTTTCATACCGGAGGAAGAAATTTATATCTTTTGACAGTAGTCTCCTAGGGGACTCCTTCCTTTATTGATATTTCAGTGTTGTCCTTTGATGTAATAATCCTGCATTGCATAGGAGTCACTCAGAAATGATGAAGCTTGGCTTCTGGTGCAGAGGAATACCATCGAAGCTGAAAATAAAAATTATTATTTAAATCTACAAGATAGAGACAACAGCTATGCCATATATAAAAGGAAGATGTTGCTGCACAGAGCCACGCAAAGAAAACAGGAAAATAAGACAGCAGCTTGTTTTAACAGAAATATAATCTAAACTGAAAGATTTTGTATTTATCCTTCATCCAGGCTATGTCATCGGCCAACTTAAAATACATGGATACTTAATAAGTAGCCTTTGCATTGCCTTTTTTTTTTTTTAAATATACCTCCACCATATCCTGCTCTGTAACTGTTTTTTCATTGGGGAAAATAATGTTTGCAAACGTGGATGTTGTGGGTTTTTCTTGGAACTTTATTTGAAAATGGAATAAATCGACTAAGACTACTAGTCAAAAGGATTTGACCCTTGAGAATTTCTGTTGCTTTGTTCAAAAGATCAAATTTTTATATATGACAGTAAATCTCATAGGCAAAAGTTGGGCTGCAAAGATAGAGAATTCAGCTTGACTAAATTGTCAGGGAAAGGAGAAACTGGACACTCTGATTATCATATGTGAACACGCATCAAGTATAAAACATTTGGAAAATTAAGTGAGTTTAAATTTAACTTCTAAATTGGCAAGTTGTGAGTGGAAAAATTCCTTCACAATTTGCTTTAGATTTGAGGAATGGTGATATTTAGACGCTGAGAGACCTAATCATTGTGTAACTAGTAAACCACAGTCCATCCTTCGGTTTATTTGATGATGAAGGTTGAGCATGAAAAGAGTTGCATAGGGCTTGGATTTGTTGTATTTATCCCCAGCTCCTCTGTTGGATACAGTGAAGCTACAGAGATGTTTGGGAAACTGAAACATGCTTCTGGAATTTTGAGCCTGGAGTCTGGAGCAGAGACTAGAGCCAAGTTATTTGTGTTTTTTTTAGATGCTTTGGAAAAACTAAGGGATGGGAAATAGTAAATGTACAATTTCATTTGAGAAACAAAGCATTTTCCTGTGGCATACAGGACCTAAATAAAAGTGCATAAATGGAAACAATAATAGTGGCATATAACTTTGCCATCTCCAGCTGGAGATGGGTTCAACTCCCAGTCAGTCTCTAAAGCTTCCAAAATACTCTGTGTTGCATCCAATGATCTGTAAGCAGTAATGTGTCATTTGAATTCATGGTTCAACATGCACACTTAGCATCTCAGGCTCATGACTTGCTGAAATGCTGATCTTACTAATTCTGCTATTCTTATTTCCTTGCAAACATCCTTAGTAATGAATTCAACTGTTAAAGGCACCTGACCAGAATGACCTTCCCTGAATGCAATCTCATTTTAGCGGGATGATTAATAATGGCTTTGAATTGAATACTTGATGAATTCCAAGAGGAATAATGTTTTCCTTGGAAAAGTTTTCTTTCTATAAGGTGAGATTGCATCTGATGTGTTCAGGTGCAACTTGGACCTGGAGCTGAATGTTGTTTAAAAAATCCCTTCTTTATTTTTTTTTCTCCCCATGATATCTGAAAAATATTGTAATTCATCAATCAACAGGCTCAGTATTTTGAGCTTAATCCTTTAAATTTGATTTACATTAACATGTCACATCTGTACTCTCAGATTCTGCGGGAACAAATACTTTGCAGTAGGCAGCTCTGTTCCTATTACAGGATCAACACTGTGGAGTACATAAGGCTGTAAGGCCTGTCCTTGAATTCTTAGATATATTTTTGTAAGAATATTTCTGTCAGTGTAGGGTTAGAAATTACTTTGGTACTTTCCCTGCCAGCAATTTCATATAAATTGCTGGCAGGGAATTCTGATGCCCTGAGGAGGAAAGGTAGTAAGGACCCACTGGTACTTACTAGGTGTAGGGGACTGCTGTTGGAACTGGTATGAAGCACACTCACAGCCATGCAGTGAGGAAAAGCCTCCACCATCTCCTCATTCAGGTCACCTCTGTGCTCCACCCTTCTTCCATCAGTTTGCAGAGCTGGTCTTCATCACAGGTGATATAGCTGTACTGGATGGTAAAACAATCAGTCCTGAGCTCTGGCAGTGAAGTTTATCCTCACAGAGCTGTAAATACACAACATCAGAGTGAGTTTGAAATTTCCACCCTGTCTCTGCCCATGAGGTCCTTCTAAATTGAACTAATTTGGCACCCTTCTATTCTGCACCCATCTTCCAGTGGAGATGCTCTTGTGCCTTTGCCTATTCAGAATATAAAGTCTGGATTGCACTTGGCCATGTCGTTTCTCCTTGCTCAGAGCTGATACCCCAAAATTATTCTGAGTAACACCCAAAGAAAAATGACCCTAACTCAGGGCCTGACTTTGCCTTCTTTTTGTAATGTGGGATTCAAATGGGTGCTGCAAGGACCTGAGCCCTTAGCTATCATGGTGGTTGTAGTTAAATAATATTAATCCTTGAGTTCCTGTTTTCCCTCCAGAAATATTTGATAGTTTGATGTCAGAGATTTTCTTAGAAAACATTAAAATATAGACAAAGGGATTTCCTAAAGGTAAAGCACTTTTACCACTATTTTTAATGAAATGTAGTAATGTTTTAAATGAAATGTAGTCCCAGTACGAAACCAGAAGATCTGTTGTGTGTTACGTGAAGCCTGGTCATTCAAAATAATGTCAACAAAACAATCTCTCTGCCCCCTGAGACTTACACTTGATAATGCACAAGAGCGATTGAAAGTCTTGTCATGGCATTCATTTTTAATTACTTCTGTGGTACAAGGTCATAGATATAAGCCACTTGTCAGCCTGGATAGCTTCACAAAGATAAAGACTAGATTTATAGCATTATGCAGAATTCTGGGAAAAAACAAAGGTCACATTTTTCAAATTTAAGTGTTCAAAGTTAGCCTCTTCAATCCATCTTCAGACACTTACATAAACAGCCTGCTTTTCTGAAATGCCAAGCAGCCTCTCTTTGAGCTGCCTTTGCTGGAAACAGTGTGTGCCCAGTTCACCCGTGTTACTCCTTCTAGCAGCCAGCTAGTTGTGGGTTTGCCTGCCTTGGACCAGGTTCGGGTCTTGAATAGATGTGTCTTAACCCATGGTGGCTGCATTGCCAAAGGCTAAATTCTTATCAAGGCAATTCTTCATTCTTTATTGTTCAAGTTATAGTACAGATGACTCCATTGTAGAAAGGCTCATGTCTCTCTTTTTTCTTTTTTTTTTCCTGATTTCTTTTTTCATTTTTTTCCTCTTTTCTTTTTAAACCAGTGACACAACTGACTGTTGTGAAAATAACATCATGAAACTGGTGTTTCCATACAAAGTTGGCATTACTGAATGCAGTATTATAAAGACTTTTGGGATGTGAATTGTTTTACTTCCTGGTTACAATTCTTCATAAAAATGTCTTTAACCTTTCTTTACAGTGTTGCCTTTTCCAGGCCAGTAGTTAAAGCTTAATATACAGTGGAATTTTCTTGTTTCTAGACTGTGACTTAAAACTGAAGAAAACTGTAAGCTTTATGGCAACAAAGGCTTTAGCAAAAACTTAACTTATGAGTTCTTAGTCTTCTGAGGGTGGACTTGGATGTAAAGACATCATAAAGGCACAGAATCTTTGAAGATATAAATCAACCAGAATTTCCTACAGCATGTTTACATTCTTTCCTTTGTTTACTAAACAAACAGGTACAAGAAAGGAGGCACTATGGAACCTTGGGTTTCTAACTCTCCTGTGACTGCTCATAGCAAGTTGTTTAAGAAGTGAAGCAAACATCACAGCTAAATCAATACAATTAAAGTAGACAAAGGCAGTATGAGATTTGGGAAGTAACAGCACTTGTACTAAGAAAACTCCAATTAAGTCCCAGGAAAGTAGCTGCAGAGGCAGGAGAAATAACAATTCCTGAGGGAATACAGGGACACGTTTTCTATTCAAGGTCTTCATTTGAGAACTGGTGATGACTAGAAGCATTGGTTTTATCCAAATTGTTCAAGCCCTGTTTTAGTTTGCTTTCCAGAGGAGAACATAAAGGTTCAGTGGGGCACTGTGTGGGTATGTTTGGGCATCAACCAGGGCTTTGGTTCAGATGAAGTAATGGCAAAGCAGTAATACCTGGTAGCAGTACGATAGCGGGATTCCTCTGTTTGCATGTGCATACAGGCAAGTTTCACAAACTCATGCAAACAAAGGACAAGAGAAGCCCAAAGGTGACTCTTAGGAATGATGGCCATGTGCACTGCAGTAGTGGCAGATGTGGAGATCAGACAGG
Organism: Heliornis fulica; assembly: GCA_013399135.1. Classification (NCBI taxonomy): domain Eukaryota; kingdom Metazoa; phylum Chordata; class Aves; order Gruiformes; family Heliornithidae; genus Heliornis; species Heliornis fulica. Next base: position 97,157 of record VXBZ01002448.1, on the reverse strand, counting down.
GGATCTCTGGGAGTCATGAAAACAGTGTGTCTTTTGTGGGTTGTTTTGGGGGTTTTTTTGTTGTTTTTTCTTTGTTTTGTTTATTCTTTCTTTCCAGATTGCTGATTTCCAGTTTGCAGGATGTGCCTATAAGGTTTTGAAAAGCTGGAGCAGATGCTTTTCTAAAAATAAATTTTAAAAAATGCCTGAAATCTCACTGACAAAGCCCTTTCAGACGCACCTTTTTCAGGCTTGTCAGCTGCACTAACACCCTTTGATGTTGCTTGAACCTCCTATGTTTGCTGAAGTAGGTGCTGTCTGCTGTAAGTAACTATTGTTCTGACTTCCCCTCTCATTTGCTTCAATTTCCTCAGTTGTTGTTACACTTTTGGGAAAGAATGGGTGGACATGGAGACATGGACATGGTATTTTCATCTTTGCAGGTGAGCTGAAAGCTCATCCGAGGTTGCTGCTGATCTGAATTGATTCTGGTCATGCTCTACTAAGCAGTGTCAGATATGTAGTCTTCCAGCCTGCCAGTATTTTGGGAGGCAGTTGTCTGATGTAGCGTTGTTGTTTTTCACTTCAAGGGAGGGAAGCTTGGTCTAGGTTTGATTTTTACTTCAAGGCATAGCAGACACAGGACTAAGCAGCAGAGTTAAATGGACAGGTAAAAATTCAGCATGGGTTTGCAATGTCAGTGTTTGTTACCTGTTAGAAACAAGAAACAGCCATTTTAAACTTCTTCAGAAGAAACTTTAAAAAACTTATGATGTATTACTTCATCTACTCCCCCTCACCCCTTAAATAGCAGCTACATCATGAGTAAGATGACTTGTTAGGGTCAGTGAATGACACGCCTGGTATTCCAACCAGTACATCCTACCAAGGATATAGTAAAGAACGTGCTGTCAGACTAGAAGGGATTTGTCTGCTAGCTTTGATTGCTACAATTTGATTCAGTGTTCAGATTGTGATACGGCTTAACGCTCTGAACCAGAATTGGCCCCATCATGTTAAACACCATTCAGACATAAAGTAAATAGCATTTCCAAAGACGTCCGTCCGAAGAACGAGAGCAAACAGGTCGGTTCGGATGAGTAATCAGACCTGAACAAATAAACAACAAATACGTAAAGCAGGAGGACATGCCTGCTTTTTCCCAAGTCAGTAGCTGTGTCGGGAACGTGGCTTGAAAATAAATAGTTTGTATGCAGAATAGGAGGGGATTTTCGACAAAGAATCAGGCTTTGGATCAAGAAAGTACATTTATGTGACTCCCTATCTGTTTTTTATTGCTTCAACTCTCCTTCATATCCAGTTAAACTGCTCCCCGTTTTTTCTCCCACTCCTAACACCACTCAACAAGCAAGGAAGGGACTGGAGGCAGATTTCTGCTGTATGTAAGCCAAGGTAAAGCAGACCAAGCTGCAAGTGGTAATGTGGGAGTCAGAGCTGCAGAGCCATTCATAATCCGCATCTCTTCCCCATAATTATCTCTGCTACCCGAGAGAGCTGAAAACTCCCTTAAGCCTCCCTGCAAGTCATTTAGATTCTAATTGGGATTTAAAAACTCTTGAAACCTGAGTGGGTGGCTCAGTGCATTATTGCTGATGAATGTTACCCTGGGTGATGCACCCAGCAGACCCGCAGAGGCCCTGGGTTCAGCCTTCCATTGAAAAGCTCTGTCCTTTCTGGTTTTGAGCATGGATTTGCTTTTTGCCTCAGCTAATTAGGAATTGGTTTCATTTACAACAGCAATTCCATTTGTGGCATTATACCAAAATGTTAATTTAATTTTGTTATGTTGAATCCTTTCCCTTCTTAATGTTTCTTTAAAATGGAGGTGATAAAGCTTGATTTCTCCACTTAAATTCTTTTCCCCATTCTTCATTGTTTTTCCCCACAAAAATGTGCTGAACACAGCTTTCTAACCCACTCAGAAGGGTCATCATGAGGACCTTAGCCCTCTAAGGCTTGGCTGTGCAGGCCCATGTCCCAAGTTGTTTTGGTTTTTTCCACCTCTCACAAAGCTCATACTAACTGGTCATTGTTCCCTCATTGCTAATTCCCCACCAGACATCCCTCTTCCTGTTAAACCGGCCCACAACCATAAGCAGAATGATGTGAAGGGTCCATCAGCACAGCAAAGAGCTGGAGAATTGCACTGCTGGGGCAGAAGTGGGATGACATCACTCTGATGGATTTTACTGTGGCGGCTGCATAGGGACCTCTGTATATCAAGCAGCTAATAAATGAAGCACATAATACACAACAGGGCTGATGGAAGCTGCAGCACCACTGTTGAATCTGTTTCTATGGGAGATGAGGGTTTAGCTGTTTGGAGTGGGTAAAGAGGAGGGTGGAGAGGCTCTTTTCACCTGGGCAATGTAGTCTGGGTTTAGTTTTCTGGCCCATGCAGCCCTTTCATTTGTTCATCATCCTCAATGGAGGATGGACTAGTCCCTTTGCCAGCTGCAATGCACTTTCTGTGGGCACTGTGCACAACCACAGCAGTCCCTGCTCAGTGAGGCAGAGGGAATGATGTTGTTAGCTCTGAATTAATTTGCTGTGTGAGTGTAAATCAGGCTCCAACTGTTATTTTGGTGAATTATTGTAAATGTAAATGCTACAGAGGCAAATTAAATGTGTGAATGTGGTACTGAAAAAATACATTTGAAAGAGATACTTCAAATACACAAAAGTTGTTCCCTTTGTCATTAAAGTAATGGGCTTTTAATAAAATATGGGTGCTCTTGGACTTCAAAGATGTCTGTAATCATCATGGATTCCTGTCCTAGCCTTAACCCTAAAAACTACAGACTGTAAGTCAAGTGAAAACAGATCCCCCAAATTTTGGTTGAATTGCCTCTAGCCCATTTTATCATCAATCCTGGGTTATTGTTCAGGCTGCTTACCCAGGCACCTGGTTGGAGCTTCTCACCAAGGGTGAGCTACTGGGATTTATTCCAGTGTGACATAAATCTATGTGACTTTGAGAGATCTCTGTTAAGAGATGCTGGTAGGTATGGGGCTGGTAGATATGGTAGTGCCCAACTGCTCTGAGGAATCTGTTCTAGAAATTTATTTTGTTTTTCTCCAGTAAGCAGGTGGATTTTTTTTTTTAATTTATTTTGGTCATGGTAGGTTGTTTTTTGGTTGGTGTTTTGGTTTGTTTGGGGTTTTTTTCCAACAGCACTTGCGTTCACTACTTCTTGGCATTTAGAATGCACAAAGCAGGTCCATCTTTTGAGAAAGAAAATGAGCTCAGACATGGTGAACAGCATCACCTGTACTAGGTGACATTAGTCTTAACTGAAATCTGGACTACAGTTAGGATTCATTCAGTCAGCAACCTATGGTAAATCATCTAATCCCAAGTTCTTTTTGTTCCCTTCCGGGTAGATGAATAACACAAGGCTTCTCTCATTTTTACCTCCCTGCCATCCTCTGATTATTAATGTTGAGGTTGCCCCGGTGTAGCCCTACGTTTTGTTCTCTAGTGTCAGATAGGCTCGATAGTGGCTCTCAAGAGTAAACACCCCACCATACAGGTAGTACAGATAATACGAATTATCCAGGCTTACCTATAAGCAGGATGCATCTGGCAGGCCACTATCTGGGGCAGCTCGGAGCCATGCAGCCATGGTTTATACTGCAGCCATGGTATGGCTTGTCCCGCTGCAGGCATGGATGCACCTCAGCTTTCTGATGAGATGGAGAGTCCTGTGTAGGAGAAGTACCTCTCAATGTAGCCTGACATAAACCTTTTATGTGCTTCCCTTCAGCAAGGTGGGGGGGAACAAGCAGAGCCTGCCAGAACCCTTCCCACCGCTGACTGCTTATGCCTGCATACAAAAGCCTGTGGGAAGGTGTAAGGGTGAACCCATCAGCCTTCTTTCTCTGGGCTATTTTGATCAAATTTAGTTTGATTTTTACAGAATTCTTCCCTGTTTTGTGACTGTCCTTGAATCTAGCCTGCCTCGGTGCTGTCTGCTCCCTCACCTGAACACAGAACACCTGTTCCAGTGAGGTTTTCAGTGCCATTCTTTGTACAACTTTTGATGCTCGATATACCCAAGTTTATTCCTTGCAGAGTCAGGCTCTTGACACCTTATTCTATATTCAAATGCATGAAAAAGGGTTTATGCAGCATTCCTTCATGAGCTACTAATTGCTAGAATTATCCATCTGTTTTTGTAGTTTAATGACATAAATCCCAGGCTTGGGTTTGGACTACCAGTGGTACAAAGCAGAGTTTTAATACTTGCACAGACGGTTGTAATAATAAATGTTGGTGGCAACTCCTCCCTGCATTCCTGTGTAGGGGATTTGTTGCCATATTCAGTGAAATGTATCAGGGCAACCATATAAAAATGGAGAAATCTGCTTGAGATAATTGGATGTTCAAAGTTATTTTATTGACAGCATGTTGGTTTTTTGGTGTTGCCAGATTTCCAGGGACAGGTTAGGTCAGTGGTTTTGGAGAGACATGGAGAGGCCAGATGTTGGATTTCACTGTTAAGTGGAGATGAGCATTTTAGGGGTTGGCCATGAGACATTGAATCAACTACCTTGCAGCTACTGCTGTGCTGTTGAAGCTGATAGACTACTTCAGCAATCTCTGCTACCTTGTCTTGTGTAGTGCTTGCTTCTTTTCTACTTGACCTACTTTATGCAGTGTATGTTGAGTCACCACCTACATTAAAGCCTTCATTTTTCTACTTCCTTGATGGATTTCTAGTGCATTGGGTCACTGTTCCAGACTACTGTTTCATTTATTTATCTGTAACCATGTCTCACATGTAAGCTGCTTCAGAGCAAATCCATATATTTCATTAGTTTTAGCCTTCTCCTGGTACATAAGTTAGTTTGGGAAAAATGTGTAATGGCTGTCTTGGGCCAGTCTTCCTCAAGGATTGGGAACTTTTATGTGACTAAACTGTGGGTCTTGGTGAAATACATCCACGTAGACTTTTCTGCCAGGAGAACTAGTCTAAAATGCAGTAGCAGGTTTTGAAACTGAAGACAATTGATGAGCTTGGTAAGTTCAGAGAAGAAAAACAGATCTCTAGTAAAAGCAAGCACAGCTTTCAAGGCACTTAGCAGAGGTAAAGAGCGTTTTAAGTAATACAGATAAATACCTCCCTGGAGCTTTTGCTTTTTCATCTAAGCACTGATCAGAGAACAAATAGGAAAGCATGGTGAGGAAAAAACAAAAGCTTAAAAAATGTCAATGAACATTTTTCAACCTGAAAATTAGTTTTAGCAGTGAAAACAGCAATGCATAAGGCAAAAGCAATGAAGCTGTGCATAAAATAAAGGAAAAGATCAGAGGGATGCAAAAAAAAGTTTTGAATTAAGTGACTGCTAACTACTTTCTTAAAATTTATTTATTTTTACTTGTTCTTGAAAATAATTTTTAATTTTTTTTTTTTGTTGTTGCTGTACTAATACACTGAAAGTTGTTTGTTACTATCACACAAATGTTTTTCAGTATGCAGGCAAAAAGTACCACTGTAATGCTTTAAAAAATTAAGGACAAACCATGGTAATTCTGCATAAAATGGTAGTATCACTGTGGCGTTCTGCTGGTTTCAAGCTTTATATTAATGGCTTAGTTCTTAGCCCCATAACTGCTTTATATGTTACCTGCACACTAGCATGCATTTGGTAGAGAATTTCCGTATAATGATATGATGCGTCAGAGCAAAGCTGTGAAAATGCTCGATTTTTTAATTTTTTTATATTTTTTTGTGAAATGTCACTTAAATTTGAATGGTTGGGTAGTTACACACTTTCACAGAAAACTGCTTTAATCATAAGCTCGTGTGCACCTCCACGTCTTGAACTGCCACCGATACCAAGTGGAGTTCCAGGTTTAGACAATGAATACATCTTTGCTATGTTGTGTGTGTTTACCAAGTTCAAAGCATAAACAATCAGTATTTAATTCAAAAATAGCTCATATGCCAGTCATTTTGATGTCAAGTTACTGCAATGAGCTGATAGCTGCTGCTGTGCTGAATTTATACCTCACTGTGTTATTAGAAGCAGTCAAGGGATGCAGTCTTAACAGAACATCCCATGTAATGAAAGCATTGATGGGGATGGAAGATCTTTGCAGGTCTTGCTGTAACCTGAGACAGCACTGTGCTGTCAGCACTGTATTTCTGGGAAGCTTTGCTTTCAGTTAATAAGAAGATAGTGAATGTGTAGGCACTCATTTTTGGCCCATTGACATAATGAGGTTGGTGGATGAGAAACAGACCATGAACCAGCATTATGCTCTTGCAGCTTGGAAAGCCAATGGTCTCCTGGGCTCCATCAGAAGAGGAGTGACCAGCAGGGACAGGGAGGGGATTGTCCCTCTCTACTCTGCCCTCGAGTGGCCCCATCTGGAGTGCTGTGTCCAGAGCTGGGACCTCAATTCAAGAGAGATGTGGAACTGTTGGAGAGGGTTCAGAGGCCACAGAGATGATCAAGGGCTGGAGCACCTCCCCTGTGAGGACAGGCTGAGGGAGCTGGGCTTGTTCAGCCTGGAGAAGAGAAGGTTGCAAGGGGACCTCATTGCAGCCTTCCAGTACTCAAAGGGAGCGTAGAGACAGGAGGGGAATCAGAATTTTACAAGGGTAGAGAGTGGTAGGACAAGAGGGATGGATTGAAGCTAGAGGGGGTAGGTTTAGGTTGGATATCAGGGGAAAGTTCTTTGTGGAAAGAGTGATGAAGTGCTGGAACAGGCTGCCCAGAGAGGTGGGGGATGTCCCAACCCTGGAAGTGTTCAAGGTCAGCTTGTGTGGGGCCCTGAGAAGCCTTGTCTAGATGCAGGCCTGAACATTGGTGGCCCTGTCTGGGGGGAGCTCATTGATCCTTGGAGTCCCTTCCAACCCAGATCAGTCTGGGATTCTGTTAGGTTCATAAGATTTACTTGCATTTTGGAGTGAAAGGAGGGCTTGAGACCAGGCAGATATGCCCCAGACTCTGACTGGTGTTTTTTCCTATCCAAGATGTACAAGATCAGGTTCAAAGTCTTTATTGTTTGGGGTTTTTTTCCCACCTGTTCTGCAAAAAATTTGAGTATGACATCATGAGGAAAGTGGACAGCCAAGATTGTCAGCAGAAGTGCTGATAGCAATACCTGTGTGTTCTCTTCATTCAGTTCTACTAATGTAGCCATGTCGAGTCTGTTAAACTAAAACTGGCGGCTGTTCTCTGCCCCATGTTTGTGTTAGCTGCCTACTTCAAGCATAGAAATCTTGTTGAAGCCCACCTCTTTGTCATGGAAACTGTCGCCCTAGGAGTCACTAATCCACATGAATATGTCAGCAACTGTTTTCTTTAATCATTGACATTTCCCCACATTCTGAGAACAGAAAGTTTATGCTCGGTAGACTGTATATGAATGGGGTGAATGAATGATCGGTCAACACGCCACTGAAGGGTCTTTGCTAATACCTCAAGGAGACATTAGGAAAAGGTTCCTGCCTGTGAAACAAATTAAGTGCCATTTTCTTCTGTGCAGGGAGTATGAACGTGATATTTTTATTTCTCTGAGGCTTATGCATATACCTTGAGATTTCAGTGCTTGTTCTAACTGACTAACCCTCTGTTACCCGTAGCTTATTTGGGGCTGCACTGAGCAGAACAGCCTTCCCATGGTAATAACGGATACTTCTATAACAAACATGTTTCTTAAGCCAAAAAAATGGTTTTCAAATTAAACATGTGGACAAAGAGGAATGTGAATGCTTTACAAAAAAGGCTGAGAGTTTCCTTAGTCTGATATGGTTGGTAAATGATAATCATCAAGGTGTGAATTGGCAGACATGAGTTTGTTGCCTAGTGAAGTTTCCTGTAACACAGCGAACAATAATGAAACATTTGTGTCATTTCTGCCCTGTGTCTCTTTTCAGAGCCTGTTTTCTTACTCTTCCTTGATCTTTTTGTTGCAACATGAAGAATTGTTGTTTTTTTTTTCAAAATCATACTTTCCAGTCTTGAAAAAGACACGATCATTTATGGTAACAAAACATGAAAGGAGAAAAACGGCCATGGACTAGGCCGGAATCGTGTCCTGAAATTGCCTACGTAGTTTCCTTGTCTTTTTTTCCCTCATGCTGCGTTACACTGTTCCATGCTTCAGAGAAGCTCATGTAAGTGATGTAGGGCTGCTAAGGATCTCGTGGCCTGTACCAATTTGTTGTTCTTATTGTTGCAGTGATCACTGATGGGGCACTGGATAAGACAGCTCTGACTGATGATGTGGGAAGTGAGGAGGACTTGTATGAGGACTTCCGGAGCTCCAACCACCGCTATGGCCACCCTGGGGGAGGCGGAGAACAGCTTGCCATCAATGAGGTATTGTGATGGTTGGTTTCTGACAGGCAGGATAAGGGACGTTGGCAGTTCTTGTTACAAGCTGTAAGAGAGGACAACCAAACTGATAATGGCAAAGTGGATGTGGCTTCAAATGTCATTTACTGGGTGTACCACTTACAACCGGGTAGTGACAGAACAATGATATAGGGTAATGCAGAGCCAGAGTTCCTGAGCAGGTAACTCAGGACCTGTGAGTTGAGGGGGAGAGGAGACAAGAAGTTGAAAACCATTAATGAGCAGCCTGGTCAGGCCTAAACGAAACACTGAACAAACCTGGTCTACATAGTACTTTCGTGGTAGATGAGAAGGGTGCAAAGTTTAATGTAGGCTTGGTCTTCACTGCTGCTTCATGTCCTCAGTAGATTCACTCTAGGGCTATGAAAGGCATGCCTGTTTAGTCAGTGCTTTTAGCTGTATTGTTTTGGTTTTTTTATAGTGATGGTGCTGTTTAACTTGGATCAGCAATTTAAAAATGTACCACTTAATTTAACTGATGTGATGAGCAACATATTAACAGGATTTAAGATGTTTTTTCTTCCAAAATACAATGACTTTGTCTAATGCTGCGTTTGAGTTGGCATCCTACTACACACAGAATGCTTTTTTTTTGGTGCAGTAAACTAATAAGCTTTTTCATTGGAAGAGTGGAGCATGTTCACCATATGAGTAATCTCTTGCACTCTTACACTTTGTTTCTCCTTTCTCTATACCCTGTTGCCATTATATGACCTTCACAAGATGTGAAGGCAAAGATAAAAGATGTATTACGTTTTCTTGTGGCTAAGCTATAACTGAGGCTGTGTTGACTGAAGCTCTGTGTCTGTACATTTAATACATACAGCAGTGGTACTTCTGGGCTCTGCAAAAGCTCCAGAAAAACTGCACAGTGAGGATAATGGCTTTTCTTCAAAGACAACAGCAGCAAATGGTCTTCTAGTTGTTTTCCTTCTGCTATTTGCTTAGAATCCCTGAGTATAGCCCTGGGTCCCTGGGGTGAGGAAGAGATTCACTGTATTTTCTTCCCCTATTGCTTATATCCAGGGCCTATCAAGCCATGGTCAGAGCTTTCTGACATACCCTCAGCTGTTTTGGGATGTTGTCGCTGGCAAGCAATCATTAATAAAGACCAGAAAACCCTTGACTAGCATTCTCCCACCTTTACCCCATATGTTTGTGAGAGTCCTAGGCAGGGGTCATTGCCACAGGGTGCATTGAGTGTGGGAGGAGGAACCTGCTTCCCTCCCATTCAGGTGCTTACCTCCACGGGTCTTCCCATTCAGATGCATCTCATCAACTATAACATCCTCTGGATTTTTGTCTCCTTTTAAAGAAAAAAGCACAATATTTTACTTTTTCTTAAGAAAATGTTTACAACCCTCTACATTTTTGGGAAAAAATTAATTTGGCAGTGAGTCTATACATCCATCATGCATACTGTGGTTTTCACTTTGATCATTCGTTATTATTGAGAACAACTGTTTTGTTTTTCTTAGAAGTTTGTTTTCTTAGAGTAAAATTCCATCATTTACCTTTTAATCAAGAAAGAAAATGAATGTATCTAAAGCAGGTGTAACTTGTATAGTCTTTGAAGTGTATGTGGGTTTTCTTGGCCAGTAGACTGCAAGAAAAGAGATTATTTTTGGCTTGTGCTCTAGAAGATTGCCTGTTTAGGGGCCAGCAAAACTGTAAGAACAGGCTGTACATTATTTACTTTGTCAGCTGGTTTGTACAGCTAATTAATCCATCACTTGGCTTCAGTGAGCCTTAACAAAGTGCTTTCCTACACAACAACTTGATTAAACAAAAGAGTACAGTAAAATATAACATCTGTGAGGTGAAAGGCTAAGACTGCAAGGTTGGGATTTTCCAGGAACAGACATCTTGAGTGTTGGAATTGAAATACCTCAAATAGCTGGCAACCGGACAGGTTTATCTTCATCTGCCCTGTTGGACCTAAAGACAGTTATTGATTAATCTTGAGTATTTTCCACAGTAGTGCTAGGAGTGATGTAGGGCAAAGGTATCAACGTCCAGTAGTGTAGTCATCTTTTGTCTGTATTTTTGTTTTATTGTATTCCAAATTGTGTTTTATTGGTTGGGGATAAGGAAACTATGGTAACCACATTATTCTTAGCCTTCTTGGAAGAAGCAGCTTTCAAATAAACAGGGGTTGAAATACATTTTTAAGGCATTTGGCAGACCAAGTGTTGCGCTAAGAAACAAAACACCCAACCACTGAGTTTTAGCTCCTTTTGGATCAAGAGAAAATGGTTGTGAAATAAAAAAAGAAACTTTTCATAAAACTAGAATAATCTATTTGCAGGAAGATTAGAGGGATAAAAGAAACCTGGGAACGTTATATAGAACCCACCGAAGATGTTCAGCATGAATGTCTGTTACAGACAAGGAAAATCAATCAAAAAGCAATAATAAGGGTTTGGGATGAGAAGAGAGGCAGTGGAAGTCCTTTTCTTAGGGCATCTGTTTGACATTCTTTCAAGTGCATTCTTGGCGCTTTTGAAAAGAGATTTTTGTGTTTAAATTGCACTTGGTGGAGTTTACTTTGTGTTTGTTCCAGATAAAGAACCTATGCTTGTATCTCTCTGCTTCCACAGTATAATTAGGTAAAATGTGGTAAGAGAAAAATCTATACTGCAAATGTATTATGATTCTGTCTTGATGGTACAAAAATACTACATATAGTCCCGATGTATCTCCAAGCCTCATGAAATGAGTTATTTGTAGACTGAAGTTGAGAACATGAAGGATTAAACATACAAAATGCCTGCCTGCCCAGCTCTCAAGTGATCATGGTGATAACAAGGAAAACTATACTCCTTATCGAGTAATTGGCCTGGGCAGATAGGCTTAGGCCTGTTTGCTTGGAGATATCTGATGTGTACAGAGGGGTGTTCTGTCCCCCTGTGCAAAGGGCCCCTATAGCATTCTGCTTTGGAAGAAATACTGCTTGCTGCTCAACACGTCGAGTAGAGCTGGGCTCCTCGCAGCCCTGCACGCACAGTGCCATCAGCGTCTTGTGCAAGTACTAAGCGTTTGGAAAGTATCAGCAAGACTCCTTGGGGTTTTTCCCTTATCTCTTATGGCTCTGAATTTGATAAGTTTGGAATTTGGTATGCAAAGTCTTGTTCCTGAGGAAATGCCTCACGCCCTGGTTTCAGCAGGCCAGGATTTTTTCTGACATGTTACGCTATTAACTGACGTTTTACAGTGACAATAATGTAGAATGCTGCAGATCTTTGTGCTAACTAGTGCTTGTTGACAGGTTGCAACCGAACTAATTGGTTCCAACATACATGTTTTGGATTTAAGGGTAATTCATAAAGAAAAATATTCAGGAAGAGGCATAAACATTACATCTGCCACATGCCAGAGGGAGCAGATATTGTGATAGTCCTCTCTGTCTTACTGAGCCTTACAACTGGGGCTGTTAAATCTCTAAAGCATTATTCTTGCTCTCAACTCTTTGATTGCAGTTGGGGAAGTTGTGCTAGGCTCACCCACTGCTCCTCCAAAGACAGCCAATTTTATACAAGACAGGCATGTAAACTGGTTTTTGTTTGGGAGGGGGGTTGTTTTGTTTGTTGTTAGAAAAATCAAACAACACACTAGACTCATAAAATGTTAATGCAGATGAAAACAAAACAACATATTTTAATTGTTAAACATGAATAATAACCTTCATAGCATTTTTCACATTATCTCAATAGAAATCTCCTGTGTACTGAGGACAAATTTCAAAAGCCAGAAAAAAATTAATGTTGAAAAATGTTATCATCCTTCTTTAAGAGTGCAGAATAGTTCAGAAAAGCTATGGCCACAACAGATTTCCAGACTGAGAACAGAATTAGAATTATTGATCATATGTAAGCAATATATAACTATCCTGTGTAATCTGGGAGAGGTGATTTATTACTACATTTATATCTTAATGTGAGTGTATGGCTCTCCCAACTGATCCTAAAGCAAACAGAAACCAGTTAACAGATATTCCAACACCACCCTTTTTTTTTTTCTCCCAATGGGCTCAATTCCCGCTTTTGTGTGTTGCGTATTTCTGCAACCAAGGTTGTCAACTGTGGTCCAGAAGCAGCAACTATGATTGATTTGCACTGTACTGTATAAAGCTCAGTGCTGTCAAGGACAAGAAATAATGTTCCCCCGTGGACATAAATCTCTACTGGATACCAAGTGCTTGCGTAACTTTGTATAGGGATCAGATGCAAATCTTCAGAGTATGGAGTCAGAATTGTAACTTCTTTTCCTGCCTGATGGATTTAGTTTTTACAAGTTCTTAGGTCTGCAAACTCATAAGTTCATTTCAGAAGGTTTTTTGCAATGGATTAAAAGCAGAACTGTTTATTCAAATACTCTATAGCAATCACATCTCATCAAACATCAGGATCAGGAGCTAAGTGGTCCCAGGGGTCCCCAGAGCCGTAATTTTTCTTTCTGCAATAGGCAGTTGTGGCTGCTTCGAGACGCTTTCTCATGCCCTTGTCAGTGTTAGGACTTGGTCGTCCCCTGCACAAGGGATGCTCCTCAGCAGGCTGAAGCTGGAGAGGCTGGGTGATAGCAGCCAGTGGAGCTCACTCAGCACTGTAGATTGGTGACATCTGAGGAAAGGCTATCTTGCAAGTGGAAATTGGGGTTTTCGGAATGTAGAAGAATTAAGATCTAAGTTTTTATACTTCCAACCATGTAGTGAGCCCTTAGTAATCCAAATGCTTGTTCCTACACCTGTGTGTAAGAGGCAGGTAGGTAGCTCCCATGCCATGAATAATACAGTCTGTAGCATACACACAGACCACCACCAGGCATTCAACCCACACAGAAGCTCTTCTATAAAACATGTAACTTTTTGCCAGACTCATGCTTTCTATGAGTAGCCCTGTTAATCTGATACTTTTTAGGAACAAACAAAAAAGGTCAGGCTTAGCTTAGTTCTTGGGACAAGAACAGCACAATGGGGGTTTCATGGTTTCAATTCCTAAACAATAAAGTTGAGGTGGCACAGCAGAAGAGCCCCTGCACATGCACAAGGGAATGACTGGGTTGTGGGGTTGGTCTCTGAATGGACATAACTTCTTGGGAGAGCCAAACTGAAGAAGCAGAGCAGTGGAGGTAGCCTCAGAGTTTCACCTCTTTTTGGACACAGGTGTGTACCCACACATGCCCTGACACGTTTAAAGGGGGAAGACACTGCCCAAACTTTCATTTGTGGCTGAAAAACAGATCTAAATACATCACTCAAAGGAAGTAACTGGAGACAGCGTGACAGCATTGGAGTCCTTACATCAGCCCTGCTAGCTGGTAGATTGTAAAGACTAACAGCTCCTGTTAACACTTGCTAGTGGTAGATTGTGAGTATTAGGGGACTGTTAGTAATGTCTGTCATTGCTGGCATTACATATGTTCCCGGTTGCTGGGGTGTAGAGCGAGGCTTGGCTCCACAAACAGTTTTCCCCATGGAGAAAAAATGTTCCAACAATGTTTGAACTCCTAAAGTTACTTGTGCCAAATCATGTCAAAGTCTGCCTGTGTTTTATCCAGCGTATCCTAGAACTCTGTCTGATGCTCTCTGCTGCTTAAAGAAAACATGGCATGTCTAGAGGTGGCAGTCTTTTTATGGCAAAGGCTGCAACTGACTTCCAGTACTTTGGCAACTCATTAAAAGAGCTCTTTTAATCCATACCCATGGCATTGCATACTGTAGGGCTAAGGGTTACGTTTGGAGAAGGTCTTGACTTCCTGCCTGCTGCTTCTAGCCACCTTCCATGTCACCGCTGAGATCTTCAAATTCTTGTCCTGTTGCACTTGAGTTAGGGTGACAGGCAGGCACTAACCCTCAGAGGTTCTGCTGGTCCCTCACGTGTACCTCACATGCACCTGATCACAGGCTCTCTAATCTGCCATCTTCAACCAGAGTTGCCTGCAGAACCTGGTTGTGGAGTGCTTGTATCAGACCCTGTGACACACCAGCCATGGGTAACCTGTGAGGATGAGAGGTATCACCTTTCGTGTGTAAAGAGGGACCTTTGCTTTCAGCTCTCCGCTGCTGTTCTGTGGAACTAAAAGCATTAAAAGCACTGCAAAATTTGCACCCATTCCAAGATTTGAGTTGCTAAAAGATGCTAAAAGTGTAGCATAATTTAAACTGTGATTAATCCTACTTGAAATGGTAGCCTGGTGGTGTGCAAAAACAAGTCTGTTTTGCAGAATCTTGCTGTTACAATTCAGTTTGCCAATGTCTTTATTTTTAAAATAAGTTTGGGGATGTCCATGCCCTACTTCACTAGTTCAATAAACACCTCTAATGGATAACAGCACAATAACAAAGTGGGTATTGGAGTACAAAGATTTGCTGAGAGAAGAGGATAAAGAAAGAATGTGACAAAGTAGGAATGCTGGGTAAAGGTTAGTGTAGAGGTTATTCCAGGTTTAAATGTTTGTATAGAGACAGAGGAGTGCATATATCTGGGTTTATACCTTAACTTGTGCCTCAGGTTTCTCTCAGCATGGTTTTGATATCAGAACATTTCTTGAATTTGTTTTCATCTCTCCAAACCCTGATTTAGAGTAGCTCCTCTCTGCAAAGTTTTATTTCTTCCTAAGCTCCAGCAGACACTTGAACCCCATGGTGGAAAAATAAAATCCCTCCTGACTTTTCTGGCCCTTCGGAGAGCACTGTTAATCCCTCAAAAGATCTTCCCTGTCAGCTTCAGCCCTGCCCAGTGACCAAGGTCCCTTGTACTACACTGAGCAAACTGGGAGCAGAGTTAGCAGAAAGTTCAGCCATGCTTTAATGCAGGGAAAGCACTGGCTTTTTCCTTGCAGTTTTATATTGCCACCCTGAGCAAAGAAGCAAGACTGTGGGATCTGTAGAAGGAAGAAAGATAAGAAAGAACAAGTGAGCTGCTGAAGTGCCAACCCCACTTTTCCTGAGTCCCCCTCCCTCTGGCGCTCTTGGGGCCAGCCCTAGCTCCATGCCCTCTGCATGCCCTGGGAGAGCCTCTGTTCCAGTGCAGGTCAGCCATACACCCACCACCCAGTGCAGCAAAATGAGGAAATGTTACTTGCATTAACCCCACTACACCCACCCCCCAGCACACACACCCTCCGCGGGCAGGGGACAGACAGGCCTTTGTCCCTGGCAGCACGGGCCTGGGTGGCACATACTTGTCAGGCACACTTATCACATGGGGTTGGGGGGTGTGATGGCCTTGGAGGACAGGAGTAGAGCAGCGCTGCTTTCTGGCAGTGGAACATCAAAGTGCAGCTCCTTTCTTGAAGCTTGGGGTTGAGGGGCAGGTGCAGTTGTAGAGATCAGTGACCTAGAAAGGTATTGATGGGGTTATTTTATTTTTTCCAATCATGCTTCCAGATGGTTTTATCTGTAATCTTTAGAGAGAATCCTTTTGCTGGCTATGGCACTGGCAAAAGCAAGCAGGCTGCTTGAGCTACCCATCTCTGACTGAATGTTCTGTTTTTCACATTCCTCCATCCCTAAGGGAAGTGTTGTGAGAAAAGCAGAGGGGCTCCTTGTTCATTTACTGTCGGGACTGTAAATTTCCTGTCCTTGCCTTGCTGATCGTCTTGAAAGATTCTCACCAAGTCTGCTTATCAGCTGTATCTTAATTGTTACTAATTTCTTGGTTGATGGGTAGGCTTTTGGACAACAGCCCATCAGGACTCATTTTTCAGGGAGTGTTGTTCTGCTTCATTTTTTTAATGGCCTGCTGGCTAAACCAGAGGCTCTATAGAACATGCCAGACAGCCCAAAACCACATGGCTGTCTTGAAAACTCTTGTATAGTCAGAAGGAAAGGAGTCCTATGGTCTAGAAACTACTAAAAAAAAGCTTCCTCCTATTCCTACTCACTCCAGCAGCTGCCTCTCTTAAAAACTCTTGCAGGGATTATCTTTTAGTGTTTTTTCAGCTCTGCACTTTATCCATCTTCCTCTAGCCCATCTTAGTCACCCGATTCATGCTGTCACTCACCTTGCACAGTTATTCATCCCCTGCCTCTCACACACTTTTTCTATTTTCACTCACTTCACTGCAGCTTCCTTTGACCTTGGCTGCTTCAGTTCCCACAGCTCTACCCATGCCTGTTCCTTCTCCCCTTTCCCTGACTTTTCCCTGGAGTATATCTCTGTCTCTGTTCCAGCCCACACAGTGCCCCACTGAAGGCCACTCCTTGTCTTTCTGTGTTATCCCTACCCACCCTGGAAATGTGTGATCAGCTGCGTGTGGTGCTGGAAGCTCCCTTGCCTCAGCTCGCAGAAGCGTGTGGGATGTGTTGTGTCGGTAGGGGGCTCGCAGCAGCAAGACCGATCTGCCGACACCAGAGCTCTGGGCCATGGCAATAGCTCCCAGATGCTTCAAATTTGTTAATACTTATTCTTGCTGCTCTTGAAAATAAAACTTGCTTTAGGAGAAGTTTGGGAGATTTTCTAGCTTTAGTAGAGTCTGAAAGCAAAAGCCTGGTTGCTAAGCAGAGCCTGTTCCTTCTTGTTCTTCCCGTTGTCAGGGTGGCCCATTTAAGTGGCTGCTTTTCTTCCAGTGTACAATGCGGCCACATCTTAATCTGTGCGCTACACAAAGAGACTGTCAGGCTGAATTTCTTTCCATTGATAATTATCTCATGAATCTTAGTACTCAGCCGAGAGAACAACTTGTAATGTTTTTTTGGCAGTACTACACAAGTAAACCATCCAGGGACGTACTGGCTGAGAAAGCTGTGTGGGCTTAAACCATGCAGTACTAGCTAGAGAAACACGCAGTGGGAGTAGCGGTGCTCTAGTAACACACTGTTACACACTGTAAAATTCAGAGCAAATTGGGGGCCTTTGACAGACTGCTTTCCATTTTAGAAATATATGATCATACGTGGTTTAAGAGGCTGTACTTGTTCGGATGTTTTCTCAGTGAATTCCATCCTTGTGGGAGGATGTTAGCTGTGGTTGTTGCAAGGGACAGTTCAAAGCATGGCAGGGTTGGTAGTTGCTTAGTTTGGATGCAGGAATATGTGTGGCAGTGGAATACTTGGGAGTTAAGGAAAGCTGTTTTTCATGAATTGATTTGCAGGTAGAAATGCTTGCCCCTCTCACAACCGCCCCTCTCAGTCCTTGTTTTCAGCCACTGAACTGAAAACTAAGTAGAAATTTGTCCATTGAACTTCCACTCAGAGCCTGGGTTTGAAAGAAGCATTCAAAATTGGTCAGCCCACTTTTACTCAGTGTTATTCTATTAAAGAATAAAAACTAAAGAAGCTTTTTCCCCAAGGAGCATTTCACAGCTCTATGTTATGAAAAGGGCAGTAATAATTTGGTAGGTTTTCTGTCAAAGAAAGGTTAAAGGTGTGGGGGAAAAAGAGTTATATGGATCAAGGTAAAATTCATTGCTGCAGCCGTTGAACTGTTGAAGGTTTCTGTATGTGCTGAATATGTTCTCTCTCTCTGAAGCTCTGCATACAGAGCATCCGATCAGCCAGTGATGGCAACTAGAGGGACTGCCTGTGGCTTCACGAGTGTAAAGAGAGAGTAATGCTACATCAAAGGATACCCTATATAGGAGCATCTTGGGAAAACCTGCAAGGATGTTAGTATTTGCCCATGCTGGGTTTGTATGGTAGGGAAAGCTCTGCTGACCAGAGCCAAACCTACCACAGAGCTGGCTGGTTTGTCTGTGCTCTGTGCCCTCTGCATATGAGGCTGGGACAAAATGTGTGTGTCTGTGTATCAAATGGCCTGATCCAGACTCAATTCTAGCACTACTTCTCCTGTCTTTGACACTGGTTAATATTTTGACATGTTTTTCACCTAGCTGGAGAGGGTGTGTTGATCAACAGCCCAGTAAGAGTGTTCTTATTCCCTCTAGAGTTTTTTAGAGTTTATTTGTGCCTACAATACCAATGAGTCCTTGGCTCTAAGAGGAGTTGAATTGCATTGTGTGTCTCGTAGCAGGTGGATCCCTGTTTCTGCTAAGTTAAACATAGGAAGCCCTGGAGATGGGCTTTCGCCTGGAATCTAGCTTACTGCTCAGTCCGGCTTTCCAGCTCTGCTCTCCTGTGAGGGAGGGGAAAGGTGCTGATGGCACCCAGGATGCCTGCTCTTTGCCTTCCCCAAGCACTGGGTGTAACTAAGTACTGCTTGTTGTCTCCTCAGTTATTTTCCCATTCTACTGAAGTGTCTGTGCAGCTTATTACAGCTATTAATTTTTCACAGGTATGTATGTTGTCAACTGTTTCAGTTGCCTGTTCAGCTGCTACAGTATTGAAACGCTCTTTTCATTTGCCAGACAGGCAGGGTTTTGCGTTCCTGGACTCCCAACACTGACATCCGAGATAGCTTTCAAAGGCTTAGGCCCCAATTGCTGCACATACAAGCAAGGGGACGAGTAAGGGCTCAACAACTAATACTGTCATTCTGGTGACAAGGAAAGGGGGTGCATTTCTGCTTTATCTAATATATTGGACCAGGGGGTGCTTGAATAACTTCTCTCTAAAGGTTTGGTCACTAACTATCTCCTGTGACTGGGAGCCATCAGGCCTTCGAGGCTGCCCTGCACTCACCACTTATACCATCTGAGTGGCAGCATTACTCCTTTGAGGCAGTCCTGGCTGAGGATGGCTCTTAGAGGGAGGACTGAAAGTAAATCAGGAGGATGGATCCAGACTCTTCTCAGTGATGGCCAGTGATAGAACAAGGGGCAATGTGTCCAAGCTCGAGAATAGGACATTCCATCTGAATGTAAGGAAAAACTTCTTCACTGTGAGGGTGACAGAGCCCTGGAACAGGCTGCCCGGAGAGGTTGTGGAATCTCCTTCTCTGAAGACATTCAAGACCAATCTGGACACATTCCTGTGTGATTTAATCAAGGTGATCATGCTCGGGCAGGGGGGTTGGACTAGATGATCTTTCAAGGTCCCTTCCAACTCCCAATATTCTGTGCTTCTGTGAAACTATTAGAATTGCAAATTAGATTCCGATAAAGACTATGCAACACTGACTTGAAATATGCTCCCTGAGTATAGTTATCCAAATCGCACTATTACAAACCACAAGGTAAAACTTCCAGTTATTTTATCTCTTGTTGATGCCACCTATGGCACTTCTGATCAGTGAGGAATAAGAATGAGGCTTTATTTCTGTCTGTAAATACCACGTGGCATTTAGCAGGGTGTGGCAGTAGCTGAAGAGGAGCCCCCTCCACTGCAAGTGCTTTGAGTTGCCATGGAAGTATCTCCCCCATGCAGAGGCTCTGTAAGGACCGTGTCAGGGGATTCAGTGCAAGGGGGTGAAGTCAAAAGCCAGGTCACAGCTAGAGTCACTCTGCTGTTCTTGTCTTTGGCGAGATCCGTTTCTACTCGTGTTTGCTTATTCACTGTGGGAGTCAGAAGGGTGACTGCAACTAAACACTCATTGTGTCCACACAATGTACACAAGGTAAACATGTTGTATGAGCCCAGGCAGTGTAGTGCAGGAGGGCACTTCGTACATCAGAAGATCAAAGGCGCATAGCTTAGCTTAGGATATATATCTTGGAGACAGTTCTAACAAAGTTAGGTGAAAGTGCACCCTCTGTTCCAATTTTGCATCTATTTTTTCCCCATTTTTTTTCTTCATCTTGGGATCAGTTTCTTCCCAACTTCTTCTACCAAACACTCTGAGTAGTGCCCAAGAAGTAAACTACTTTCTCCTTTAAGCTGTCTTCTTACTCAGCCAAACTAGCCAAACTTTCTGAGGTTTCACCTTAAAATGCTACAGCATATTCCTAAGTGGCAAAGATTTTAGGAGATTACTGGAGAATTACATCATCATGGATTTTAGAAATTGCCTGGTATCCTGTGGCACCAACGGTGTACCTCCACCAGTCTGACTCACCGGCGTGTGTGTTGGTGGGTCACTGGAGTTTATCTATTTCTCTTCAGTGTAACTGACTAGAGATGATACGTGCAGTGCAGGTTTTGAAGAAGCATATCTGATCGTGCTTCCCATTTGCCGTGATCAGCTCCTCCTGAATATCTGCATCCCTCCTAAATACTGTTCAGTGGCTTATGCCCAAACTCAGTCTTTTCATGAAAAGCCTTCAAAGTCAGGTAAAATTTGCCCAGGGAGTTGAACAATGTAACAGTGAGTCAACTGTGGACTTAAAGAACTTCCATTAATTGAAGCCTGCAAGCCTAAGGACCTAAGTATTGTTCTGTGGTGCACATCGCAGGGAGAATTGGGTTTTTCAAAGCTATTAAGTGCACGCAGGCCAAAAACATCTGGGATCTTGGGCTGCTTATGGAGCCCATTAGTTCGCTCCATATTAGTAGTTCTGGTCTCATCCTGCATGTTATTCCCATTGTTCTGTTTTTAGGCTACTGCTAAAGACATTTTCAAGATCTTTAAGTTTAGAAATCAGCAAACTGAAATAATTCTATACTTTATATATGTAATGCCTAAAAAAGACAGCTATTGTAAGCATTACAGTAACATAAGGAGATGGTGGAAGTTGTTTGGTTGCTTTGCACTTTCTATATACCCCTGCTGAGGTTAGCATGATTTGGGGAAAACACAAAAGACATAGACCTAGCCAGACTATAGTTCTTAAACTTTTTCCCTTTCAAATCTCTTGCCTGCTGTGTTCCAGGATACATGCAGGAGATACACAGATTTTCAAGAAACGTTGTGGGCATCGATGTACAAACACCTGCAAAAAGACAGGGGGGTTTATATGCATTCTCTCAACTGTGAGAGCATCTGAGTGATTCTGTTTGTACCCACATTGGGAACGGCTTCCTCATTGCCCTGACCAGAGATGGGTGCTGCTGTAGGTGTTTAGTGATCAGTATGCTTAAGGGGGAAACCATGACTTCTGGTTCCTGCTTCTAGGAATGTGTGTGTGCATATATCTAAGCATGTTGTAACTTGGGATTTTATTTATTTTTTTTATGTTTGAAACTCTTGGGTTTCATCCTCGTTACACTCTGCTCCATGCACCAGCTGCTGTATGACCTGCCCTAGCTTCAGGGGCTGGATTGATGGATTCATGTGTCTCACTTTCAAGATGGGGTGTGCGAGGTGTACATGTGAGAACTGGAAGATGTGGAACTATCTCCTGTCAATGAAGGTCTGGAATTGTGTGTCTTCCTCTTCCTTTCATGGGGAGTGCTAGGAGTGTTGGCTGTTGAATTGCCTCTTTTCTGTCTGGAGGCAAAAGAAGGGCTGCGACTGCAAAGAGTCTGCCTGTGAGAGGTGGTCTGCAAGATCCACCTTTCCAAGGAGGTGTCTTGTCATCCCAACCAGATGTTGGGGGGAGCTGTGCTTAGGCTGGGGCATCTGGGGGTGTACCCCAGGTATCTCAGTGCTCCATGGACTTCACGGTCCAGCAGCAAAACGTTACGTTCAGAAAATCACTCGTCGAGAGCTGATGAGAGGTTTTCTGGTGGCAGAGATTTCGGATTTCAGTGCCTCTGTCCCACGGAGGTGGTGGCAGAGACAGCCATGTGCTTCGGCCGTGTTCCGTCCCCGGGATCCCGCCAGAAGTGGTCAGCGAAGCTGGACAGGAGCTGCTTCTCCCGAAGGGGTCGCATCCCCCCCACGTCCTTCTCGCACGCAGCTGCTCGTCGCACACTCAGGTGTGCAGGAAGCCGAGCTCCGGCGCCCTGGCACGGCCGCCTTTCCCCAGCGCTACCCCGGGCAGCGGGATCTGCCTTCTGGCGGGCCGGCTCTGCCCCGCCGGCACGCGTGTAGCGCGAGTGGGAGGATTCCAAACGGCAGCCGCCTAATCCGGCCCTGACCCTCCTTAAGAGCCGGCCGCGTTGCTAAGGCCCGCGTGTATCCTGGAGACGGCGCCCAGCAAATCGCGGCGCCGGGCCCGCCGCGGATTGCGGCTCGGCACGAACCGTCTTCCTCCTGCGGGAGCCATGGCGGCGGCTGCTCGGGCTGAGGCGGCGGGGGCGGCCGGGGCTGTGCCGCCGAGCGCCCCCTGAGGCAGGGCTGGCAGGGGGCGTGGTGGCACCCGGCCGCTTCCCGGAGCCGCGAACCGGCTTTGCCCGCAGCGCCCTGCCCAGCCGGGCCGTNTTCCTTTTTTTCCCGGGGGCTGAAGCCATGGCAAAGGTCCCCGACCGAAGCAGGCACAAATGGAACGCGCTTCACACCTTCCTCCGCTGCAACATGAACCCGGAGACCCAGCGGGTAGTGGTCTTTGTCATCCTGCTCTTCCTCATCATTGTCAACGTGGTGCTGATGTTTCTTTTGGCATTTCACTGAAGGAGGACTGCCGGTAGTGGTGTGGTGCATGGGGGTTTCCAGGACTGGGCGACAAATCAGCAGGTCAGCTTGTCGTTGTCTGCCTCTGGTCTGCTTGTCTGCCGTTACGGTAACCGTGTGTCTCACTCAGAGTATCCCCTCCTTTGTTTTTTTTAATCGTCACCTTCCCCACCCTGCTCCCCTGACTTTCCTCCCGTCCTCACCTGTGCCTTGCTGTCTGGATCACCGTGAAACCAGAGAAAGGGAAGGAGGTAGCAGAGCTAACCTGCTTAATCATAACTGCTCTCCCTGGCACTCATCAGCCTCAGTTCCTGAGGATGACGATGCCGTGCCTATACGTAGCACTTCTCAGCCCTGGAGAAGCCCACAGTGCTGCTGCTTTGTTTGCAGAGGGACAGTCATCCTGTAACAAGCCCTTACACAAGGACCTGCTACATGTAAACACCTGCTGTAAACAGCCGAACCCAGTAATGCCTCCGTTGCTCTGCCACTGTGAACACTGCGCTCTGTGGTGGCATGAGTAATGCCCAATTAGCCAAAGTGATCGATCAATAGCACGCATCAGGAATTCGCACTGAATAAACACTGCAGCAGTGTGGAAGGAGTGGTTTGTTGGCTTTTGTCCCATTTCCTTTATTAAATCTCAGTGCTTGTCCGCTACGTATATTAAAATGGCTGGTAGAACCACAGCACAGGACACTACCCACATGCCATGTGCTTCTCCCTGGCCAGCTGCAGCCTTGCAGGGCAAGGATGCCACTGACGGAGCACTCCTATTGGCCTGTTAGGAGGGAAGGACAGCAAAGCTGTGTGCTCACTTCAGGCCTGTTGACCTTGATGACCTATCAGCGGCCCTGTGCAGCATGGCACTTCCAGGAGCACTACTCCATGGAGCAGCTCTCTACTTGATGGCATTGAAAGAGACCAATTCCTGGAAGAAGACTGACCAGAAAAAAAGCCACGGTGCACTTTCCTTAATGATGCTGCTTGCATTTGTGCCGGAGACAGTGCACAACTTCGAAGCCCTTAAAATTCAGCAGGATCCTTCATTTTGTGTGTTAGGTAATCTGCAGTTCAAGTACTGCTTTCACGAGGGCAGACCGTTTTGTGATGTTACTGGTTGGAGTTACCGCAATCCTTTCAGACCCAAATGCTTATGACTTCTCAAGTCTGACCTGATGGTGGGAAAGGCTGGTTGGTGATGTTGTCTCTCTCAACATGAGTGATGTATTCTGTACCACTGATTTATGTGATTGTGTGTGTTGCGTTATTGTTCTGTATAAAACCATGTCACTTTACCACACAAAGAAATGAAATTGGCACTTGCTGAGCTCCTTTCTGCTACATCTGAGTATGGAACATCCTTTTCCCTGAGAGGGCTGCCTGAGTGCTCTGTGCTTTTCTGGGAAACTCTTATGTATGTAAACAGTTTTCGATTACTATAAAACTCTCAAACTAGGCTATTAACTCTATTAACCATGTGCTGTAATAAACAGTCACTGGAACCATCCAGTACACATTGTTTTCTGAAGTTGCCATTTAAAAAAAAAAAACAAACAAATCCAAATGTCAGCACTCAACACTGGCTTTCAAACAAATCTCTTTTCTCTCCCCTCTAAACTTTTTGTGTGGTCTTAGTTGCAGCTGGAATCAGAACTTTATGGCACAAGGTGGGAAAAAGATTGGTTATTAGAAAGGATGAGAGAAAGATGTAAGAGCACAGCTCAGTCTTGAAATGACAGATGGGGAACCAAGGCACATCTTTAGAGTTGTTGGTATTGGTGACAGAAAGCTTTTGGCAGCTGTTTGTGAGGGCAGATCGTGCACAAGGTTTGAGTAAGCTCTGAAAGTGCTCGACCATTCAAAAGCTCTCACCCCTCATCCAGTCAGTGTTTGTGCTCCCGCCAGCGGTGGGAGCACTGATGGGCCTTGGCATCATGGCAGCCCCTGCAGTGTGTTCAAGCTGTCAGTTATTGCTGTCTCACGTGCTCTGTATCTTGAAATAGTACAAGATATGTCTGATGTTAGATGAGAACTGCAGTTATTTGCCGGGTCTGCCTGTATGCATGTTGCTCTGGAGAGTATCTGGTAGGTTGGCTCCATTCATCATCCAAGTGTTTGGCTTAAGCTATGCAGAGCTACTTGTAAACTGAGCACAAATATCTGCCCACCAAGGCCAGTTGGAGTGTCATGGAGTGACTTGTGCTCTTGCTTAGTTCAGCGTCATTTCACTCAAATGCTCCTGGAGTTGTCACTGGACTGGAGCCTGAAGCTGCCTATGACATGCTGCCCAAAAAGGTGCTGTGGAAGTTTTCTAGGAACTTCTTTATATTCAGTGCCCTGCAAAACTGATTAGGTGGCTGAAGGCTGGTCTTGTGGTGATGAAGTAATTCATCTTGTGCTAGCTGCTGCTTGCTTGGCCTGGAGACACCCTGTTCCAGCTGCTTCTTAAAGGACTATGGGCTTTGAAAGGGATTTGGTACAAACCCAGGTGATGGTGGGCTCCCAAGGCAGGTACAGCCCTGCTATGAGCAGGCAAGTGCTCCCCCATGCTGCAAACTCATTTTCCCTTCTTTCTCTGGCCTTTTCCACACCTACACCATACTGGTGTGGCATCCTTATTTCCAAAAGGTTCCCTTTGCTCTGCCCAGCCACAGCAGCCACATCTCTAGGAGCCAGAGCTGTTGGCCTTTGACCCTCTGTTCTTGTTCAGAAGCAGTCAGTGTGTGTCATGGGAGGTGGAGGAGAGTCTGGCAAACAGCCAAGCCAGGGCCCCAAAATGCTCCCAGCCTTTTGCTAGAGAGAAAATGTCTCAGGAATAACATGAGTCGGGGCAGTTAATGGCTCTGCGAGTAAAGAACTACCACAGTGCTTGCTGCAGGGCAGCTCCTCGCTGGGAAATGTTTTTTGGACATGATTAAGGATACAAGACTTCCCTGCCTGCTGCAAGAGAAATAAACCAAAGAACTGTTTTCTTCAGGGCCTGTGGGGAGTCCAGGACAGTGAGGGACCACCTGGAAGAGAAATGTATTCTGGAAAAGGTGAAACTGCCTCTCCCTGCCCTATGTGGGGCAATTTGCATTACCTTTCCATGGGGTGATTTTGCCATACTCGTACTGGAATAATTTGGAATAAAGAAAGTAGAGTTGTTCTTGTATTGAAAAATGTTGATAATACAAGTTGCAAGATTACAGAGTGGCAGGATTATTAGAGAGGTGTGTTGTAACACTGCCTGTTGCAAGTGTTAATGCCAGTCACTAAGAGCCTGAGAACACTTTTAATGTTTAATGTTAGGTGAACTTTACTTCTTTCTTTTCACTGCTTATCTGTTCAATACGTAACTAAACCTGAAGTATCTGTTGAATTTGTTATAGGGAACCCAGGGTTTTTTCTCCTCCTTCAACTTCACCTACATCCATGTACCTTCAGCTGGAAGCTGCAGTTGAAATATGTTAATCAGTTTGACAATAGTTGTTCCTCCTTCAAGCCTGCTTCCAGTCTTGGCTGAAGATGCTGCGATGGTTGAGAAAGCACAGGGAAAACAAAGCTGGTGAAGGATCCATGAATCGTGTGCAGGATGGTGATAGAAGGATGGTAGGGGAGGAGAGGCCTTTGGCATTTCTGTCAACCACGTTGGCTTTTTTCTTTGCTTTTGGTGCACTTATTTGACACGAGAGATGGGTGCTCTGCAGGGAGGCTGTGATTGCCGACCCTGCAGTCATCTGAGCATCGGGCTCTGCCATGGCATTCGGGCCACAGCCCCAGGGAGGGAACAGCACGGCCCGGAATGAGAGAGCCATGCAGCCACTGCTTGTCTGCAAAGTACTTTGGGAGCCTGGTGCCCGCTGTGCTCTCTGCTCTTGCTGTGTGCCAGGTCATGCCAGCCAGCCTTGTTGTGGCAGCTGGACTCCTCCTCCTCCCCCTCCTCCTCCTTGGTGTGCAAAATAAGACCTGCATCTCCGCTCTTTTCCTCGTGCTGCCACCGTGGTGCAGGTGTTCTCCGGCTGCGTGGCCAAGCAGCATGCAGAGATGGGGCAAGGTGCTGCTTCCCCAGCCCTGCACGGGTAGTTTGTGTTGCCCCTGTGAGGGACAAGTTCACGGGAACATTTAACAGACAAGAGCTTTGCTCTGCTATTGCTTTACTTTGAGCCTTGCAAGCGCAAAGAGCATCTACAAACAGGGCTGAGACCAAAGCACTGTTTCCAAAGGGAGATCTGGGCCTTAGATTGTATCTCTTCTTAATTTGTTCTCCCAGGCCAAACTCATTTTTGTGGCGATATGTGGTATCTGCTGTCTTTGTGATTTATTCTTGGAATCTAAGGCATGAGCTGGCCAGATAAGGAAGTATTTAGGATGATACCATCAACAATTACTTTTAATTAATTCTCCTAGTATTTTGATTTAAAGAAAAGATAAAAACCCCAAAACACACAGAAGAAATCCCATAATGCAGGGTAAAGAAAAATTTTAAGAGGGAGAGTACTTGTTATTTACACCATGTTGCTGTGCTTGTTCAACTATGGCATATGCTGGGATCTCTGGAATAAAATGATGTCTTGTTTGAATCTTTGTATCTGTTCGTTGGCTGGGATTACTCCAGGCATAACTATGGCTGTCCTGTGTGTGCACCTGCTCCTTGTGTGCGCTTGACAGTGGTGGAACTGGGACTCGAAGCAATAGCACAGCCCTGCTGAAGGCCCACAGTGGTGTTCTCCAGCCTGTTGCACATGTGCAAACCTGCATTGGTGATGGGTAAGAGTGATAGCTCAGCTATGCTGGTAATGCTAAAAGAAAAATGCTTCCACAAATGCCCAGGGGATGTGGTTGAATCTTCCAGCAGAGGAGTCAGTCAGGTATAGAGGACCGTGGAGAGGGAAATTTGGGAGTTTGCTCACCCTTGCAGTTGATGAGCTGATCTGGCCTCTCTGGACCAAGGGCCTGGTGCAGGACTCAGTCTGATGCATCCCACTGCATCTTCCCCTTCTCCCTCCAGGGAGGGACACCCTATTGCAGTCCCTTCCAGCATGCTTTTCCCTCCAGGAAGCATCAGTTTTGCATCAGGTGCCTGAATCCCTGCTTATCCCTTTGTGACAGAGCAATTAGAGCCTCCACCAGTGGGGGCAACAGGGTCTACCTTCCCTTCCTTCCTTCCTTCCTTCCTTCCTTCCTTCCTTCCTTCCTTCCTTCGGCAGCACAGGGCAGGGAGCAAACCACCATAGTACCCACACTTAGAAATCCTATGGTTGTTTGGCATTGTACCCAGTCAGGCTATCAACAGAATAATAGAATTAGTGTGTTGTCTTCTGCTAAGCTGTGCTGGTTGTAGAGACCACTGTGCAGGGGTAACCATTTATAGGCCCAGTATCTGTAGCCTTTCTGGTAGTGTGGCTCGGGACTGCATAGCAGAGGTGGATTTTGGCCACTTGTGGTTGTTTTGAATCCTGACCTTATCCAGTTTTAGCATGTTGAGGGCTGAAGAATTGTGGCAAAGTTTGTAAGGCAACACAAACACTGTATACAGGTATCACATCTGAAGAGCTACACTGGGATCTCTCAGCAGCAGCCTAACACAGCTTTCCTCACCTCACCAAATGGAATCCTTCCAGCAGGAGATTATGACAGGCTGCTAAGAAGTCAAGACTTAGTATTTTTAGTATCCCAATTCACACCTGTAGTGCCCAGGAGTCAGGACTTGTTATACTAAATTCTTCTAAGCTCTATCTAATTATGTAGTGAGAAGATTTCCACTAGATGCCCAGAGAGGACTGACTGCAGTGCCCCATTGCAGCCCAAGTTACCAGAATGTGCTCTGCACCAAGCTGCTTTTGCAAGGCTGCTTTGTCATACTGCAAAAAGCCTGTGGCCTCCATGGGAGGGTGGTGCAGGAGGTCAAAGTGACTAAAACAAGGACCTGTGGGGAACAGGAGCTGCATTGATCCTTTCCTATTTGGACTAAAGAAGCCATGTTCTGCAGGAGGAGCAGCAGGTTCTTCAGTCTCCTGTACCTAGATGGGTTGTTTGTAATGTGGTCTTGGCAGCAGGAAGGTGATTCTGATTTGAGGCTTTAGCTTTGTTCAGGCTATTAGGTCTCTTCATCCAGATGATGTGGGCTTCAGACAAATGATGAAAACGGATGTATTCAAAAGCATAATAGTACAGGGTCTCAGAAGATCCAAGCAACCTGCTGCTTCTTGAATCAGTCTGCTTTACCTAGCACAGTACACTTGCAATATTGAAAGGCTGGTGTTTAATTTATTTTTAAGTATACTTAGCTTGAAAACATTTCTGTAGGGACTACAAAAGAAATGACTCATTTTTAAATTTGCACACTCTAACAAAACCCAAAAGCTAGGCAGCCTCCTTTGCCTGACAGTGAGACGTTATCAAGGCTTTTTGTTCTTTTCTTTCTCTCTAGCTGATACTCAGATTTCCCTCTCTCCCATTTTCAAAGCAAAGGACAGACAGCAGTTCTGAGTTCAGTGAAGAAGGGAACTAAAGCAGCATGTGATCACCAGAAACATGGTGGTAGAAATCCTAAGTCTTGGGTTACCAAAGCTTGCAGTTTCTGTGGAAGGTGAAGAAAGGAAACAGGCACTTGGCTGCGCGTACTTCTTTGGAGTCAGGGAGATCGACTTGGCAATCCAGGTCATGGGCATTGCCCAGGATGTCCACCAGCACCTACCAGTGTGGTACAGTGCTGCTAATCCAAGAGAAACATTTTCATAGCAGATAGGAGCACTAAAAATCATTTGAGCATGTTCTTTGCAGTATGCTCCATTAAAATTATATACACATGTGAAAAGGAAAATCATGTGCTGTATTTCTGGCTTGCTGCCTGCTGTGAGCCCAAAGAGGTGCTGACCTGTTGATGAATCAAGAGTGGTTTGCTAGCAACACAGTTTGTATCTGCTCTACAATGTTTTCTTTAACCTTATTTGTAAAACAAATTTCGATTAATTTGCCTTGAAGCTATAACTGATTCTGTAACTTGCTATTATCTTTTGGGAAGATAGCAGATAGGGAATAGCAACAGCAACAATGAGCAGAGAGCTCTGGGCATGGCATGGTTCTATTTCCCTTTCTTCTGCAAAGAGCTGGGATTCAAAATTTTCCTCAATAAATCCCTGTCAGATCAGCTGCATCTGAACTGTTGTAGATATACTGTCCTGGGGAATATGCACAATATATTCCTCACTTGTCCAAAAGAAATAATGGCGAAAGAGGAAGAAAAAAAGGAGTAGAAGGAAAATATTTTCAATATTCAGTCATGGAAGAGGCAGTGGGATCAGGAGCTCTCCTGCATGTGCCATGTTGTAAACATAAGGAAAAACTATTTCACTCTGAGGGGGACAGAGCCCTGGGACTGATGGATCTTGTACTCACTAACAAGGGGGTCTGGTTCAAATGGTGAAGATTGAGGGTGGACTTGGCTGTAGTGACCACAAGATGGTGGAGTTGAGGATCTTATGAGGTAGAAGGAGAATTTCAGGTAGGGCTGCAACCCTAGACTTCAACAGGGATAACTTTGGCCTCTTCAAGCAATTACTGGAGGAAATCCCATGGGACAGGGTACTAGAAGGAAAAGGGGTCCAAGGATCCATATTGAAGGATCACTTCTTCCAAGGTCAAGATCAGAGCATCACAATGGGAAAGAAATCAAGAAAGGAAACCAGAATACCTGCATGGATAAACAGGGAACTACTGGGTAAACTCAAGTGGAAGAAGAGCATCTACAGGTCATGGAAGGAGGGTATAGCCACTTAGGAGGAATATAAGACTGTTGTCAAAGAATGTACGGTGGCAACTAGGAAAGCTAAGGTCTCCTTGGAATTAAACCTTGTGCGGGAGATTAAGGATAACAGAAAGTGTTTCTTCTAACACATTGCAGACAAAACTAATGCTAGAGACAATGTAGGTCCACTGTAGAATGAGATGGGTGCCCTGGTCACTGAGGACAGTAAGAAGGCAGTTACTGAATGCCTTCTTTGCCTCTGTCTATACTGCTGGAGACTGTTTGCAGGAGCCACAGATGTCAGAAGTCTCAAAGGAAGCCAGGATAAATGAGGAGTCTGCCTCAGTTGATGACTGGGTCAGGGATCCATTAAGCTGCCTGGACATCCATGGGTCCTGATGAGATGTACCCAAGGGTGCTGAGGGAGCTGGCAGGAGTCATTGGTAGACCCCTGTCCATCAACTTTGGGAAGTCCTAGGAAATGGGTGATGTTCCCAAGGACTGTAAGAAAGCAAATGTCACTCCAGAGGACCCAGATAACTACAGAGCAGTCAGCCTCACTTCCATCCCAGGAAAGGTGATGGAGCAACTTGTCCCCAGTGCTGTCTCCAGGCACATCAAGGATAAGAGGATTGTTAGGAGCAGTTAGTGTGGTTTTACCAAGGGGAAGTCATGTTTGACCTAATGGACTTCTATGAGGATATAACCAGGTGGATGGATGATGGTAGGGCAGTGGATGTGGTTTAACTTGACCTCAGTAAGGCATTTGACACCGTCTCCCACTGCATCCTGGTGGGTAAATTGAGGAATTGTGGCCTGGAGGGTAGAGTAGTGAGGTGGATTGAGAACTGGTTGAAGGGAAGAAGCCATCAAGTTGTGATCAATGGGACAGAGTCTGGCTGGAGGCCTGTAACTAGTGGAGTCCCTTGAGGGTCGGTACTGGGACCAGTACTGTTCAATGTATTCATTGATGATCTGGATGAGGGAACAGAGTGCAAGTTTGATGATGACACAAAGCTGGGAGTGGTGGCTGACACACCAGGAGGTTGTGTTGTCATTCAACAGGATTTAGACAGGCTGGAGAGCTGGGCAGGGAGAAATTTAATGAGATTTAACAAGGGCAAGTGTGAGGTCTTGCATCTGGGGAGGAACAACCCCAGGTACCAGTATAGGTTGGGGACTGGCCTGTTAAGAGAGCAGTGCAGGTGAGAGGGATCTGGGGGTCCTGGTAGACAGCAGGATGACCATGAGCCAGCAGTGTGACCTTGTGGCCAAGAAGGCCAATGGCATCCTGGGGTGTATCAGAAGGGATGTGGCTAGTGGGTCAAGAGAGGTCCACGTTCCCCTTTACTCTGGTGTGGTGACACCACACCTGTGTCCAGTTCTGGGCCTCTCAGTTCAAGGAGGACATAGAACTCCTTGAAAGAGTGCAGTGCAGGACCACCAAGATGATGGAGTGGAACATCTTCCTCATGAGGAAAGGCTGAGGGAGCTGGGTGTCTTTAGTCTGGAGAAGAAGAGACTGAGGGATGACCTCGTTGTTTTTATATATGTAAAGGTTGAGCATCAGGAGGATGGAGCCAGGCTCTTCAGTGGTGGCTAATGATAGGACAAGGGGCAATGGGTCCAAGCTGGAACATAGGAAGTTTCATCTGAATTTAAGGAAAAACTTCTTCACTGTGATGGTGACAGAGCCCTGGGACAGGCTGCCCAGAGAGGTTGTGGAGTCTCCTTCTCTGGAGACATTCAAGACTAATTTGGATGTGTTCCTGCGTGATTTAATCAAGGTGATCCTGCCCAGGCAGGGGGGTTGGACTAGATGATCTTTTGAGGACCCTTCCAACTCCTGACATTCTGTGATTCTGTGAAAAGGATGGGAAATGTCCCAGGAGGATGTGCTTGTTAGAGCATGCAGATGAAGGGCAATGCCAGAGGTAGCAGCAACAGGAGAATGGGGTAAGTTGGTATCATCAGTGACATAAAAATGTGTTCATGTGAAGTAAAATTTTCTGAAGAAAATAGATTCTATTTGGGTTGCTGAGAAATGTTAGTGTAAATAAGATGCATCAGCCATCACTCTTCAAAGTGAGAACATCCAAACAGGAACACCCTGGGCTATTTCCATCCTCAGGTTGTACGCGTAAAATCAAGGCATCAGAAAGTGTAAAAGCTGCATTAGCTGGGTATGCTTAATGCTCTACAGTAACAATCAACTTCACAACTGTTGGTGAAGTCTTCATCTACAGCCAGACTGGAACTGGAACCTAGAAACTTTGTAGCTGTGTGATCTCCAGGTCAAAGTCTTGTTCAAACCTGATAGTTAGCCCCAGGCCTCACTGGTTTCCAGTCTTTGAAACCAAAGAAAACAGGAGAGTGTGTGTGCGTGGCTGATTTCCAGGTGCAGTTATGCCACCAGCCCCACAAACCCAGTTACAACCTTCTGAGTAGTTGTGTGCACCCACCTCCAGCAGTTGCAGTCAGAGCTGTTGGCCACGGGATGTGGGGATGGTGCTGAGCTGAGTGACAGAGGCTGAGCGCTCCCCAAGAACCCCAGAACAGCTGGGAGAGGAAGTAAAAAGTGTGATTCTCTTAAGGTCTGGGGTGTTTGGGGTAAACAAAACTCTGGCACTTGGATCCTACCTTACTCTGGAGTAATGGGTGCCACACGACTGGGAGAGATATGAGGGGTGGGTTAGACAAAAGTTACAGATACTTAAACCACTTTTAAGCCTTGGAGTATTTCAAGCTCCTTAAGCCACTTTAGCGCTTTAGATGGGTTTAAAATGCTTAAAACACTTTAAGGCCTTAGATGAGTTTAAGCTGTTTAAGCTGATTTAGAGCTCTGGGATGACTTAAGTTCTCTGGCTTTGAGTACTAAGGAGTTTTTGAGGTCCTTTGAGCTCTTAATTTTAAAGGCCTTTCTGAACATTTTGACTGAGGATGGGGCACGTGCCCGCTCCTGAAACTTGCTTTCAGAGGCTCCTTCTCCCTGAAAAGCCTCCCAGGCCATGTCTGAACCCAGGTCTCCCTGAGTACAATTTCATCCTCCCTTTCCTGGGGAAAAAAAGGCAAAAGACCAGGTGTTGGAGATTGATGTGGTAGGGATGAATGGCTACTCCAGGTGTGATGACTGACCTTCCTCCATGTGCCTGGTGAGTGCTGTGTGGGGAGGGCAAAGTGTGTGGGGTCTGTCATGTTGAAACCACGGGGAAGTGTTGCACCTACCTCTGCCTGAGTAGACCCTGCCCCAGATGATGTCCTAATGTCTTTGTAATTACTGTGTTGGCAAGTGCCAATTTTCCACCTGAACGAATGTTGCTGTACCTCAGGGGACATACTTGTCCCTGTCAAGTTCATGTTTTCAGGGCTTGACGTTTACCAGATACATTTGTGGGTAATATGAATTGTCCACATTTCTTTTGTGTTTTGTACTGCTTGAAGGTCCTAAGACCAGCTCCGTAGGGGGAGCCAGCTGTGCCTGTGACCTGGGGTAACTGCTCAGGAATAGATGCAGGTATGGCCTTCCTCTTTCCATTGCGTGCCTTTCCAGGTGTGCTTAAGACCCTCAGTGGGCTGTATCTAGATGTGATCTGTTTAAATGGCCCTGAAGGACATTTGCTTCATCTCTTGAAATCATCTATGGTTGGGCTTTTTTGAATCCTGCAGTGCAGTTTAATTATGCATCACAGGAAAAAGTACTGCTTTTCTACTGAAGTCCTTGCCTGGCAATTTCCCTGGCCACCCATCATCCCTGCATTACCAATGACCATTTTCATCTTGTAGCCACCCTCCGCTCACCTTTCTCTACTGTAGCTTCAAGGTCTGTTTAGCTTGTACTGGCCTAGAAACTCTTGCCACTTTTGATTTGTGCTGCTTTTTGTGCCTTGTCTAATTCTCCTCTTCCTTCTTTCTTTCTGAGTCACTCTTGACATTCAGACTTTCTGACTCTTGTGGAGCAAGCTGATGCTTTCTTACATCTGTCTGCAGAGACATTGCTGAGGAGCAGCTCATTTCATCAGTCATTTGTGTTAGATATTGCTGTTGTTACATTTCATTTGCCATTTTGTCATTGTGTCACTTGGTGTTGTACCTGCTTGGTTAGAAGGAGTGAAAATATATTTCACTCATAACAGGAAATAACCTCTTGCAACCATAAGTTTAAGTAAGTATCCCCTGGATATTTGCCTGAAAGGTTAAAGTTATTTTACAGCTTTACTTACTGTGAGCACTACCAGCAACTGCATCATGTAACTGTAAAACATGATCAAAAACCTTTTTCAGAGTACTAACAGGCTTGGGAAGGGCTTTGCTCCTTCATGTTCAGTAGACTCATAGATTGGTTTGGGCTGGAAGGGACCTTAAAGATCATCAAGCCCCAACCCCCTGCCATGGGCAGGGACATCTCTCACTAGACAAGGCTCCAACCTGGACTTGAACACCTACCTCCAGGGAGGGGGCAGCCACCACTCCCCTGGTGCCAGAGCCTCACCACCCTCAAAGTAAAGAACTTCTTCCTAAGATCCAATCTAAATCTACCTCTTTCCGATTTAAAACCTTCCCCCTCATCCTATCACTACATGCCCTTCTAAAATGTCCCTCCCCAGCTTTCTTGTAGGCCCCTTCAGGGACTGGAAGGCCACTGTAAGATCTCCCCGGAGCCTTCTCTAGGCTGAACAACCCCAAGTCTCTCGGCCTGTCTTCATAGGAGAAGACATGCCAAAGCCTAAGGATGTTAGTTTCCATAATTAGCCTACTCCCTCCACATAGAGGTCATATGAGAGTGATGGTTAGGGTACTGAGGGCACCAATAGAAATTACATGACTAGGTGTCTTCCTCACCTACAGGTAACTGTAAGACCTTTCCTGGCCTTTGTCAGCCAGAAGTAATCTGGTCTATAGCCATTTCAGTTGATCTGGTTTGCATTATAATCCTCAGCTCCCATATCATAGGACTGAGAACTTCTCACATCGCTCTGGACTATGAAAAGCCACACTTCATGGCACTCAGATGGACAATGGATATACACTCAGCATGCTTCCTCACCCTGCGCTCCTTACACGCAGGTTGAAATAACGTGGGGGCACAGCTCTGCCTCCTCTGCTTTCTACACAGGTTGTTCCCCTCCTCCTTAGCACTTGATAAAGGAGCTTTCAAAGCTTCTCCACGCCTGCTGCGGGGGGGACCCTCCTCCTCTTCCCATCTGTTTTACACTGCCTCAGAGGGGGAATCAGGACTCAGATGATATAAATAAAAAGGAAGAATGTAATTAATGCCAGTCAGAATGGTCTTGTGGAAAATAGTTCTTAGCAAATAACTGTGATGACAATTTTTGAATGTTAGGTAAATGGAGGCAGCTGTACTGGATGTCACATGAGGAGATTGACTACAGGCACTGATTTAAAAAGCGTCACTCTAGAATATTAGTGTAGCACACTGGATTAAGATCTTGGTTGACTGACATCTCAGATTTGTTAAGGAGAATCACTGTCAAATTAAAATACTTTGAATGGAAGTCTGCTGTGTTTGGTAAATGCCCGAGAGATCTCCGCCTTCCTAGACCTGTGCTGACAAGCCATGCAGCTGACACAGTAGGCAGAAGGGCAACGAACGCTGAGGGCATGGCTTCAGTGAGGGCACGGTGTGCAGCTGTGCTTCTGAAGCCCAATGTCCATGTGGGCTTGTGTCACCCTGGAGCGTGTAGACAGAGGAGCAGCAAGCAGCAGTGCAGTCTTTGGTGTGGCTGTGGTGTTGTGTCAGGGGTTCTGGCTCCCTGCAGCCAGGCAGCAAGTTGTAGCTAGCCCAGATTCCTCCCTGGCAGAGAAGGGAGACAGGACCCCTAGGCACTTGGTTGATTCATCCTGCTAAGATAGATGCCTGAGGAGCCCTTTCCTGGGGTGCCTGTCTCTCTCCACAAAGGGGAGATGCTTCGTAAAGACAACCAAGATAACTCGCTCAGACTCGGAGCCTGCTGTTCAGATGATAGAAGCTCTATGAGATAAATTTCATCTCTATTGTCCATCATTAAATGCTGAAGCTCCCTCAAGGGAGAGGCTAGCTGGCTTCTACCCATGCTCAGAAGAAACCAGTGAATGGGTGAATGAGGCACTTCTTTGGGACAAGAGTGGAAGTAAAATTTTTCCTTAACTCTGCCGCATTTGGCATGAGACAGGGCAGAAGAGAGGCTCTGGAAGCAAAGCGATGGGTGAAGGAACTGAAGCTTTGTCTCTGGGGTCAGGACTGCTGCAGGATTCAAATGTTTGATGTGCTGACCCAGTTCAGCTTTAGTCTGTAACGTGCAAGTTTGGGGGGGCCAAGTAATGAACACAGGCTTCACAGCAACTGTTTCAGTTCACAGGGAGAGCCTGGGTTCAGGCACCCTTCCTTTATGGCAGGTCCCTATTTTAGGGCTACAGAGATGAAAAGCAAATTCCATTTTATTGGCACCTTCTCTCTCCCTGTTCCCCATGTCCTTAGATGCTCCTGGGTTTGTTTTATACCGCCAGTATACTTGAAATTATCAACAGAAAGCTATTCAGATTTTATTCAAATAGAACCTAGTAGCTCAAAGATAAATATTTCCTGAAGGCATCTTCATCCCTCCTTCTGTAAGTTGTCAAGATCTTTTATCTCTGTTAATATTGCCTGGAGCTCCTGTCAGAACAAGAGGTAATTGTGTCCGGCCTGAGACAAACAGGGGCCGAGTAGCTGAAGAGCAAACAAGCCCATAGACGTGGGTCTTGGCACACCAGACCCGTTAGCCCCCACATAATGGACTTAATTTGGGGCAGCTCTATGCAGGAGCCCTGGCTGTATCTCCTGCTGGCAGCCTGCACGTAGGCGTTGCTCAGAGGAGGAATGCAGCCATCCTCCCCCTCCATCTTTGTGTCACACGTCGTCGGGCAGTCTGCACAGGCACCGCTTTCCCGGCGCCTTCCCGTAGCATCTGCCGTGGCTGTGAATGCGCGGCGGGGCTGTAGCTGCACAGAAGTGCCACTGCAGCATCACAGCTGCAGTCCAGCTTCGGCTTCAAAGCACCCGTGCTGGTACCGCCTGCGGGTTGCAAACACCACTGTCTGCAAACTTGAATGTTGTTATAAACAAAGAAAAATAGGCAATTTTTGTTTGTTTTTACTGCTGCCAGCTGCGGGAGCTAAAGCATCTGTGGGGTGGGTGGGTTTGCGTTCTCTGTCTTCTGATGTTTCTCTTCTGGAGACTGGTTTGGAGCTCTTCTGGAACTTGTGCTGAGTTGACCTTGAGATTACAAAGCCAGCACATAAATGTTGTTTCATATGGAAATGAATTGCTGTTTTTCAAGCCTTGCTTTAATTGCAAAGACAGCAGCCTTCGGTAAGATGGGCCTTTTGAACCTGGGAGCTCTCATGCTTGGAAATGGTGTCTTTCTTTTCATAGGTGCTTCTCTTGTCTTGTGGATAAGCAGATCTCACTACATAGCTGCGTGGTTGTGCCAGGCTCTAACACATCCTGCAGAGAACCTTTTTAGCTACTGATGTATTTTGTCCTTCCTGGGACATGGAGTGAGAGTCCTAACCCCTGTTTCTGTAGTAACAGTATGCTCCTCAGAGATGCCGCTGCAGCATGCTCTGCCCAGCTGGAGCAGCTCCGCTTGCTCCAGTGACACATGGTACCATGGGTGCTTCTGTGCAGATGTCAGTCCCAGTTCAGAGCTACAGTATTTGCTCTGGGAAAAGGATTGTGAACCTGGGTAGTTTTGATATTTCTGTATCAGCCAAGGAAGTGCACTGGATACAACTGAAAAAAATATTGTCAGGGTCAGACTGATACAGACTGAGGGCTGACAGAAATCCGAGCGCTGACCATGGTGATCATTAAGCGCTGTTTGTGCCTGGTCCCCTGCCCCTATCTCCAGTGCTCAAGCACAGACTGAAGTGGTGCAGAGGTGTCTGGGCAGAACCGTCAGCCCACGGTCAGGGAGGTCTCCCACGTGCCACTCTACTGAATTAGCTGTGAGACGATCCAAAGTGTATTTGAAGTATTTTGTTCCTCTTTATCTCTTTCTTTATTCTATATGGGTCATTCCTCCCTACAGACGTGGTGCTTGGTGTCAGCTAACAAAATCCTGGCCTGTGTTTGGGGTATCACCTTAGTCACACCTTGTCACAAGGCCTGTCGGCTTGTCTGTGCCCATGTGGCCAGGCTGGAGATGAACCAGCTGTGCCTTGATGTGTTGGGCAAATCATGTTCACACTGCAGCCGCTGTTGAATAGTGAAACATTAGGATATTAGTTATTAAGAAATTAATAGTAGTGGATGGGTAATATTAGCTGAGGATTCTCTAGTGAGTCACATGGCTTTCGGTGACCCTGAAAAGAACTCAGTGGCCCCATTTGCCTTGTGAGTCGGGCTTATCATCCCTACTGTACTGTTAATGCCAGGTCAGGCTTAGTCTCTTGTTCTCTCATCAAGACACCGAGAGCTGACAGCTTGGTACTGTAAGGTGTTAATACCTTCCCATCATCAGCACTCTGCTGCTGTGACCATCAGAATGCTCCAGAGGAAGTCTGTTCAGCTTCTTCGGTTGGTGTGTGCACCAGCCACTACATCATATGCAGAGCACCAATTCAGAGTGATGTATGTGGTGTTGCAAAGGTGTTGCACCTCTGAAATAGCCATGTTCTTTATGTGCTGCATGGCACGGTCATCACTCTCTCTAGGTGCTTGGTTTTCTGAGACTAACGGTGCTGCTCTGCTACCTGCCTTGGCAACACAGACTGTCCTTGCTGTCAGAGCTTAGGAAAGCTGACACACCAGCTGTGTATGGATAAATGGAAACCTCCTATCCTCTCCTGCCCCATCACTCTGTTCTGTCAAAGCGGGACCATTGCATCAGGCTGTGTTTGGTTTGGTGAAGGGGCGCTTGCTATCCAAGGGCATGTTTTGAATTTGCTTTCAAATGCCTCTAACTCCCCTGATTTACTGTATGTGCAGTTATCCTTGCGTTCTTTTTCAGCGTGCATCTTTCTTCTGGGAGCAATGGGAAAAATAGTAACCTAGAGCAGTAGGTAACTGTGTGACATAAGGTACCCAGCATGGATGACGCATGCGTTACGTGGTTGTGAAGTTGAGAGACATACTGTGGACAGTGGGGTGTGTACACCTTGCCCTTCTCCCTCCAGCTGCATTGACTGCTCTTTCTGTTGTCTTCCCAGAATTTATCATTGCACTGCTGTCCTGGAGAAAAAACAGGGCTTCACTGCAATTCCAGAATGGCTAAGTCCTTTTCAGCAGGACTCCAGTACATGTGCTGCCTTCTCGGGGGAAATCCTTGGGGTTCAGAGAGTCCCAGGCAGCCTCAGGCTCTGGGAAGCCTGTGGCTGTTGTTGAAATTCAGAGACACCATAAACCCGTGGCACCAGGCAAGGTGCTTCAGTTGTAGTGGCAGCTACTGCTAAGCTAAGGCACGAACGGTTGAGGACAGCATCAGGCAGGTGTAGACACAATCATGGCTGTGCTCAAGAGCCCCTCACATTCTCTACCCTTGTGGGTTGTGTTTGGTTTGGTTTTGCTTTTTTAATTGTTGGGGGTCTTTTTTTTCCCCTAGAACAGACCCTCTGCAGGGTGTGTGATAAATAACCACTCTCCCCAAGCATAACTACTGAAACTCTCTGGGAGACTTAATTTAAGCAGCTTAAGTGCCAAGTTTAACTAATTTAGAGCTCTATCTGTCCTAGACTGCCTCTGAAGCCTCAGAATGCTTTCTGCTCTGAAAGGGTCTCTCCAGACATCGATGCTCAAGGGTTTATTTTGATGCTTTCCAAAGAAGGGCTGTACTGGTAGCTCAAGAACATCCTCCACCTCCATTGTACTGCTCAGCTTTGTTTGCTGACTGAGGCAAAGTCACCACCAAAAAAAATCCAGAGCATCAGATTTATGTTTTTTATGATAGTCAATGTACTGTGGCCCAGTGATTCTGTTGAGAGCAAGGTCAAAGCAACTGCCAGATTGGCACCAACTCCTTCTCACATTGCTTGTGGGGTGTAACAGTATCAACAGTATCAACACTTGGGCTTCAGCAGCAATGGGCGAAACCTGCAGCCACGCTGGCTGACTGTGCTGCTTTCTTGGGGGGAGCTGACGGTCCGACTTGTTCTGTCCACAGCTCATCAGTGATGGCAGCGTGGTGTATGCAGAAGCCCTCTGGGACCATGTCACGATGGATGACCAAGAGCTGGGATTCAAGGCCGGCGATGTCATTGAAGTAATGGATGCTACCAACAAGGAGTGGTGGTGGGGGAGGATTCTGGACAGTGAAGGCTGGTTTCCAGCCAGCTTTGTACGGGTAAGAGTTTGATGTTTCTTTATGCCGCTCCATTAACATCAAATGTTTATATCTTTTTTTTATCCAGGTTTAGTGTTCTGTTGTGACTCATGAGCATTTTCTCTTCTAGAGATATCTAGTTCAACATGTCTTGTCACTATTCCTCTACACATGGCTACAGTATACCTGGCCCTCCTGGCTGAGCTGCCACCAGTGTGGAGAAGTCCTATTTCACATGAGTAAATTAGTGGTGGTTCAGTTCCAGACTCTGGAGCTAGGCTGAGGGGTCCACCTGGGGAGCTGCCTGCAAGGCAGTTTACAGCCTGGACTCCTCCTTACCCCTATGTATATTAACTAGTTTGTGCCCAAGTACACCGATCCCCTTTAGGAAGGAGCAGCAAACCCTTCCAGAGGAATCCTAGGGGCAGCTGGCAAAGGTTTCCACTTCAGACAGGGTGGATGACCATGGAGCCTGGTTTAGCTTTCTCCATCAGGTGGTGGGTCCAGTGCAGCACCACATCCCGAGGCATGCAGCCTGGCTCATGGG
The DNA here is from genome assembly GCA_013399135.1 of Heliornis fulica. Taxonomy (NCBI): domain Eukaryota; kingdom Metazoa; phylum Chordata; class Aves; order Gruiformes; family Heliornithidae; genus Heliornis; species Heliornis fulica. The sequence continues at coordinate 55,940 of VXBZ01002448.1, read as the reverse complement.
TGCACCATCTCTTATCCCTGGAGTTTTACAAGCAGACTGCAACCTAGCACCATCTGCCAGGCATTTAAAAACTGTCAAAAAACACACAAGAAATGTCTTGGAGGTCATAATGGGGTCATCATGACTGGTGAGAGGGGAGATATGAAATGCTAATCCTTGCAGGCCGAAGCTCTCCCTGGGTGCCAGCTACTAAGACATATAGAAATAGCTATATAGAACAGCCCAGACAGTCCTGGCTGTGCACTGCAGAGGGTGGATTGATTTCCAGCAGAGCTTGTGAAACACATCGAATTCTCTGTGCAAGTGGGGGGTAAGACTAGAGTCTGGGTAACTGCGGGGCACACCTTCCTGCTGTGAGGAGAAGAGCTTTTCTCCTTCCTTTGGATTGGAGAGCTGCTGTGGAGTCTCCTCTGTGCTGCCAAGCCTGTCTGAAGGCAGAGATTCTCAGCCCTTTAGCTCTTGATCCAGGTCACTTCAGATCACAAGTGACCCAAAAGCAGGTGAGACATGACAGGAGGTGATGTGAGGCGGTCTGGTGTCTGTAGTGGGTCAGATAGTGCTATAAAAGTTGTGAAAGGCTTTGCTGCAGAGGGCAGGCAGCAGCCTCGGCGGGGTGATAGCTCTTACAGGCAGGATGTTTTCCCGAGTAAGAGTCCTAGGACCAAACTCAGCGCTGGTGGGGGCGGAACCGTGTTTTTCGCAGTCAGAGCTCAGACCTTTTTCCCTTTGTATTACTGGCAGTGGAGTTGTTGGTATTTCAGAGGAAGGGAGACAGGTCTGTCCATTAGGGATGCAGTGTAACAAGTTCGTTTAGTAGAGTAATTGCAACACTTATTCAGGCCTCTGAGTGAAGATTTTTGGCTACTTATCACTTGGCTGGCACGCCTGGGGGCGCCAGATAGATCTGCAGGTTACTCCACACACTATTCAGGCCAAGGTCTGAGTTTCAGAGCAGGCAATGCTCTGCTCACAGAGGAGGAAAACCAGGATGTCTGGAGGGCTCCACCAGCCGTGAACCGTGAGTAAACGTCACCTGTGCCTCTGCCGGCAAGGGCTGGCTGTGTGCGATGTTGTATGTAGGTGTATGCATCCAGTGGCGAGTATGTCTGCTGAAAGAAGCTGCATAAAGAGTTTAAAGCTCTTTCAGGTCACTCTACTGACAGTGCCTGTAGTTACGCAGGGTCCTACTTCAGTGGTTGCCACTTCTTCTCCCTGCTGTGTGCAGAACGTTCCCGTGAGCACTCTCAAGAGCTATACTACTAAAGCTTTTAAGTGCAGTGCGCTGATAGTTGTCTGCTAAGGTGCCTCCGTAGTGTTGACTGTACGAGTTGGTAGAACGGGTGTCTCCAGAGCGCTGGTCTTCCTCTGCTCATGCTGTGCTGCCATCTGATGGGCACCGCAGAGGAGTTTCGCACACAGCCCTGTAACGCAGTGCCATCTCTGCCCGCTGGCATCTGTGCCTGCCTGTGTATTAGCAATACATTATCTTTAAATAATCTTGGGGAAGCAGATGCTGAGAGGCCATCTGTTACTTGTAAGAGAACGGTAAAGCTATATAACAAAGCAACTGTTCACTGGTCCTCCCCTTCCCCCCCCCCGTAGCACCCCCTCACAAGCACCCAAGTACATGTCACTTGCTAACCCTTTTCTTATCCTGGTCTTGTATGTAAACTTCCCAGACAGCGCCACATCATTCCCGTGACTTTTGTCTACAGGAGAAGCCCACTGAAAACCACCCATGTCACACAGGAGGAGCTGCTGTCATGTAGCTTGAAAACACCCTCCCCAAACCGTCCTGAGCTTCCCCAGGGAGAAGATATGCTTACAAGTACTATACATTTAGCAGCTCTCTTTACTCCTTATCCTAGTGCAATCTTTGTCCAGTGGTCAACTGTCCGAAAGTTCTTTTCCTTGTAAAAGTCATGTTTAGCAATGCCAACAGTGAACATCTTGTGTGTCTGGCACAGCTCCGAGTAAACCAGGATGAGCCCATGGAAGACTATCCCCTGAAGGTAGAGGGTGGCAAAGAGGACGACTCCAGCAGTGGCACCCGCCGCTTTGGGATGGGGCAGACCACCAAAGATCAAATGAGGACCAATGTCATCAATGAGATCATAAGCACAGAGAGAGACTACATCAAGCATCTGAAGGACATTTGTGAGGTAACAGAATAAAGGGGGATGTGAATGTAAGAACTTGTCTGAAGGCTAATAGTGTATGTCCCATTCTTGCCCAGAGAGCGACCCTGAGCAGGAAACTTCCCTTTTCTGGAAACAAGGCTGTTATTTCCATTGCCATCCACTCTGCTAAATGTTGTTGCGTGCTCAGAAAACAGGAGACGATTCATTACAGCAATATCCCAAATGCCTCCGTATTTGGAGCACCCACTTGGTCTCTGATTAAACAAAATTAATTGAGTTTCCCGAGCCAGCATTGCCTACATTAAAGAGGACAGCAATGCCTAGCATTGCTGTCCTCTTTAATGTATGTTCTGAGGTAATCCAATCTGCAACTCTAGCCTTTGGGGAAGTCCTGCTCGGATCAAAACAACTGGGGGATGTTCAGCCAGTTCTGTCTCTCACTTGCCACTGTGATGAGTATTGCGACACCTCTTCCAGAAAAGACACGCTGTCACAGGCACTGGGGTGAATGAAGGTAACAGGAGAGTTTTACATGACTCTAGCTCTTCACTGAAATGACACAAAAATATAGTGCCTCCCAGGAGAGCCAGCTGGGGGAAAGCAGCACATACCTAACGAACGAGCCTTTCCTCCTGCAGCGCCCCCCATGCTCTTTGTGCCCACATCTCCCTGGAATCAGCCAGGCATTTCCAAAGGTGAGCACCCAAACCAGATCCACAACTGGATTTAATTGGCCTAAACCTGTTGGCAGATCAGTGCTGGGGTCAGAACACCCCACAGCCTGAAGACAGACAGACAAGAGGTGTCTCTCACAGGAGAGAAAGTGCCTCTGGGACTCCTGCAGGTGTGGATTGCAGTATAAAGGCAGTGTTGTAAATGTGGTGAGGATTCCATTCCTACCCTGTTTTGGGTTATATTAGAGGAAATAACAGGTAAAAACATGGGTGATCTGTGCAGGAAAAGGGTAGAGGTACCTGGTGTGTGACTGACTACAGTCTGTGGGGACTGTTTCTCTGTTGATAACCAAATGCCCAGGAAACTTTCCGATTTTGTTTCCTCCTAGGGTTACATTAAGCAGTGCCGCAAACGAGCTGACATGTTTACAGAGGAGCAGCTGAAGACAATCTTTGGGAATATTGAGGACATCTACAGGTGTCAGAAGAAATTTGTTAAAGCACTAGAGAAGAAATTCAACAAAGACCACCCACATTTGAGTGAGGTTGGCTCATGCTTCTTGGAGTATGTAAGTAAATTTGATTTCACGGGAAGGGGTTAGCTGAGCATGGATTAAGACAGAGGAATTAGAAACTGATCTGATAGAAGTGAAGTTCTGTTTAAAGGAATTCCACCCAACTCAATTAAACACCACTACCCCCCTCCCCACTGCCTACCTCTCAACCAAACATCCTTTAGCTCTTGTGGCTGGGAAAAGAATGTTTTTGAGGTGCCTCACATTCTGTGCACTGTGCTCTCTGCCAGCCCATGTTACTTCAGAGAAAAATGTAGGACGATTCCAAAGTCTCAAGCTGGACTTGAGCTTACAGTTATGGTCCTTCAAGTCAGTGCAGGATCAGCAGCTGCTGATCTCATCAGTAAGCACACAGGCTGGACACTAGGCAATGGCTCAGTCTTGCAGATAAGGTGCACATGCTGGAATTTGTAACAGATCCTGGGCAACCCCAGCTGCAGGTCTGCAGGCTTCCAGCTCTGGAGAGGACACAAATTGCTAAACAGCCCCATGTGACACAGGAGTAGTACCCACACAGAGACTGCACAGGCAGCAGCTGGAGCCAGGCCTGCACCTAAAGGTCATTGAAATTACCTAACGACAGTAAATCCCTTCACTTCCCTTGCAGCAAACGGAGTTCCAGATATACTCAGAGTACTGCAACAACCACCCCAATGCCTGCATGGAGCTGTCCCGCCTCACCAAAGTTAACAAGTACGTCTACTTCTTCGAAGCCTGCCGCCTGCTGCAGAAGATGATTGACATCTCTCTGGATGGGTTTCTGCTGACTCCGGTGCAGAAAATCTGCAAGTACCCACTGCAACTGGCAGAACTGCTCAAATACACCAACCCCCAGCACAGGTAGGTCAGTGTGGAGGGGATGGGGGGATGAGATTGGTCTTGTGGAAATGGACTTGGGCAGAGCTGTACACTGAGGGCAGCTTGCCAAAAGTAGCCAATACCACAATTCTTCTGCGTTACCTTGTAGAAACCAGGAAAGGAAAAAAGGGCATTTTTCTATCACATACATCATTTTCCAGTGCAGCAGCTGGGTGTTCCTGTCTGGTTCAGAACTGGAGTTGCAAAGTCTGCCTTGTAGTGGTACCTTTCCATTTTATTTGGCCCGTGTACCCATGATCCCAGCACATATATACTTTGGTGTTAAATGTTTCTGGTGATCGTGGTGTTCTGGTTGAATACACCCCAATGTCCCTGTAACTATGTCAAGGCTGAGCAGTGGTCACAAATTTTGTCCAGTGCCACGGGGAAGCTGTGGCCTATGGCAGTTCAGCCGCACACTCTCGGTGCCTCATTGGCACTAACTTAGAAGCCTCCAAATCCATTGCTCCATTTCAGAGGGAAGGCATTGCCCTCAGCTCAAATAACTGTGTCACTTACTTAAGCAGTTGAAATAATTAGCTACAGAAATCACACATAAATATGAATTAAAGGGTTGGTATTGGTCATGGCTTGACTTAGTTTTTACCTGCCTGATTACAGCACTGCTATTTCTCAGAATGGGTTTAAGCTTGTCTTATTAAATCTGGCAGCATGATGCTGCTCTGAAGCTGACCTCTCAGCAGAAAACTCCTTATTGCAGTGCAAAGGTATTTTGATAAGTGAGTTAGTCACTTTGCACGCAACAGCTCCTTCCCAGCTACACCAGACTCGGCAGTGGTGGCTGATGGCATCAGGGGGTGTGTGGAGGAGGGCAGACCAGCTTCTGGCCTATCCTTCCACATAAACCATTGGCTCCTGTCTGAAATGAAGCCAGTTATTATTGAACTGCCTTGCCTAAGCCTGACAGAATCAGTCCCTGTAAGAAAAAAAGGGCATTATGATCTATTGAATTATGCTATGGAAAAAAAACCCCAACCCTGTGGTGTGGAAAGTCCTGGTGGTTCTTCCAGCACCTCATAGTTACACCTGTGTGGCCGAGTTTAATTGCTTACTCCCCCCTCCCTCCTACAAGTTTGGCTTGGATGTGGTACAGGACTGTAATCTGCCCCCAAAACCATGTACATCAAAAAAGCTGCCCGCAGCCACGTGTACCTCTGGCCCCCAGCACAACCAGCCAGGGTAACTGTAAGTGGCAGCCAGCTTCTCTGCTCCCCAGGCCATGCTGGTTGTGCTCCTTTGGCCAGGCACCTGTCCATTTGTCATGGCTAACGCCTCTGCCCTGCCCTAGGGATTTTAAAGACGTTGAAGCGGCCTTAAATGCCATGAAGAATGTTGCTCGGCTCATCAACGAGAGGAAGCGGCGGCTGGAGAACATTGACAAAATTGCTCAGTGGCAGAGCTCAATAGAGGACTGGGAGGTAAGAGCCTTCCCTTCTGCATGAGCTGTGTGCTGCCCCCTTCCCCTGCTGCATACAGTATCACCCATGTTCCTATCATGCCTTCCCCTCGTTGTGTGGGGTTTCTTTAAGTTGAAACAGATGTCATGCTTTAGTACCACTGCAAAGGGCAGACACACAACAACTCTGACCAGCGTGTTCTCTGGCAGTTTTGCTTCCTCATTTTTCCTTGCAGAATAAAATTAGCACGTAGGCTGGTGCAATCCTGTTATTTTCCTCTTGGCCCCTATTTTATCTTGAGTGATTTCAAACTCTCAAGATGGGCAGAACTGCCCCTTAATAAGCTATGTTAATTTTGCAGAAAGGCAAGCTCTGATAGAGCAAATAGGAAGCAAAGGTGCTCTGTAGACTCAATAAAAATATAACTACTAAATAAAAGGGAGACGACTAATTATTTCCTAACTAACTCCTAGACTCAATAAATCCAGGCTGTCTCCCTCGCCTAAGGCATCAGCCTAAATCCTCAGCTCTCTGCTTTGTGCCTCCTTTAATGTCAGGGTGGAGCAGCTGCCCTGAGCAGACTCCCTGGAACAGGAGACTTCTTTTGTCACTATTGTTCTTAAATTCAGTTCCCACCCCCCTGGGTTTCAAAGGCACCGTGTCCCCCTGATGTGACAAGGACTGTCTGCCAGCACCAACACTCCCTCTTGTTCGCCTGTCGGGCTTTAGCCCAGCAGTAGCTAAAACCCATACACAGCCCTTTGCTCGTCCCCCAGGGGAACCAGGGAGACATTCAAAATGGAAGGAAGAGTAAAAATCATGGGTTGGGATAAAGACAATTTAATATGACATAAAAGGAATAAAAATAATAATGATGATGGCAACAACCACTGAATATACAAACCAGTGATGCCCAGCCCAATTTCTCAGCACCTGAAGCCAGTTTCTAGCTAGTTCCTGAGCCACCCCACCACCCTGCCTACCCCACTTACATATGTAGCATGACATCCTACAGTATGGAATATCCCTTTGGCTGCTCAGGGCCAGCTGTCCCAGCTGTGTCCCTTCCCAGCTTCTTAGGCCCCTTCTGCATTCTTGCTGGTGCAGCAATATGAGCTGAAAAGCCCTTGACTGCTTGTCACCAACTAAAACCAGCCATGTGTTATCACACTGTTCTCATCCTAGATCCAAACCACGGCACTGGACCAACTGCTGGGAAGGAAATGATGAGAATACAACAGGTTTACTTCTTCTGTTTTCAGGTAGCTGTGACCAACCTGTTCTTTGTGCTGTTCTCAGGGTGAAGATGTCCTAGTCAGAAGCTCAGAACTCATCTACTCCGGGGAATTAACCAAAATCTCCCACCCTCAAGCCAAGAGCCAACAGAGGATGTTCTTCCTCTTCGACCACCAGCTTGTCTGCTGCAAGAAGGTAACCTCACCAGCCACGCACAAATGCCATTACACTGTTGGAGAATTTCAGTGGGCTCCCTGTCTGCTCCTTTGCTCAATACTTACTGGCATCATACATACGTGCTTCTGGTGGAGATTTTATGTGCACTGCTTGCAGTCCTGACTGCAGCACTAAGCTACAGGAGCTAACGCCTGGCCTAATTCTTGGAGCAGGAGTGAAGAGCATGGCACTGATTCTAGCCGTGGTGTGTGGAGTTACTTTACACAACTCAAACATGAGTGCTGTCACCCATTTTACTTTAAATATGTTTTTTCAACTCCATTGCCCTTGAAATTTACGTTATTCAGACAGTAACTGCAGCTTTGATGAAGAGCTGTGGGCTTTGACAGTCAGTAAGACAATATTAACATCACATTTAAATTTTTAAGTACATTCTGTGCTATTTTTCATAGACTGTTACAAAAGAAATCTTACTTCATAAAGCAAATGAAAGGGATCTTCCCAGTTTTGCTTAATCTTCCAGGATTTCAGAACTGAACATGCCACTTTTGCATAATCCACAGCATACAGGCAGCTCCAGGTAACTCAGGCACGAGCCCTTCACCGTTTCATCGTTGCTCGCAAATTTACTTGTCACACAAAAAATACCCAAAAGCCAATTAAGATTTTTTTTTTGCTTTCTCAGTGGCACTGTAGGATTCAAACACTATTTTCTGACACTGGCTTAATGAGGCTTTGGGCTAACACCACAAGCTTACTTCTCATTCTGAGCTCTTCAAGGCAGCTGATAGCCTACAACAGTCAGTGCCTGCCTGTCCTGACCCCATCCCTAGAAGTGATTGCCCTCACAGCCAAAGGTGGCTCAGCACACTGCTGTTCTATAGCATCAAATCCAGTATCAGTTTTTTCTTACAGACTGCCAAATGACTCCGTCCTCTCAGAGAGAGCTTAAGGAAGGGACAGAGTAGGAAACAGTAGCATCTGCATCAGTCTGTGTAATCGCTCTTACAGGACCTTCTGCGTCGGGACATCTTGTATTATAAGAGTCGGATCAACATGGATGATATGGAAATACTGGATGTAGAAGATGGGAAGGACAAGGACTTTAATATCAGCGTGAAAAATGCATTTAAGCTGCACTGCCGGGACACAGAGGAGATCCACTTGTTCTGTGCAAAGAAGCCGGAGCAGAAACAGCGCTGGCTGAAGGCATTCGAGAATGAAAGGAGACAGGTTCAGCTCGACCAGGAGACAGGTACAGGAACAGGATGCTGAGAGGCAGTGGGGTTTTGCTTTGTTTTGTTGTCAGTCATTACATCACACATAAAGCTCCCGTTTCTTTGCAGTCTAGTGTGAGGCCCCACTCAGCAATATCTACGCAAAACGTGTTCACTCAAGAGTTTTCATTGCAAGCAGGGGTTTTCACTCCTTTGCCCAAATCCTGCTTAATTCAGACATGTGATCCAGTAAGATCTAACCCATGAAGAGTGGGGAAAGGGCAGGCAGTAAGCCTGGCATGAGAGGTGGGGAAGAACTGTGCAGTGCAACACAGGCTGGGGCAGCAGCACATTCCCCTTCCCGCTTTGGGAGCAATTTTAGCTTGTGAACTCTCCCCTCAGGCATTTTCCTACTCCTGCATTTCCCTGACTTGTCAATGCTGGTGTCTTCCCATGAGATAAAAAATGACAACCTGCTGCTGACAAACTCTCTTTTATCTTCAAGGCTTCTCGATCACAGAGGTGCAGAAAAAGCAGGCGATGCTGAATGCCAGCAAACAGCACCATACTGGGAAGCCAAAAGGTGAGTGACAGCTGCACAGATAAATGCTGCTAGAACTGGGGGTGGGGGTGGTTCAACATTTACCATACAGGAATAATGTCAATTAAGTGGCATTAAACTCGGGGGGGGGGGACACAACCTGCAGCACAACTCCTGTCAGAATCAGGCCACTGTGGTCAGATTGTCCTAACTACAGGATCGCCGCCTTGCACCCAGCTGCTGAGTGCTGTGCCAGAAACCAGTTACACAGAAGCAGGCAGCTTCTGTTCCCAAGCTCCTTTACAGTCTTGCCCTAGAAGCTGGGCTCTCCAAGCTGTAAGCATTCCCTGTGAAAAGGCAACGTTAAGGTCTGTAGTAATACCGCTGATGCAGAGGGTCATAAAGGTCCCTGCAGCAGGGGCTGGTCCTGCCTGGGCCAAATACTCAAATCCAGGTATTACAGTTACCATGGTGTGACTGAGCTGTTCCTTAGAAACCCTGGGAGACACAGAAGATGTAGCAGCAGCCAGGGGAGTGTGGACAGCACTATATGAAGCAATAGAAAGGAAGGTCCCTGGGCCTGCAGCACTCTCAGATGAGGATTCTTGCTACCCCACTTTGTGGTGCCACCACCACTCTTTAAAACCAGAGGAAGGGATGGCACTTGCTTTCACTCCAACCCACAGGGAGGTAACCCCGTCCTCTTGGTGGCACCAGCAGCAGTTAAATCCAAGCCCCCTCTCCAGTAAGAAAACCTGGCTAAATTTCAAATTACGACTTGGCTGCAAGCAGAGGGAAGTTTGGAAGGAGGACAGACCTCTCTACCAGAGCCAAGCTCTGAGGGAAAGCAGTGCAGAGGGCGCCACAAGCCAGCCCTGCCTGCAGGCACTGGCCATTACTGCTCAGACATCCAGTGCAGAAGCTGTAACAGCGACAGAGGCACACTGGCATCGGCTGACCCCCTCAGCTGCCGCTCCTCATCAGTGTAAACTTAGCTGGTGCCTGTGGTGGCTCTATCTAGCCCTGCAGTCCTGCTGACAGCCTACCCTTCAGTTACACTGCACACTTCTCAGACTGCCACAGCATCACCTCCGATCCCAAGAGGCAGTGCTGAAACTGAGGGCAACAGAAAGAGAAACCCAGTTCGCTCCCCTGCAGCTTTGACAGGGACCAGAACAGGGAGCTGTGCTCGACTAACGTGCTTCCCCATCTCCTTCTCACCACAGCCGTCACCAGACCATACTATGACTTTCTGATGCGTCAGAAGCATCCCACTCTGCCTACTACGCTCCCTCAGCAGCAAGTCTTCATGCTGGCAGAGCCCAAGCGCAAGCCCTCGAACTTCTGGCAGAACATCAGCAGGCTGACGCCCTTCCGAAAATAAGGGCAGCGCCGTGTTTGTGCCTGAACCCCTTCCGAGAAAGCACTTTAGCCGTCAGTCCTGGGAGGTGGAGCCCAGGTTCTTCCAATCCTTTGTTTACAGAGGATGGCACACGTGCTCCCTCCTCCCCTATTTATTTCGCAGACTGACCGCACTGGCTCTGAGGTGAGACACGGTGTGTGCTTGCACACGCGTGTGCGTTCGTGCCAGTCCCAGCCAGCCAGGCTTGCACAGCGCCCGGAGCCACACTTCCAGGAGGAGCTCACAGGAGGGAGCCTGACACGGTTCATCCGAGAAGATTTCTTGTGTCAGCTGTACATTGTCTCACTCCTTCCCGCCGTGCCCACCGCTGCTGCCCCGCAGCTGTCAGGGAGGGATGGCAGCTGATCCGCCCGCCAGCTCCGTGTGTCCACTGACGTGCTCAGAACAGCAGGTCACTCGCTGACATGATACATTTTCCAGGGAGGGATCACACCCTCTGCTCTCTGCCCGCCCCACTCCCGTTTCTCAGACATGGTCCTCCTACACCCGTCAAACAACCTGGGTTGGCCTTTGCAGGCACTCAGACGAGACAACAGTGAGTATTGCACTGTGACCTTCTCCTTTAGCTCACCACCACTGAAGAACGATATAGTACATTAAACTGTGCCAATCAACCTGCAGCATGAGTAACGTGCAAGAATCTCTCTAGTGGGTTTGAGTTTCTTAAGTTAGAGAAAAATGTGCCTAATTAATACCGTACTCAATTCCTTAGACTCTTGTCTCTCCGTCGTTCTGCCATATTTCCTGGCCAATGAAAATGCTCATTGTTTGTAATGTGTTTATTTATGGTAAAAATCAGAACCATGTATTTTGTAAGTCTGTAATTGTTCTTGTCAGATGTTGTTAACTCGATGCCTGTTCTGTCTGTTTTATTATTTTTCTATTTGCAAACCTAGCCCCCAGAAGTCAGAGTCTACAATTCAACTCTGAGAGCTAAACCCCCAGTTGTTATGCAAACTCCCGCAGACCCTCAATCCAAAGGGTATTGCTACAGGTTTTTGAGACCTTTAAAAAAAATGGGAAGCCACTTTAAAAAGGCCTAAATTTGGCATTAAGACCCTCACTTGAAGTACCCAAACGTGGCCAAAAAGAAATAACTTACTTAAACCTCAATTAGCAAAAGGAACAAATTGCCTTACCATAGCAAGAGTTAGAAGCCATACTGACTGAATTCCCTAGCTTAGGAAGGAAGGAAGGATGGAAGGAATGAAGCAAGGAAAGACACCTCTCATTCCAAGACCCTGCTAGTGCGTGAGCACACGCTGTCTGCAGAGTTCAGAGGCCAGTGTTTGTTGATGCTGTAGCTGACCGAAGTCTGGTCATCCAGGGATATCTGAATTCAGTAGCATGTACAAAGTCATTCTTGCACTATATCTTCCCCCCGCCCGGCACACCCCAGACCTGGGGCACCATTTGATTTCATAAAGAAACTTGTAAAAGTGACTCTCAGCCTGTGTTTGTCTCCACCATGTCTATCTGTGTGAACTCGTTTCTCTTTACCGTCACCAGAGACGCTGCGCTCTAGCTCAGTAACAGCTCAGCAGCTGAAGCCACACTACGAGGCTGCCCTCAAAGCCATCCCTCGGATGGAAGGCTGGTGACACAAAGCCCCTACCCAAGGGTTGCTGGGCAGAACACTGACCAAAGCTAGCGAGGCACCAGCTCCCAGCTAGTTACTAACACGGAAAACAGAGCTAGGAAACCTCAGAGAGCTGCAGGGGATGCTTGAGCCTACTAGGAAGAAAACAGAATTAAAGAGGAACAGCAAATACCAAGAAGCAAGAGCCATACTTGGAAGGGAACCTGGGCTCCTCCTGGAGGCTGCCCACCCACAGCCTGGTCCTTCCTGCGAGAACACACACACTGCCATGTTCCATCGTTCAATACAGACCTACAGCGCGGTGACTGGAATCCAACAACTTCCCCAACCTCCCGCATGCAGAGACGGTTGCCCATGTCAGGGTTAGCATCTCCCCTGCTCCAAGCAATAAAGTGGAGCTCACCCAACTGGAAGCAGAACCGTGAGACACTGTTGCCTCACAGCGACCTGAACCAGCATAACTCCAGGTCCACCATTAGTTAAAAAAAAACCCAAACCAAAACGAAACTACCTCCCCTCTTTAATTCTTTACTGACATGCAGCAGCTGGGAAAACAAGCCAACGGGCCACTCCAGGAGCAGCCTTCAAACACTGCATGGGCAGGTGTGTGTGGGGGGTCACTGAAATGGGGTGGGGGCAGGGAAACCAACCAATTCCCACTGCTAAAGATAAGTCAGCCCTCACCGGTGCATTACAGCAGCAGGAACAGCTTGCTGTGCTCAGCCTCGGCCACCCACAACCACCCACCAACGCTGTTCCCACCGCTGCACCACCAGTTGGCCAATTCCCTCTTACACCACCATTCACCCCAGTGTCTCCGCCCACCCGCCACCCTTCAGTGGCACAAAGCCATGTGCCCGCCTAAAGCCGAAGCAGCGCTGCTGCTGCCCTCCCCTGAGCAAAGCCACGTGCCGGTGTCCGGTGTGACGTCACTAACTGACCCTTGTGCACTGCTGCAGCCAGCAGCGGTCAGCTGGGCACAGCCAGAACCCGCAGTAACAGTGGGCAACTGTTAGTTTTGTGTTTACCCCACGTGTCTGCACCCTCCTCCTTATCCATGTTTGTTTTGATTGGCCAGGAAGAAACATCTGTTGGCATAGAAATGATCAATTTTCTGAGTTTATCAACTTTGCAGTAATGGGTTAAAATGGGAATGCTGGACCAGTGAACCAGAGGCTAGATGGGACCATTGGACAAGGTCGTCCCCCCTCAACACCTGCACACCCACTGTGAGGCTGCACAATGCTGTTCGTGGTCTGGTCTAGTTGCCGTGTGCCTGTGCTCAAGGACAGAGAGCCCCCACGCCCTCTCTGGGTCTGGTCAGGAATACCTCACTGTCCCCGTTCAGAAAAAAAAAAAAATCTCTTACATCTAGTCAGTGTTTCCCTTGCTGCAGCATCTGGGTTTCAGTTGTTTGCTCCTTTACACGATCAGCTTTATGTCCACACTGATACCATGCCAGTCCAAATCCGGACCTATACTGTACAGAGTGAAATGGGACCGCTGTGGCACGGCACCTTAAAGCGAAGCAGCTTTGAAGGGCAATAAAAAAATACACCCCCCCCAAACAATAC